>JABTTQ020002635.1:0-467342 GCA_016081115.2 Rehmannia glutinosa
GATTAAGATTTAAGAGGTAAGTTTAGTAGTTTTGCACATCTCGAGTTCAAGAAAATGATGATGAAGATCCCCAAGGTCCTTTATGGAGAAGATTGAGCTTAATTGTTGCATCATGATCAACGAATGCCACCGATTAAGATTTAAGATGTAAAGTTTTATTAGTTTTGCACATCTCGTTCTAAGAAAATGATGATGAACATCCCCAAGGTCCTTTATGGAGAAGACATCGAGCTTAATTGTTGCATCATGTGATCAATGGCTCATTGATCATAAAATTTGATTTTATATTGCATTTTTCTCCGTTGTCATAAGCAAAAACATTTCAAACCCCATGACATTTATAGAAATATTACGAGTTATCCCTTAAAATTAAAATTTAAGATAGAATCCGACCTCACGGGGTTTTTGTAATTTTCAAAAACTTCTGATTTGTTTTGTAACTAGCCCAAACCTTTTGTAATTATCCCAACACAATAATCACAAGTAGGTTTTTACGTATGGGATTTTACTAGCTAAATGATGTCTTTGTTCTACATTGGTGAGCAAGCTTATGAAATGACATACTATAAAAACATACCTAGATAAAAACAGAGTCATCTATAAAGTTTCTTGAGAAATGTTGAAGATATAAATGTGAAACAATGTAAGGAACATACAAATATCAGTTGATATGTACACTTATTAAATGCTACATAAACATTAGTCAAACCTCATTTCAGATAGTTTTAGATTTTGTCATAAATCTATTGGTCAGGATCTTCATCATCATCATCACAATCAATACCAACCCAACTGATAAAGGAAAATAGAAATTCCTTGAAGCTAACTTTTCCATTCTTATCCCAGTCCATTTCTTCTGCATAAGTAACAATGCCACTGTTAAAAGATTAAAAGTGTTTCTGCCAGTATGAAATTATTAGAAGCAAATAAACAGAAAAGAGAAGAAGAAACTGACAAACTTAATAATAAGAAAATTACAAAAACTACCTCTGAGGTTTAGCCTAATTACAAAAAAGTCCAATTACCTCTCAGAATTACAAATACCCCCTTACGGTATTACAAACACCCCATTGTAATTAGACTGAACCTTAGTGTATCTTTTGTAATTAACCGTAAAAAATAAAGTTCGGACTTTCTTTTATGGAGATTTCAACAAATATGTACTAAAAGAATGCCTCAATCTCGAAGAAGAAAGGAGAGTAAATAACTAAATCGAGTCCGTGTGATGTGTGAGGGGATTTTTCTCTAGGAGAAGCCTCATTTAATGCCTTGACCACATCTTTTCTTTTCAGGTTTCCTTCACCAGTTTTATCAAGAAATAAGAACACTTCAATTATTGTATTAAAGGTGGCTTCAATATTTGGCGAATACATCTTCAGTGTCTGCAAAAAAAAAAAAAAATTTAAGATGAGTACGAATAAACCAAATGTCAGAATTGAGCTACACAATTTCGAACGCAAAAGAGGTGTAAGATAAAAAAGTAAGGTAAAAATAAGGGATAATTACAAAAATTACCCCATGTTTGAGCTAATAACAAAAAAACCACAAGTTTTTAAAAATTACAAATATCCCCCCCTTCGTAAGAGAAAAAATTTCAATCACCTCCTTTACATTGGTAAATATATTATAGTTACCCCAATTCCATGTAAGACAGAATCAAACCTCAATCGGATTTTTGTAATTTTGGTTTTTTGTAATTACCACAAACTTTAGGGGTAGTTTTTGTAATTATCCCTAAATATAATGAATATACTGCACGAGACGAGGTAGAATAATCCGCGATGAGATAAATGAGGCATAGAAGAACTATGAACTCCTTGAATTGTATCCCTTCATTTTCATCCATGTCACAAGAACTAAAAAGATCATCAATCTCCTCGTCTTTAACGTTAAACTCTAACGTATGTAGGCATTTCTTGAGCTCCTCGTTGTCAATAGTACCATTTGAATCTTCATCTGTATGAAAGCATGTCAAAGAGACTAATTAATGGAAAATTTTCAGAAATAACAGAAATATGACCTTTACTAGAGTATCAACTCACCGTACTGTTCAAATAAATCTTTAATCTCTTTCAACCCCTCTCTGAGCTGAGGGAATTTCATGATTATGCTATCGATTGATTTGAAATTGCTACGCGCTGAAGAATTTCGCTTGATCTCCATCATTTTTCTTTCAAGCTTCGTATCTAGTTTCTTGTAATAGTTTGGCAATATATGACAGCAAAGCGTATCTTGTACTTTGTCATACAACGACTTAAGCATTGAGGATGAGTGAGATGTACCTTAAGAGATAGAAGGAACATCTGTCAACAGAAAATACAACTTTGAAGACTTGTTTCTCTATCCATTCAACCAAGTAGATCGTTATGGAGGATTTACATATTATATAACCTTAGGCTAAAGGAAACGCCAATCGTCTTTATATTATATATCCTTAAACTCAAGCAGTGGCGGATTGGAGGGGTGGGGGCAGCACTTCAAATTTCTTTTTCGTCTTCAATTTAAGAAAGTCTTTTTCTTCTTCAATTTAGTTGATATTTTTCTATATTTATGTATAAGCTAAGGGAATAAGTACATTTGCCCCCATAATTTTGATGAAAAATTATTGTAATTGTCTTCAAAAATAGGTTTCGCCCCAAGTCTCAAATCATGTGTCCGCCACTAGACTCAAGGTCTAACTCATTTAGTTTCTATCTTAAGCTCTTCTAGAAGTGAATCTGATATTAGTACCATTCACCCTTCATTTAATATTGTTAAAGGATAATTACAAAAATTACCCTGAGGTTTAGCCTAATTAATTAGAGAAAAACTCTCCAGTTATCTTTCAAAAATACAAATACTCCTTTAAGGTGTTACAAACACACCCTAAATGTTTGTATTTACCTAACAAATACCCCCTCTTGAGGATGCTATTTATAAAATAGAAACAAATGTCAATGGGGTATTTGCAATTGATAACTGGGTTGTTTTGTAATTAAGCTAAACCTCGGTAGTTTTTTGTAACTATACCTATTGTTAATGTAGAAATTTCCAACAGAGAAGTTAGGATACGAGTGTCTGGTCTTATAATGTGCTGGTGAAATGATGAGACTAAGGAGCTTGTCGTGACCAAGGAGCATTATATGGAACTCAATCTAGATATCGCACCTAACTTGAGTAGGCAAAAGAGTCGATAACTAGACCGATTACAATGACGAAAGTGACTCAATGATGGTGATTTCAGTTGATGTGATTAAGTAGCCAATAAAGCAGCTATCTTGCAGATCAGACTAACTATTTCAAGTTATGAAGGTTTTCGATCAGTTAATATCACTCACATTTGATGTTAGAAGTAACTAGATTATGATTTGGTTTATTACATAGTCATGTCACTCAGGCCGTGTGCAACATAAGTTCGCGAAAACAAACGTACTCACGATACAAAGCAGAAAGAACAATTTAGCGACACATTATTAGCAGCCAATAGTCATTGATATCCTCATCCTAGAAAACTCTAATTAGACTACTATAAGTTTTCACATATTTAGTGAATCTACAATCTAACGATCCAACTTAATCGAAAAATATAAAATAAATAATGAAAAACAATAAGGAAGAAATATGCCGTAAGAACATTTGCTTAGAAAAATAATACAGTTCTTGGCATGAAGATTGCTAGTCTATTTTTATTTTATTTTTTACATTACCCCCACACACCACACACAAATTTGTGAAGCTGAAATGACTATAGATTACTTTCATGTAAAATAACAATATTTGACAAGCTGCACAAGAATTTTACTGCAAATCATAATACTCGCATTCTAATTTAAAAACAAAAAAATCACATTTTTCTGGCAAGAAAGTTACAGAAAAACACAATGTTATGATCAACAATTATCGAATTAATGAGTATTATCATCAAAATTCATGATTTCTGACAATATAAAAATGAAAACACACACAAATTAACAGCTTCAGCAGAAAAAGTTAGCCTTACCTTGTGAATCTTTCATAGCTTTCAGAGTAAAAGCCCTGGAAAAAAAAAGTATACACAAGAACAGAGAACAAATATGTAATATATATTTATAGAAACTAAAGGGAGGGAATGGGGTAAAAGAAAAGTAAAGTAGAAAAATGTAGAATTTGCTGTACTATAATGATTGTTTTGAATATGGAATTTTTTTCTTTCTCAAGTGGAAATGAAATCATGGCTTTGACCACAATCCATTCTTTTTTTTTTTTTTTTTTTTTTTTTTTTTTTGATGACGGGGAACCGCAGCCGCTACTCTTCGAGTGCGCACTGGCTCCATGTTAAGTTATATTACATCCTTAATTCAAAAGGAGCGTGAGGTATGAAAAACTGGTTGTTGGAATTAAATCATATTTTTTCAAATAACCCATCAGGAAGTTGAGAATCATAAAATTTTTCAAATAACCCATCAGGAAAGTTCAAGTGGATCGACGCGGGCACGTGATTTGTCAAACGGGGCGCTATTGCAATTTTTTTATTCAATTGGATCGATTAGATTTCCATATGATATAATTTGTTGCCCCAAATTATCAAATGATTCCGATAACCTCAACAACCGATGTTGTAATCGATGCTACAACACCGTTTTTGACACCGGTATTTCGTGACGGCGGAAAAATAAAACACAACGATATTAACGTGGTTCGGATTAACCAATCCTACTCCATGAGGCCACGCCGAGAGAAAAATAATTCCACTAATAATAAAGGTTACAGAGTACAATAATTGGACTTAAACAATTTAAAGACTCCCTCTTTGAATCGCCGCCGTTCTTGAACTCCCTTTATTTTCGCCAAAAATTATTCTTCCGAGAATCCGCTTCAATGAAATCCCTTCACCGTTGGACGCTCCAAATCGCGGATCGTCTTCCTCCCGAAGACTCACATTCTTCCTCCCGAAAAATTGATTGCGTAACTTGAATACAAGAATGATTATTTGATCCAACTCAAACAACTCTCCAGCAACACTTTGAAGAACACACGTATGACTATGCTGGAGCACACAAAAGCTGATGCCTTTCAATTTTAATTTCTCTCGTTTGTATCTTTTTCTCTCTTCAAGGCACAAACCAAATCTGGTTATTTCTATCTTATTATATAGACTCAATTCAATCCAAGTCCTATCAACACTAGGAGTCAACCTCTTTACAAATCCTAATAGAATAGAAATGTGTACAGACCCCCACATGAATTCCAAGATTATAACATATAATCTAACTCTAACTTGTACCAAGTTTCTTCTTTGACTTGTACCAAGTTTCCACTTTGAAGAAGAATTCTAATGCAACTAGGAGTTTTAGCCGCGATATATTTCCTGCACAAAACAAACACTAAACAACCAATAATAATTTAATTTCACAAAATATGACAATTAAATAAGTCTAAAAAAATAGACTTAACAATCTCCCCCTTTGTCATTTTTGTCAAAATCATAATCAGCACAAGATTCTGGCTCCCTCTCAATATTAAAGTATTAAAGTATATAACTCCTTCTCAATCAAATCATTCTCCCCCTCAATCAAATAGTATCATTCTCAAACAAGAAATGCATAACTCCCCCTCAATCAAATACTCCACACACTTACTCCCCCTTTTTGGCAAAAATGGCTAAAAGTACATAAGATTTCCTTAAATTCGTTTAATCAATTTAAGGGGTTCACCAACCACTTTCACAAGGTTTCACAAAATTAGAGACATGGAGAGTTGGACAACGAAAAAATTGAACCTCGTTTCTCCTTTAAACGTTACAAGCCTTCATATTTTTCAAGGCAAGAGAGAGAAAAAAAAACAATAATAATCAAAAATAATAGAAAGATTATGCCTAATGCATGAATGAAAATCACATGCAAATTATGCACACAAAAATAAACATGTCAATTTTTATTAGGCGGATTTCAAAGAAATCAAATATCTGACCAACAATCCAAAATTTCCTAATAAATCCTATAAGTCAAAGTCTCCAGAATCTTTCAATATTCTTGTTTCTTTTCCTTTTTTTTTTTGGTAGGACGTTCGAGGCATTCTTCCACTAGGTTTAAATTTTGAATTTCCTTTCAAAAACTCATAGGGTGGTTTCCCATACTCATATTTTGTCTTTGCCGTTTACGTAAAAGACAAACATGGGGCTCATGAATGCTCTAGTTACTAAGTAGCAACAAACAGAGGAGTATAACCTCGATTGATCCCCTTTTTTATACTCATTTTTGTACCGCCGTTTACGTAAGAGACAAACATGGGGCTCATGAATGCTCCTAGTTACTAAGCAAAGAACAACTAGAAGAGTATAACCTCAATTGATCCCTTTTTTATACTTTTTTTTAATATACAAGAAAATATTGAAATCATCAAGATTAAGGCTAAGCGATTAAATTCAGTCATTTCAGATAGAGGTCAAGAAAAAGATTTCAAGGGAATCCAAATTAATATATTACCATTAGGGTTATTGATTTTTTAGTACCGACTATGGCACTTTCTTTGGTTTGGTACCGATTTTTAGTACCGACCTATTCACTTTTAATGACGAATGCCCCTTAAACATAAGTTATACTTAAAATAAATTTTTGAGTATACTTATTTAAATTATAAAATCAATTAAAATTTTCATTAATTTAATTAATAAAAAATAAAAAGAAGTTTCTAAAAATATTAAAGAATTTAAGAAAAAATAAAATTAATCACATTAAATCAGTAAATTAATAAGCATAAATTAAAATTTAATTAATCAAAAAGAAAATTAGTTTAGTTAACTAATTTTAAGAAAGAAAATTAAATAATTTAAAAAATTAAAATTCAAAGAGTAAATAAGAACATTATAGCATTTTTTTATTAATGTACTAATTTTTAATTAGTTTTTAATCGAATTTTGAAAATTAATTAATTAATTTATTTTATTTTTACAATTAGGGATTTAATTATTTAATTTAAATAATAATAAGTTATTTCTTAATTAAATTTATTTTTAAATTTAACAAGATCTAATTAAAACATAACTTTTTAACACAAATTACAAAAAAATCTTAGGGGCATTTTCGTCTTTAAAAGTTAATAGGTATCAATTTATAAAAAAATGTGAAGTATGGGTACTAATTTGGTAACTCCGAAATGTCGTACCCAACCAAAGAAAGTGCCTATAGGTCGTGTACTAAAAATCAATAACCCTTACCATTATGCAAAGATGTCTAATGCAATCATAAATGATGCGTAAAAAATAAAATAGAACCTATCAAACTACAAGAATGCAATACAACACGCATCACATAATGCAAATATCCAACAACTTTCTTAAAGAAATAAATCTTTCCTCTAAAGTCTTGGTTAATATGTCGGTCATATTGTTCTTAGTCGAAACATGCTCAATTAATATTGTTCCACTCTCAACAAATTCTCTAATAAAGTGATTCCCATCATCAATGCATTTTGCCCAAGAGAGATGTGTTGAAATTTTGGAAATATCATACGCACTTAATCCATCACAAAACACATTCACATATTTTTGAAGATTTTCAAAAGAAAAATTCACACTTTTCAAAGAAAGTAGAGGGCATAATTGGATGAAGATATGATATTGTTATCAAGTATGATATTGTTATCAAGTAAGAGACACTTCCCTAGAGTGTTTGATACATGTTTTTATCTTAATTTTGATGATTTTATTTTATCACCAAAACAATGTTTTTTAAAGGTTGTCCAAATACTCCTAAATGATTTAAAATGTTTTTAATATTTTTGAGTATTTTCTCAAAGTTTATTTTAGTCTATATTGGACAACGCTTTTAATGATTTTACGTTATTGGGTTTTCACTCTCAAACGATGTTTCTAAATGTTGTCCTAATACTTCCGATCGGTTTAAAATGTTTTTACTAAATTTTCGGAGTATTTCTTGAGTTTTATTTTCGACACAAATTGGACAATATTTTTCTCGTGGAAAGTCGACCGGCCGCCCTATAGGGCAACCCATACCTCGAAGATGTTTTTAGAAACAGAAATGAGACGAAAAAAAAAAAGAGTGTCGGCCGCCGCTCGGGCGTCGGCCGATCGGCCGGCCGACGGCCGGTGTGGTCGGCCGGCACTGCAAGTTTCGTTTTTGAAACGAACAAAACCTTGCATTTTTGAAACAAGAGGGACCGGTTGAAACAGGGTCGACCGGCCGAAGCTCGTCGGTCGCCGACTTGGCCGCCTGTTGTATTTTTCAAAGTGTTCTCTTTAACTCTTATCTCTCGTGCACGGTCGCCTCTATGTATTGACAAAGAAAAATATGACCGTTTTGACGCAGACACATTTCCTTAAATTGTGGGATTGATTTCTAACAAACTATATTCTTGATTTTAATTGTATTTTTCTCAGTAGATTTTCAATCCCCAAGAGGAGCCTATGCTTGATCAATCATCTCCTATAAATAGAGGAAGTTTTGGAGCAACCAATATAACAAGAGAGAAAACTACAACACAACAAGATACACTCAAGAATACACTTGTTCTTACATTGTCTTATTTCTTGTTGAAATTTGCCTAGCTATTCACTTTCACATCCTTGAGGTCTAGGCTATTCTTGATTACACTTGCACTCAATTGTATTATTCATTATCGAGTTGTAATCTTGAATTTGTGGTCGTCATTCAAACACAAGATATCCTTGTGAGTGTTCTTGTGGTAAGAACATACTGGGTGAACTAGGTGTTAGGTGTAAGGAGATTGTGGTAATCTTCTTGTTGAGGTGTTGAAGAGTGTGGTGCTTTTTTGAGGGGGTGAAGATTGTGGTAATCTTCACAAGGTGCCGTTGGAGATTGTGGTAATCTTCAAGTGAGATTGTGGTAATCTCAAAGGTGGTGTTGAAGAAGAGTGTGGTGCTCTTCAAGGTGTTGGTGTAAGATTTTGTTGTAATAATTTTGGTAATTATTAATAAAATCTTTTTCTCTTTTCGAAATCCATCCCGGATATCTTTGGGGTGGTAGAGATTAGGCCCTAGTGGGTTGAACCTCTTTAAATCGACGTGTGTTGTGTACATTCCGCACCTTTATTATTTTGTTTGAGCATTCGATTGTTAAAAGAGGGCGAAATTCAAAGATGGAGATAATCTATTCACCCCCTCTAGATTATCGTAGCGCTTGACTTACATAGAGTACTTCAGTAATGAACAATTTCTCCAGTCCAGATAACATATCTTTCACCTTTTAGATTTTCTGGTAGTTTCGGGTTCGATGTCAGACAGTCATGTTGCAACATGGGTTGCGACATGGAATTTTTCTTATGCTTCGGTACTTCCAGAACAGAACATGTATCCTCAAACTTCATCAACTGCTCAATTTTGTGGTTCATATAATTAGTCTCTTCCAGACTCATGTTGTGACATGAATAGTGATGCTCCAACCTATAACAGTTATTAGGACATCTTTTTCCTTGCAAAACACACTTGTTAGTTTTATCAAAAACTTCACATAAATCTTTTGTAAACCTGACAAAGAGATTTTGATCACATAATTGACTAATACTAATCAAATTTGCATTCAAACCATCAATCAATAACACATTTTCAAGTCTAGGTAAGCCATCAATATTAAGAGTGCCTATTCCCATAATCTTCCCTTTTGCCCCATCCCCAAAAATCACAAAACCTTCATCTAATTTTTGAAAATTAGACAAGTTATTCCTATCACAAGTCATGTGCATAGAACAACCACTATCAAAGTACCATGAAGGACTTGTGCATGCTTTTATGGATTTATTCACAAAGTTACATATGAGATCGATTTCTTATCCATATTCTACGAGGAAAATCACTTTTGAAATCACTTTTAACCCTAAGTGTTCGTGCAGAGCAAACCGGGGCCATGTTGGAAATTTCTGGAAAATGATTTTTGAACATGCTTACCATACCAAAGATCATTATGCAATTTGAAACAATTAGGACGAATGTGACCAACAACATTGCAATAATGACAAGTAGGAACAAACCTTTTATGTTTTGGTTGTTGAACAATAAAATTCTTACCAGATTGTGGAATCGGAGGATTTGAATTTGCACTTTTAATGAATTGAATATCATCTTTGGGATCCCTTTTTGAGTTGGAGTTTTCACCAATGTAACCCAGGCCTTGACGATTTCCTCCCAATTTACCAATCAAGAGGATCTCATTAAGCTTGGTTTTACCAAAGTGTTCATCTTAGATAAAGAAACCTTAGCATCTTTCAATTCATCCAAAGTATCTTCAAGTGTCTTTTCTTTTCTCGCAATTTGTTCCCTACGATGTTGAATTTCGTGTTCCAACATCGTATTCGACATGTGAGTTCGTAATCCTTTCTTCAAGGGACTTGTTCGTACAACAAATCTCAATGAATTTTTCGAACATCGCTTGTACATAACTTGGACCTCCTCTTCACTAGGAACATCATTCTCATTTTGCTATAATCGAATATGAATCAATCAGTTCATCAATACTTGATTTCTTATTACTTTTTTGGTGCGAGAATCAACTGTCGTCGATTTTTATTGGTGTCAAACGATGTTGCAACATGACTTGCGACATGGCATTTTCGAGAAAAATCGGTATATGCCGTGATCGAGAATCGTGATGAGTGCGGCATGATTGCTCATCGCTTCTTTTTCATCTTGTGAATCCTCGATTCTACATCACTCCATGTGGTGTTTAAGGATTTGCCTTGTTTTTTTAGAGTGTTGGCACATTCGGCTTGTATGTGACCATATATATCCTTCGACATATCGATTCGCTTGTTTTTCCGCTAACACTTGAAGAAGAAGGATTAGAAGCACTTTTATTATTAGGAAAACTTGAATTCTTACCGATTTAGATTTTTTATTTTCTTCCATCCACTTCAAGAATTCCCAAAATTCTCTTCAAGAAAATTTCTTGCATCGGCCATGTCAAAACTTGATGTTGCAACATCATTTGCGACATCGGCCGGAATGCAATCCCTATGTCTTTCGCTTGCTTGTTTTGGACAATGATTCATCTCAAATGTTTGAAGAGACCCCATGAGTTCATCAAGACACATTTGAGTAATGTCTTTGGCTTCTTCAATTGCCGTCACCTTACTTGAGAATCTCTTTGGCAATGATCTAAGTGTTTTCTTTACCAACATTGTATCAGAATATTTCTCACCTAGAGCATAAGATTCATTTGCGATGTCACAAAGTTTAGCATTGAAATCTGCAATAGTTTCATCTTCCTCCATTCTAAGAGTCTCAAATTGAGTTGCAAGCATCTGGAGTTTAGAAAGCCTAACTTGAGCAGTTCCTTCATGTGCTACCTCGAGTATATCCCAAGCTTCCTTGGCCGTTTCACAATTTGCAATAAGCCTGAATTGATTGGCGTCAATGGCACTAAAAATCGCATTTAAGGCTTTGGAATTGGCATGAACCAATTCGATCTCATCAGTCGTCCAGAGTGATCTCACTTTTGGGATAATTTCATTCTTCTCATTTTTCGTAGTTGGATGTCCCCATCCATTCACAATCGATTCCCAGGCCTTTTCATCCACAGATTTGATAAAGGCACGCATACGATCTTTCCAGTAAGAGAAATTTGAACCTTCTAATAACGGTGGGCGAACAACGGAACCTCTTTCACGTAGTAGACTCATCTTCACAAATAATGGCAACAATTAAATCCAAGATCAAAAACCAAGTATATCTGGTAACTCGCTCTAGATGCCACTTGATATAATTTGTTGCCCCAAATTATTAAATGATTCATGTAACCTGAACAACCGATGTTGTAACTGATATTATAACACCATTTTTGACACCGGTATTTCTGCACAGCGGAAAAATAAAAACACAACAATATTAACGTGGTTCGGATTAACCAATCCTACTCCATGAGGCCACGCCCAGAGAAAAATAATTCCACTAATAATAAAGGTTACAGAGTACAATAATTGGACTTAAACAATTTATAGACTCCCTCTTTGAATCGTCGCCGTTCTTGAACTCCCTTTATTTTCGCCAAAATTATTCTTCCGAGAATCCGCTTCAATGAAATCCCTTCACTGTTGGACGCCTCCAAATCGCGGATCGTCTTCCTCCCGAAGACTCACCTTCTTCCTCCCGATTGTGCGTAACTTGAATACAAGAATGATTATTTGATCCAACTCTCCAGCAACACTTTGAAGAACACACGTATGACTATCTTTGGAGCACACAAAAGCCGATGCATTTCAATTTTAATTTCTCTCAAATGATCGTTTTTCTCTCTTCAAGGCACAAACCAAATCGGTTATTTCTATTGTATTATATAGACTCAATTCAATCCAAGTCCTATCAACACTAGAGTCAACCTCTTTACAAATCCTAATAGAATAGAAATTCATATATTAAAGAAACGTGTACAGACCCCACATGAATACCAAGATTACAACATATAATCTAACTCGACTTGTACCAAGTTTCCACTTTGAAGAAGAATTCTAATGCAACTAGGAGTTTAAGTCGCAATATATTTCCCGCACAAAACAAACACTAAACAACCAATAATAATTTAATTTGACAAAATATAACAATTAAATAAGTCTAAAAAAATAGACTTAACACCATAGATTTAAAATATATTTCGGTATATGTTCAAAATATATTTATGTTTATGATTTTGTAGTCTTTACAATTTGGATCTTTGTAATTAGTTGGCTCTTATGCAATGAAATTGATTGATTTCAAAAATCATTTAGTTTTTCCTAAATTGGCTACATGGTTATTCATTATATCTAACTACATATCATTAATGTTTGAGCGGTCTTGTGTGAGACAGTGTGAGACAGTAAGATGGTGAGACGGTGAGACTTTTAGTATA
The DNA here is from genome assembly GCA_016081115.2 of Rehmannia glutinosa. NCBI lineage: Eukaryota > Viridiplantae > Streptophyta > Magnoliopsida > Lamiales > Orobanchaceae > Rehmannia > Rehmannia glutinosa. The sequence goes on from JABTTQ020002635.1 coordinate 12,816, forward strand.
AAAGTGATACTTTTAGTGTAAAAATGATACTTATTTAAATACGCTAATTTAAGTGTATTTAGACAAGTATCGTTTTTACACTAAAAGTATCACTTTTTGTATTAAAAGTCTCACCGTCTTACACCGTCTCACACAAGTTTTTTGCGTTAATGTTTAGAGTTGTCAAAATGTAGCCCGGCCCGAGATTTGACCGGGTTGGACCATGATTTTCTATACTCGAAAAAATCGGGCCTATCTGGTTCGCCCCATGAGCCGAGTTGACCCGACTTACCTTGGCCTAACTAACAGTTTTTGTGCATAAAATGTACACACGGCTGGGTTGTGCCAAATATTTTCGTTGTCCGAGCAAAATTGGGCAAATCCGCCTAGCATTTTGCCAGCTCTATTAATGTTCTCACTTACAATACTAAAAAAAACCGTGTGGTTGGCTAAATATGTCACGCCCCAAACGGGACGCGACGACGATCCACAACTTAAATACAAATAACCAAACAGTCTAGACGAATATCATCGAGAACCCAATGAAACAGAGTCAAAATAGCAGCGGAAATAAAATAACAAGCACAACTTACAGTCCACAATCCATAATCCAAATTACATCCTCGAAAATCAACCAACGATAACAACTTAAAAGTCAAAGGGTCCTACGCCCTTCAGTTACAAACCGGAATGAAAAGAAAATAAAGTAGTCCAACAAAGAATCAAAAGAAATGAGTCCATCAATAACAACAAGAAGTAGTAAATCCAACAAGCGGAGTACAAGGGCTCAATCAAGGCCGGTTCCAAGATCTTCAACGAAGTCCTCATCTAAAGGTTAGAAAACAGGTGGGGATGAGACAGAAATCTCAGTGGATGGGGTGATCGTGTGCAAGTGTGGCGATATATAGTTAATGCGAGAAAACAGATTATATGAAAACGGCGTGAGTATGATGCATGAATTCACACAGATCCACAAGCGTCGTGATAAATATATTTAAGTAATATACTTATACGATTCAAGAAAATAGTTCATGGTCATATAGGCACTATGTGATTGATCAAAGACAGTCGGATTGCGTGCGGAAATGTAACGTCAATCCCATGCGAGGTAGATAATGATTGCGTGATTTGTAGCGCCAACCAATGCAAAACAAGTAGCGGTTGCGCACGCGTTTGTAGCGCCAACCAAATGGGTCCGATAACTCCGAAATTGTGTGGATCGAGATAGCGATTCCTTCGTTCTTCCTTGTAACTCCCGAGTAAGATGGTCCAAGACGTCACCTTATCGCTCCATAGCAAAGACAAATCCACAAAGAGAGCTAGCTAGGTCCAGGATTGTCATAATCATGATTATACCTCAAGCACTACGACCGCTTCCCTTGGACAAACTCCGTCCCTCGATTTGCGGGATTAGGACGATGGGGTAGGAAGAGTGGAATAGCGGCCATTTGCCGGTTCCATCCCGACATATCCATTCCGACCGTGAGCTCGACACACCAAGTTGACTCAGCAGAAAGTAAATACAAATACAAAGCGATCCACCAGCGATCGAGTATTATTGATTTAGGGAAGCGATTCGAGAAAATTTTTGAAAAACGCGAGTGGCAATTATGGCGTTGGTGGAGTTTTTGGATGAAGATGATTATCGTAAGGATAAGCAACCTTTGATATCTTGAAAGATTAGGTGGAACATAAGTCCCATTATAGATTCAAAATCGCAAAGGCGAGGAAGTCGCTCCGTGATCGGGTATTAATCGGTCAAATTGATCCGATAAGTCAGGGTCTTAGGGAAAATAAAATACTTTAATTAAATCTCCAAGTCGGAGGGTCCAGGGCTATTTTAGTAAAATAGAAAATAATTTGAGTTAGGTCAGTGAAGCCCCGATTTTTTCCGAGCTTATAATTGATCCTTATTATCGTTTATACATTTGATCGACTATTTTACGCGTCTTTTTGACGGGTAATTTTAATACTATATATATTTTGTATTTTATTTTATTTTATTTTATTACTTGTGATCATGATCATCATTAATTCTATTTTGCATTTATGATCACTTGATTGATCATTATTACTATTTTTGTATTTATTGGTCACCTTAAAATTTTAAAAGACTATTTATTTTAGAGACTTTTACCTTATAGAATTAAGATTTTGATTTAGATTAAGTGATCATGAGACTCATAAGTGATCAAGGAAATCACTAATTATTTTGGAGATTGATATATTTCATATATTATCATCAAATTTGGGACAAAACAAATATATATAGAATTACCATAATGCCCTCATAGTGGACGGCCAACATGGAAATTTTGGAGTAAAAATATCATCCAACTCTTATACACCTACACCTTATATTAGTCATCTTGTGTATAATTATACCATTAATTCAAATATTATACACATCATCTCTTATATTACTTCTTTAATATTATTTTTGCCAACATGTTGGAAGTCTTCCAATATTCCATTCAAACATTCTCATGCTCATACCTTTGACCTTCAAAATATTCCTCATGCATGAGGCAAAATGCAAGACACAAAAATTAAACAAAATTCTCCTCCCTCTCTCTCATTGTTCACGGCCAAGAGGCCTTTGGAGGTGCAAGATTTGGTTCAATTTTACACCAACACCTTCATCTCCTATACAAAATCCTCATCCTTCTCTCTAAAATCTTCCTGCTTCTCTCTACTCTTCTTCTCATTTTCTTCTTCAACACTTAGAAAATTTTCAAGATTTTTCCTCCTTATTCTTTAAAAATTTCGAACACACCTATACCACAAGGTAAGAAATTTCATCTTCAATACATATTTGATATCACCTAGTTCATCTATTTCACCTCTTAACTTAAGTTTAAATTTGGATTTTGGAGGTACATTTAGAAGACTTTGAAGACTAGAGCTTGACATCACCTTGAAGAAGATTTCAAGACTTGAAGGAAATTTTGAAGATTTAGACTATAAGGTAAGATAATGGACTCTAGTATATTTTTTTCTTCTTCTCCTATTTTTTTCAAATTTTGACACCCCATTTTCATTTTTGAGAAATAGGGGCTGACCTTAGGTGATTTTGGAGTTGAACCAAAATCTCCAATTTTAAGCTTCAACTAGTCTCCAAACACCTACTACACAAGGTAAAGTGTAGTCCTTCTCATTTCCTTATCTCCTTCTTTTTCTCCTTAATTTTTCTCTCATTTTTCTAACTTCAAATTTTTGATATTTCTTGACTTAGGGGCTGACCTAAGAAGCCTCATCCAAAAATTGTGAAATTTATCCTTTTATTTCACAATTTCCAATTTTAAGGTGGGTGGAAAAATATTTTCCAACTATTAGGTATTTTTTTATTAAAATGCATGTAGAAAATTTGATCATGAGCCTTGAGATATATATAATCTATGTATTGCATGTCAATTTTATGTATCAAGTCATGAAAATTCTCAAGAGTTGCTCAAAATTACTATTTATTGAATTTTAGGTGCATGCATGTGCAATTTAATATTTTATTTGATGAATTCTTGTATGTATTGGACATGCATGTGTATGATCTTTAAAATCTATGTTTTGGATGACTTATAACCTGGACAAGTCAAGCATAATTGATTAAATTTCAATTTTGGACTTAAAAATGTAAAAATGGAAATTTGGTGGACTAAATTGCAAGAAAATAAAAGTTAAAGGACCCCTCTGCAAATTTCAATTTTGGGACTGTTCTCAGGTTCAAAAATGACTTTTGGACATTTTAATAAAGTTTTAAGAGTTTTAAGATAAATAAAATCAACCTTTAAAAGCCCAAGGACTAGATTGTAAAATTTTGAAAGTTTAAGGGCTACTTTGCAATTTTTAAACTGCACCAGACCTAAACTTTAAAATTTGAAATTTTTACTCTTAAGGTACTGGGAATTACATATTTTAAAAGGATTCCCAAAAATCCAAGTGGTTAGGGCTTGGAAAGCAATTTTACTAAAATTGAGGGACTAATGTGTAAAATACTAAACTTGAGGACCCAAATGAAATTTCCAGGACTTATGCAGCCCATGCACCTGGAAATAATAACGTAACTATTACTTAATTATATTTTGGACCCAAGGTTCAAATTTCATAACAATTGGACCCTAAAAGCCTTAAAGACAATTATTTCAAAATGGGACAAAAATGATATTTTCAAAAGTTAAAGGACCTACACTTATTTCTTTTAAAAACTGCTTTTGTCCCAATATACCACTAACTTTAGTGACATTTTCCAACTAGAATCACATTAAAGCCCTTCCGGTTTGTGAGTTCCGATTATTTTAAACTTAAGGTCCGAATTGACAATTTTTACAAATTTGGGGCCAATGTGAGAATTTTATAAAAACTCGACCTCAAACTTTAAAAACCTGAATCTGTGAATATTTTAGAGAATTTAGGAACTGACCTCATAATTTTTCAAGGTCGGGATATTTATTTATTCAATTTTTAACCCCAAAAGTGTTGGTTTTTACAAAACGGGGCTAAATTACAATTTTTCTTTTATAAAGGATCTAACTCAAATTATTTTCTCTTTTACTAAAATAGCCCTGGACCCTCTGACTTGGAGATTTAATTAAAGTATTTTACTTTACCAAAAACCCTTGACTTATCGGATCAATTTGACCGATTAATACCGATCGCGGAGAGGATTTCCTCGCCTTGCGATTTTGAATCTATAACAGGACTTATGTTCCACCTAATCTTTTAAGATATCGAAGATTGCTTATCCTTCCGATGATCATCTTCGTCCAAATACTCCACCAACGCCATAATTGCCACTCGCGCTTTTCAAAAAATTTCTGAACTGCTTCCCTGAATCAATAATACTCATTGCCTGGTTGGTATCTGCACTTGTATTTACTTTCTGCCGAGTCAACTTGGTGTGCCGAGCTCACGATCGGAATGGATACGTCGGGGATGGAACCAGGCGACTCGGCTGCTATTCCACTCTTCCGCCCCATTGTCCTAATCCCGCAATGGCGAGGGGACGGAGTGTCTAGGAAGCGGGTCGTAGTAATGGTGAGGTATAATCATGATTATGACGGATCCGAGCCTTGCAAGCTCCACTGTGGATTTTGTCTTTGCTATGGGGCAATAAGGTGACCGGTCTTGGACCATCCCGCCTAGGGAGTTACAAGGAAGAACGAAGGAATCGTTGTCGATCCACACGATTAGGAGTTATCGGACCCGTTTGGTTGGCGCTACAAATCCGTGCACGCAACCGCTACTTGTTTTGCATTGGTTGGCGCTACAAATCCACGCAACCATTATCGCCTTGCATGGGTTGGCGTTACATTTAAAATACGCAATCTATCTGTCTTGACTAGGGATGTCAGGCGGGCGGGCGGGAGCCATCCCCATCCCCGTCCCGCGATCGCTGGGAATCCCCGTCCCGTGAGACAAACGGGAAAAAATGTCCCCATCCCCCCCGCTGGGATCCGCCGCGCGGGATTCCCCGCCCCGTTTCAATATTTTTTTTTTGAAAAAAAAATTTTTTTTTAAAAAAATAACTATTTTTAAATATTTAAAATATATAAATTATATAAAATAACTAATAAAATACTAATTAATAAAATAAATTAAAATTTTTATCATTTTATTATATTTAATGTGGATATATTTATAATATATTATATATATTTAAAATATTATATTATATATTAATTTTCGGTTCCCATGGAACGGAAGCAGGCGAGATCCCCGGGCGGGGAATATGATCCCCGTCCCGCCCCGTCCCCCGCCAACGGGGAAAAAATTTCCCATCCCCGTCCCCACGGGGAATTGGGAATCCCGCCCGTTCGGGCGGATCCCCTTGGGAACGGGGATTCCCGCCCCCTGCCATCCCTAGTCTTGGTGAATAACATAGTGCTGTGTGACCATGAACTATTTTCTTGAATCGTATAAGTATATTACTTAAATATATTTATCACGACGCTTGTGGATGTGTGTGAATTCATGCATCATACTCACGCGTTTTCATATAATCATGTTTTCTCACATTAACTATATATTGCCACACTTGCACACGATCACCCCATCCATTGAGATTTTTTGTCTCATCCCCACCTATTTTCTAACCTTAGATGAGGACTTCGTCGAAGATCTTTGAACCAAACCACGGATTGAGCCTTGTACTCGCTTGTTGGATTAACTACTTCTTCTTGTTGTTGTTGGACTCTTTTCTTGTGTTGTTGTTGGACTCTTGTATTTCTTTCCATTCGGTTTTAATCAAGGGCGTAGGACCCTTTGACTTTAAGTTGTTATATTTGGTTGATTTTTCGGGTATGTAATTTGGATTATGGATTGTGCTTTCGTAAGATGTATTTGTACTTGTTGTTTATTTCACATTGCTATTTAGACTCTGTTTCATTGGGTTCTCGTTGATATTTGTCTAGAGCTTTGTTTGGTTATTGTATTTAAGTTGTGGATCGTCTTCGCATTCCTTTTGGGGCGTGACAAGGTCCTTTATAAAAGAAAAATTGTAATTTATCCCCGTTTTGTAAAAACAAACACTTTTGGGGTTAAAAATTGAATAAATAAATATCCCGACCTTGAAAAATTATGAGGTCAGTTCCTAAATTCTCCAAAATGTCCATAGATTCAGGTTTTTAAAGTTTTGAGGTCGAGTTTTTATAAAATTCTCACATTGGCCCCAAATTTGTAAAAATTGTCAATTCGGACCTAAAGTTTAAAATAATCGAACTCACAAACCGGAAGGGCTTTTAATGTGATTCCAATTGGAAAATATCACTAAGGTTGGTAGGATATTGGGACAAAAGCAGTTTTTAAAATAAATAAGTGTAGGTCCTTTAACGTTTGAAAATATCATTTTTGTCCCATTTTGAAATAATTGCCTTTAAGGCTTTTAGGGTCCAATTGTTATGAAATTTGAACCTTGGGTCCAAAATATAATTAAGTTATAGTTAAGTTAGTATTTCCAGGTGCATGGACTGCATAAGTCCTAGAAATTTCATTTGGGTCCTCAAGTTTAGTATTTTACACATTAGTCCCTCAATTTTGGAAATTTTACTTTCCAAGCCCTAAACACTTGGATTTTTGGAATACATTTAAAATGTGTCATTCCCAGTACCTTAAGAGTGAAAATTTCAAAATTTAAAGTTAAGGTCTGGTACAGTTTTTAAATTTGCAAAGTAGCCCTTAAACTTTCAAAATTTTACATTTTAGTCCTTGGGCTTTTAAAGGTTGATTTTATTTATCTTAAAACTCTTAAAACTTTATTAAAATATCCAAAAGTCATTTTTGAACCTGAGTACAGTCCTAAAAATCGAAATTTGCAGAGGGGTCCTTTAACTTTTATTTTCTTGCAATTTAGTCCACCAACTTTCCATTTTTACATTTTTAAGTACAAAATTGAAATTTAATCAATTATGCTCGACTTTTCCAGGTTATAAGTCATCCAAAACATGGATTTTAAAGATCATACACATGCATATCCAATACATACAAGAATTCATCAAATAAAACATTAAATTGCACATGCATGCACCTAAAATTCAATAAATAGCAATTTTGAGCAACTCTTGAGAATTTTCATGATTTGATACAAACAATTGACATGCAATACATAGATTATATATCTCAAGGCTCATAATCAAAATTTCTACATGCAATTTAATAAAAACACCTAATAGTTGGAAAGTATTTTCCCCCCACCTTAAAATTGGAAATTTTGAAATAAAGGATAAATTTCACAATTTTCGGACGAGGCTTCTTAGGTCAGCCCCTAAGTCAAGAAATATCAAAAATTTGAAGTTAGAAAAATGAGAGAAAAATTAAGGAGAAAAAGAAGGAGATAAGAAAATGAGAAAGACTACACTTTACCTTGTGTAGTAGGTGATTGGAGACTAGTTGAAGCTTTAAATTGGTAATTTTGGTTCAACTCCAAAATCACCTAAGGTCAGCCCCTATTTCTCAAAAATTAAAAAGGGGTGTCAAAATTTGACAAAAAATTAGGAAGAAGAAGAAGAAAAATACACTAGAGTCCATTATCTTACCTTATAGTCTAAATCTTCAAAATTTCCTTCAAGTCTTGAAATCTTCTTCAAGGTGATGTCAAGCTCTAGTCTTCAAAGTCTTCTAAATGTACCTCCAAAATTAAAATTAACTTAAGTCAAGAAGTGAAAAAAGAGGTAGCTAGAGGTTATCAAGATGAATTGAAAACAACATTTCTTACCTTGTAGTAGGAGGGGGGTTCGAATTTTTGGAGTATAAGGAGGAAAATCTTGAAATTTTTCTAAGTGTTGAAGAAGAAAGTAAGAAAAAGAGTAGAGAGAGGTGGGGGGTTTAGAGAGAAGGATGAGGATTTTATATAGGAGATGAATGTGTTGGTGTAAAATTTTTGATAAAGTTTTGAAACAAAAGGCCTCATGGCCGTCCACTTGAGTGAGAGAGGGGATGAATTTTGTTTAATTTGTGTCTTGCATTTTGCCTCTTGCATGGGGAACATTTTGGAGGTCAAAGGTATGGGCATGAGGTGGTTTGAATGGAATGTTGGAAGACTTCCAACATGTTGGCAAAAATAATATTAAAGAAGTAATGTAAGAGATGATGTGTATAATGTTTGAATTAATGGTATAATTATACACAAGATGACTAATATAAGGTGTAGGTGTACAAGAGTTGGATGATATTTTTACTCCAAAAATATCATCATGGTAAAATCCATACTAGGGGCTTTATGGTAATTCCATATATTTTTTTGTCCCAAATTTGATGATAATAGATGAAATATATCAATCTCCAAAATAATTAGTGATTTCCTTGATCACTTATAAGTCTCATGATCACTTAATCTAAATCAAAATCTTAATTCTATAAGGTAAAAGTCTCTAAAATAAATAGTCTCTTAAAATTCTAAGGTGACTAATAAATACAAAAATAGTAATAATGACCAATCAAGTGATCATAAATGAGAAATAGAATTAATGAAGATCATGATCACAAGTAATAAATAAAATGAAATAAAATACAAAATATATATATATATTATTAATAATTACCGTCAAAGTGACGCGGTAAAATAGTCGATCAAATACATAGGCAACAATAAGAATCAATTATAAGCTCGGAAAAATCGGGGCTTCACATCCTCCCCTCCTTAAAAGAATTTGGTCCCCAAATTCTCTTGAAATAGTTTCGGATATTGATTCCTCATGTCTTCTTCCATCTCCCACGTTGCGTCTTCGTCTGTTGTGGTTCTCGCCACACCACTTTAACCATCGAATTTCTTTTACGCAATGTCGTGTCGCGATCAATGATCCGGATCGGTCTCTCGGTGTAGGATAGATTTTCCATTAGGCGGAGTATCTCGGTGATGATATGTTCGGGATCCGGTTGATACTTTTAAATCGTCACGTGGAATACATCGTGCAATCCCGCATATGGTCTTGGTAACTCGAGTCGGTAGGCTAACTTCCCGATCCTCTCGTAAAACTGTAAGGTCCAACATATCTCGAACTCAACTTGCCTCCTTTCTTTGGTTTGATTAATCCTTTCCGTGGTGAGAGTCCGAGAAATACTTCATCATCGACTTCAAATTCCAAATTTTTCTTCTCTTGTCCCGTAACTCTTTTGGTGGCTTTGAGTACGTGCGAATCCGCTCCTTGATCAGCTTGACCTTCTCCATGGCCTCCGAACTAAGTCGACCTTTGGGATCGAGGTGACTTTCGTTTCTCTTTCGGAGTCCATTGATCATCAATCTCCCAAAGTAGTGGGGATCTACATTTTCGCCCATATAATGCCTTGTAGGGTGCCATCCCAATCGTGGCGATAATGTTATTGTAGGCGAACTCGGCTAATGGTAAGTGCGAATCCCAATCGCCTTGAAAATCCAATGTGCAGGCTCGCAAAGACATATCTTTAAGGGTTTGAATTGTTCGCTCGATCGTCCATCGGTTTGCGGATGTCTTCTTGTCTTCAAAAAACTTAGCGAGGTACCCAATTCCTCGTGCAAGCACTTACAAAACGGAGACAAACCTCGGGTCTCTGCCGGATACTATGTCGATTGGTACTCCATGCAATCGAATGATTTCTCGGATATAAGTCTCGTGCAAGTTTCGCAAGCTATCGTTTTCTTGATGGGTAAAAAGTGTGCGATTTTCGTGAGTCGGTCTACAACTACCCAAATAGCATCATGGCCTCCTTTGGTCTTTGGTAGATCCGTCATGAAGTCCATCGTTATGTGTTCCCACTTCCACTCGGGAATTCTCAATGGTTGTAGTAAACCGGATGGTCGTTGGTGTTCTCGCTTTTACTCGTTGACAAGTCAAACATCTCGCAACGATCTCTGCACGGTTCTTCATGTTTACCCACCAATAACTCCGTTTCAAATCCTTATACATCTTGTTTCCTCCAGGATGTATAGTGTATTTTGAACGGTGTGCCTCTGCTAGGATTCTATTCCTAATATGCTCGTCATTCGGTACACACACTCGATTCAGAATCGATAACTCCATCTTTAGGTACAGAGAATTCGATCTTTCTCCTTTAAGTATCTTTTCCGTCAGTTTTTTAAGATGTGCATCTTTCTCTTGTGCTTCTTTGATCTCTTTCACAGATCGGTTTAACCAAAATGTTAGCACACGAAATCGAGTATTGGTTCTCGTCGATTCCAATTGCTCGCTCTTCTAACGATTCCCACTCTCGAATCATAAGCATGGCTAAGCTCGCTTTCGCTTAGAGCGTCCGCTACGACGTTAGCTTTCCAGGGATGGTATTGAATATCATCAATCTCCGTTGCCTCAGATTGAGGTCTTTGGGAGAATAGATACTTCAAGCTCTTATGATCCGTGAAAACCGTGAATGTTGCTCGTAGAGATAGTGTCTCCATTTCTTTAACGCGAACACTATCCCCGCCAATTCCAAGTCATGCGTTGGATAATTGGCTTCATACGGCTTGAGTTTTCGTGATGCATAAGCGATAATTTTTCCTTCCGCATGAGCACTTGCTCCTAGTCCTTCTTTTGATGCATCATCAGAACGACAAAGTTTTCGGTCCCCTTTGGAAGGGCTAAGATCGGAGTCGTAGTAAGTCATTTCTTGACTCTTGGAAACTCGCCTCGCATTTGTCATTCCACTCAAACTTAACTTGCTTCAGGTTAGTCGAGTGAGTGGTCCGGCTATCTTGGAGAAGTCTGGATGAATCTTCGATAATATCCAGCTAGTCTAAGAAACTCCTAATCTCCATTCAGACTCGGGTTGTTTCCATTTGACCACCTGCCTGTACCTTCGAAGGATCTACTGCAATCCCGGTGCGGATACTATATGTCCCAAGAACACGACTTCACTAAGCCAAAATTCGCACTTCTTTGAATTTGGCATACAAACTTATGCTCTCGTAGTGTCTCCAAAACGATTTTCGAGGATGGCGTTAGGTGCTCTTCTTTAGACTTAGAGTATACGAGTATGTCATCAATGAATATCACTATGAATTGATCCAAATAAGGTTGAAAGACTCGGTGCATCAAGTCCATAAATGTTCTTTGGTGCATTCGTCGAACGAAAGGCATCACTACAAACTCGTAGTGTCCATATTGGGTTTGAAATGCAGTTTTGGAAATGTCTTCTTCGTGGATCTTCAGTTGGTAATATCCTTGTTGTAAATCAAACTTCGAGTACACCGTCGCTCCTTGAAGTTGATCAAATAGTTTGTCTATCCTCGGGAGGGGATATTTGTTCTTGATGGTCACGCTATTAAGACCACGATAATCTATACATAGTCTTAATGTGCCATCCTTCTTTTTGACGAAGCAAAGACACAGTGCTCCCCACGAGAGACGCGTACACGGTCGGATAAATCCCACATCCATCATTTTTACGTAATTGCGTCTTCAACTCTTGTAACTCAAGAGAGCCATTCTATATGGGGTTCTAGCGATCGGGCGGTCCCGGTAACACTCGATGGTGAACTCGACTTCCTATCCTGGGAGGGACAGTGATGAGTTCTTGTGGAAATACATCCGTGTATTTTGATACTATAGGTACTTGGTTGATTTGTGTCTCAACCTTGGGTTTGTTAATTACAAACGCCAAGTACCCCTTGAGCCCCTCTAGTGATCGCCTTCCTTGCTTTCATCATTTGAAATGATTGGGGCAATCTTAACTCGTGCCCCTTCCGAAATTTCCACTTTGGGTTTTAGGGTTCACATAGCTTAATGGACTTGTTATGGCGGTCCACTTGTGCATGGTGTGCGGATAACTTGATTCATTCCCAATATCACGTCGTATTCGGATATAGGTAATAAGATCAAATCGGGGGAAAATTTATCTCAAAGAATCTTAACCGCATGCATTATAGATAATATCGTTATCGACTTGCACCCATAGGAGTTGACACTTCTAGACATATAGGCATATGTTCCATGCATGCATGCGGTTTGTGTACAAAATGCGGTGCAATAAATGAATGTGTTGATCCAGGGTCGAATAATATTTTAGCGTAGTGGTTAGATACTAGAAGCGCACCTTCCACCACGTCCCGTTGCCTCCCGGAGCCTCTGTCCGGCTAGTGCAAATGCTCGAGCGGGCATCCTTGCCCGATTTACGACCATTTCGGCTTCTACGGTTGCGTCTGTTTGGTTTGGTCCTCGTCTTGGGCAATCTTTCAAGCTGGTCGATTACTACCCACAGCGCAAACACCTTCCTTGTTTATGCCAATGATCATTGGCGGTATGTCGGTTTACGGCAATATGCACACAATTGACCCGGCTTTCCTTATCTTGGTCCCTTTCCTTATCTCGCTTTATTAACTGGTCCCTTCTAAAACTTAGCGGGCGGTTTAGATGGCATTTGTCCCCAGCCTATCCTCTTAAGACTGTTCGATGGCCTACTCTGTTGAATCATCCAATACGGTTCAGTAATGCCCACATTTTTCTTTAATGATTATATAATTTTTTTATCATAATGAATGTTGGTATATTTAACACTAATGATTCATCTAGTGTTATAACAGGTGAAGAACGTGGGATCGGTGTGCTCGGAAGTTCATGTCAAAAGAATTATGACGGTATATATGGAACATGAGTTATATATATATATATATAATACTATGATGTGATGTGTGTATATATGAGAAATTACATATTATATTGACAATTATTATGCTAATCAAGAGTGATTAAGTGAATTACTTTCATGCACTTCAAACTCATATGTAGTATATGGACTTGATGATATGGTGTTTTAGATGCAATTTTGTGAACGTTTTCCCTTCTTACTTAAGGTGATTATTTGGAATTTATGAACATGGTATTTTAAGTACATGTCTTAAGTATCTATAGGAACAAGAATTACCTTATTTGAATATGTAATGTATGAGATATACTCAAAACACTCAAACATGCCAAAACTGAAAATCTGTAAAACTTGACAGCAACATGTGCAACTTTGCAAACGTATTTTTACCATAAAATAAGTTTCTTATTAGGGATTTTTGAACTTGTTAATTTAGATACATGTCTTAGGTGTCTATAGGAACAAGAATCACCTTATTTGAATATGTAAATTATGAGATATGGCCCAAACACTAAGGCATGCCAAAACTGAAAAGCTGAAAAACTGCACAACAGCATTTGCCACTTTGCCAACGTATTTTACCCATTAAATAAGTTTCCTATCTGGTATTTTTAAACATGATAATGTAGGTACATGTCTTAGGTGTCTATAGGAAGAAGAATTACCTTATTTGAATATGTAAAGTGAGAGTTATGGTCCAAATGCTAAAGCTTGCCAAACCAGAAAATTCTGTGACAGCTTACTATATCATGTTGGTGTGGTTGTTATGATTTGTATAAAGCAAGTAAACTATCATGGTTGTTCCCTATTTGAACCACAAAAGTTAAGGTATATTCTCCATGATTAAATCACAATGAAGAAAGCAAGAAAAGTAAGGTCTTTATCTTATCAATTGGAACATGGCTAACAACTATCATGTGAAGATGTAGGGACCCTTTTTCAATACTTTAATAGATGAGACTTGTATCTAGTTATTTTGCTGAGAATACAAGGTTACATATATGAATAAGAGGTGTGTGGATCTGAAAAATTTAGAGAGCCAATAAGTTCCTTCATTCTAAATAGTTTCCTCAAAAATCTCTACATTAGCCCTTTCAAAGAATCAAATCCAACTCCTCACCAAAGTGTGCTTTTACTTCTTCATGCTATTTACCTTGAATTCAATGGTGCATAACATATATCTACACAAGAAGTAATCATACTAGTAGTTTCAACAAAGTTGCATCAAAGGATCTAATGGGTGAAACACTTTGCTTATACAAGATCTTGTAAGAAATAAGGTATGTATTTCCAAATTCGGATTTAATTGGTGAAATATTATGATATGCAAATTATTGCTTCTTGAGTACATTTATATTTTAGAAATACTTAGCTAAATGTCACATATGCTAGGTTAAATTTCCAGATCCTTGCAGTTATTGATGATCTATTAACGAATTTTCTTTTACCATTGGACATTCATTCATGAATCGAAAACTTGTATGATCTCAAACTTGCGAAGCATGTGTAGCATGGATATGATTTTATTTATAGCTAAATTTTGGATATGTCATTCCTATATGAATTATTAGTATCCAAAGAATTGTATTGGAATTTTATCTATCCCGATTCCATCCCCGATGTATCCATTCCGACCGTGAGCTCGACACACCAAGTTGACTCAAGCATGAAAGTAAATACAAGTACGCATACGATCAACCAGGCAATGAGTATTATTGATTCGGGGAAGCGATTGAGAAAATTTTTGAAAAACGCAAAGTGGCAATTATGGCGTTGGTGGAGTTTTGGATGAAGATGATTATCGTAAGGATAACCAACCTTCGATATCTTGAAAGATTAGGTGGAACATAAGTCCCGTTATAGATTCAAAATCGCAAGGCGAGGAAGTCGCTCGCGATCGGGTATTAATCGGTCAAATTGATCCGATAAGTCAAGGGTCTTAGGAAAATAAAATACTTTAATTAAATCTCCAAGTCAGAGGGTCCAGGCTATTTTAGTAAAATAGAAAATAATTTGAGTTAGGTCCTTTATAAAAGAAAATTTTCAATTTAGCCCCATCTTGTAAAAACCAACACTTTTGGGGTTAAAAATTGAATAAATAAATATCCCGACCTTGAAAAATTATGAGGTCAGTTCCTAAATTCTCCAAAATGTCCGTAGAATCAGGTTTTTAAATTTTTGAGGTCGAGTTTTTATAAAATTCTCACATTGGCCCCAAATTTGTAAACATTGCCAATTAGGACCTTAAGTTTAAGATAATCGGAACTCACAAACCGGAAGGGCTTTTAATGTTATTCCAATTGGAAAATATCACTAAGGTTGGTAGGATATTGGGACAAAAGCAGTTTTTAAAATAAATAAGTGTAGGTCCTTTAACTTTTGAAAATATCATTTTTGTCCCATTTTGAAATAATTGCCTTTAAGGCTTTTAGGGGTCCAATTGTTATGAAATTTGAACCTTGGGTCCAAAATATAATTAAGTTATAGTTAAGTTAGTATTTCCAGGTGCATGGGCTGCATAATTCCTAGAAATTTCATTTGGGTCCTCAAGTTTAGTATTTTACACATTAGTCCCTCAATTTTAGAAATTTTACTTTCCAAGCCCTAAACACTTGGATTTTTGGAATACATTTAAAATGTGTCATTCCCAGTACCTTAAGAGTGAAAATTTCAAAATTTAAAGTTAAGGTCTGGTACAGTTTTTAAATTTGCAAAGTAGCCCTTAAACTTTCAAAATTTTACAATCTAGTCCTTGGGCTTTTAAAGGTTGATTTTATTTATCTTAAAACTCTTAAAACTTTATTAAAATGTCCAAAAGTCATTTTTGAACCTGAGTACAGTCCCAAACACCTAATAGTTGGAAAGTATTTTTCCCCCACCTTAAAATTGAAAATTGTGAAATAAAAGGATAAATTTCACAATTTTCGGACGAGGCTTCTTAGGTCAGCCCCTAAGTCAAGAAATATCAAAATTTTGAAGTTAGAAAAATGAGAGAAAAATTAAGGAGAAAAAGAAGGAGATAAGAAAATGAGAAAGACTACACTTTACCTTGTGTAGTAGGTGATTGGAGACTAGTTGAAGCTTTAAAATTGGGAATTTTGGTTCAACTCCAAAATCACCTAAGGTCAGCCCCTATTTCTCAAAAATGAAAAAGGGGTGTCAAAATTTGACAAAAAATTAGGAAGAAGAAGAAAAATACACTAGAGTCCATTATCTTACCTTATAGTCTAAATCTTCAAAATTTCCTTCAAGTCTTGAAATCTTCTTCAAGGTGATGTCAAGCTCTAGTCTTTAAAGTCTTCTAAATGTACCTCCAAAACTAAAATTAACTTAAGTCAAGAAGTGAAAAAGAGGTAGCTAGAGGTTATCAAGATGAATTGGAAAACAACATTTCTTACCTTGTAGTAGGAGGGGGGTTCGAATTTTTGGAGTATAAGGAGAAAAATCTTGAAATTTTTCTAAGTGTTGAAGAAGAAAGTAAGAAAAAAGAGTAGAAAGAGGTAGGGGGTTTAGAGAGAAGGAGAAGGATTTTGTATAGGAGATGAATGTGTTGGTGTAAAAATTTTGATAAATTTTTGAAACAAAAGGCCTCATGGCCGTCCACTTGAGTGAGAGAGGGGGAGGAATTTTGTTTAATTTGTGTCTTGCATTTTGCCTCTTGAATGGGGAACATTTTGGAGGTCAAAGGTATGTGCATGAAGTGGTTTGAATGGAATGTTGGAAGACTTCCAACATGTTGGCAAAAATAATATTAAAAAGTAATGTAAGAGATGATGTGTATAATGTTTGAATCAATGGTATAATTATATACAAGATGACTAATATAAGGTGTAGGTGTACAAGAGTTGGATGATATTTTTACTCCAAAAATATCATCATGGCAAATCCATACTAGGGGCTTTATGGTAATTCCATATTTTTTTTGGTCCCAAATTTGATGATAATAGATGAAATATATCAATCTCCAAAATAATTAGTGATTTCCTTGATCACTTATAAGTCTCATGATCACTTAATCTAAATCAAAATCTTAATTCTATAAGGTAAAAGTCTCTAAAATAAATAGTCTTTTAAAATTCTAAGGTGACTAATAAATACGAAATAGTAATAATGATCAATCAAGTGATCATAAATGAGAAAATAGAATTAATGAAGATCATGATCACAAGTAATAAATGAAATGAAATAAAATACAAAATATATATATTATTAATAATTACCCGTCAAAGTGACGGTAAAATAGTCGATCAAATACATAGCGACAATAAGAATCAATTATAAGCTCGGAAAAATCGGGGCTTCACAAAATAACATCCCAAATCCAATTATGTTTGAGCTTTTGACACAATTGCCCCATTTTTTGAAGATAATGACAGATTTTTACGCTTCCCGATATTTTTTGGGACAAATTTACGCTCTCGCCCTTTTTTACTCAATTTTACGCTCCTTGAGAATTTCCAAACTTTTTACTGTTGTTGTTTCAAGATTGTTTCGAACATATTTCAAACATGTTTCTTTCAATAAAATTTCAGTGAAAAAATAAATTATGCCGTCGTTAGATAATCTATTTTATACTCGAAGTCTTATAAAAAATCAAGAAATATATACATAAAACAACACATATTAAAACCAAACAAATTAAAAATATTATAGAAACAACATGAATAAAAAAACGCAATTCAATTTTTGATCCAATGCATGAAAACATAACAAACATGGAAACAACCAAGAAACAATATAAAAACAAATCAGAAACAATATAGAAAACACCATATGAACAAAAAGAGTTAAAAATAGGTAAAAATTGTATTTAAACATCAAAAACTACATGGATGCAACAAAAAAACATCAGAACAACATTAAAAAGGGTATGAAAACAACCCACAAACAACGTAAAAATATTAAAACCACATGAATAAAATGAACTTAAAAGTAGCTAAAAACTATTTTTACACATTGAACACTACATAGAAACAACAAAAAAAATTATTATAACAACTTTAAAAATATTATAGAACAACGCAGAAACAATAGAAACAATGTACAAAATAATTCATGGAAAAAAGCATAAAAAAATAGGTAAAAATTGTTTTGAAAATAAAAACAACAAAGAAACAACATAGAAACAAAAAATATAAAAAAATTTAAACAAAATCGAAACAACATATATAACATATAAAGCAATACCGGAAAAAAAATGAAAAAATGTAAAAATAATAAAAAAAAATATGCAGGAGCGTAAAAAATGAAAAACATAAGTACAAAAGAAAAAAAAAAGGTACAAAGGTGATATGAGCATATTTTGTGGTATGTTTACAAGAAAGAGGATATTTTATGTAATTTCCCCATTATATTTTATCAATGTGTTCTTGAAATTTAAGCTCATCTCTGGTTCGATTAGTTGGGCCTAGTCCTCGATAATTATGGTCTTGTTTGTTTATATTTCCAAGAGCCTCTTTCTATTTTTCAACTATTCATAAAAGTGGAATCATGTTTGTCCATAAAATTTCCAACCGAAATCATCATCTTCATTTTCTATTTTTCACATAAAACAACATCTCAAACCTATAATTTATATTCTCGAACCTATATACTACCCTACATAACTCATCAAATCACTATTATCATATTTTAACCCAATTATACACGTGGGATCCACCACGATCAACTATATATACTTAAAATATTATTATTTATAATTTATATCTATCTAATGTGACTCACCACCTACAATCTTATAGATATAATACTATATATTCAAATTAAAATATTGAAAGTGGACCCCACCACTTCAATTATTATATACATAAAATAATATTTCAAAACTACTTAACCAAACACAATCTCATTTCTAACCCTACACAAAACACAATTCAATTCATTTATCCAAACATAATTCCAATTTCAACACAAAATGTCTATTTCCAACTTAAACGGAGATGGACCACGGAAAGGGATAATTTTATTTTGGTACCCAAACTATACCTACTTTTTGCTTTTCGTACCCATTGTTCCGACCTCATCAGAACTAGTACCCAATATTTTTATTTTTAATCACTTCGAATCCAATCCGTTAAAAACTAGTGGATGACTTGTTGTAGCAGGTGAAGAGGTGAAAAGAAGAGCTAACCAGCTTTTATTTTTCAGAATTAGAAGGTTGACTATTAAATTAAAGTTTAATTATCTTATAGAACCATTAAGAATAATATAAATTATATTTTGAATTCTTAATTGATATAATTATCTTTTTAGCACTTAATGAACATTTTTAATTAATATAATTCAATGATAATTTAAATTTTAATCAATAATCTAATTAATTATCAATTGAGATTAATTATTTAAAAATAATAATAAAAATCCTTTTTCATTTTAAATTGATTTATCTTTATAATTTTAACTTAAAAATCAATAATTGTTTTTTTTGTATTTCTTAACAAAGTCGTTTGACATTTGACTATTAACTTTAATTAATATCATCATATTTTTTTGTAGTTTATTATAAATTGAAATTTAATTTATTTATCTTGAAAATTTATATTTATGATAGATAAAAAATCCAAATATTACTTTTATCTCAACTAAATAAAAGAGTGTACCGTTTTTTTTTTGAGAGAAAATCCCAAACTTGTTTCATACCATGCGGATGGAATGTCGTGAATCGTATCAGCATTTTTTTTTTTTTGAAAAGAAGCACTTCATTAACTTAAATAACAAGAGGAAAGTTTACATCTGCTGCTAAATGATCAGAAATAAAATTTGGAGCAGTCCCTAACCAAATTAATTCCTTATCATATTCTTTACAATATTGGGCTAAACAATGAGCAACCCGATTTGCATCTCGATGGACAAACTGAATGCTTTGCAGGTGCATATCGATGGACACAACCCCCAATTCTCGCTGGAAATTCTCCCAATTCAAGCCGGCGATTTTCATATTGCTCCGCCAGCCACCAACACCAATGAGGTCGCAATATCTTGGTTACCAAGTACCCCATACCAATTTCTGATGGGTGTTGCCAGAATTAACGAATCGAACAATAATTCTCCCAGGGCTCAAATTCGAAAATTCGATGAAATTGCTCGATTTCTTCAATTGATCATTGTTAACGCTTCGTTGGGAAATTTATTATTTAGATTTTGATGAATGTCATGTAAAACTTAGAATAGGAAGTTGGCACCCCAATTTTTATTGTAATCGCATTGTAATAAATAGGGCTGGTCAAGTTGAGTTAAGTCACTATGCCCAAACATGCAAGAAGACAACTGGAGACTAGAAGGAAGACTCATTGCAAGGCAAGTGAGTATGGCAAAGAAGAGAAGACAGGGAACTCTATCAAGGAGCGGTGAGATGCGGTGAGTGGAATATCAGTCAAGTCAACTCAAGAAAAGCCAAGTCTCAAGTTGAAGTGACATGAAGAGTCATCCAATGATTGGAAGTCGACTCTAAGTCACCTGGGGAAAGCAAGGAAATGCGGTCAAGTCGAGATAATCGAAAAAGATCCGTTGCCACGTAAATCAAGAGAATTACTTAAACAAGTAATATCTCCATGCTACCTTTCTCGAAGTGCTCAGTCCCGAAGCGTGCAAAAGGAATAAACCAATGGGAAGCACTACACCGTGTCGAACTCGAAAAGTCAAGAACAATTCATACGAGGAAATGGCAATTCCAAGGACGCAACAAGACAAGCCAACAACCACAAGTGACTTTCAAAAATAAGCCTATCTCTTCAACGGGTAGATTTTTGAAAGATCACTATAAAAGGCCGAGGAATAACTCGAGAAAAGGTTACGTAGGCTACACTGGGTTACCCGAACCACAAACATTCAAGCAATTATTAGAATTGTAACTGAAATATTCTCAAGTTATTAAACGCTCAATCCTCAAGCCTACACTACGAAGAACATCAATCCAACACTCACCTGTGAAGGAAAGATAACTTCAATCGGTTGAAGAGGAAATTATCAAGAATCAAGGGGTCTACATTCCATGAAGGATTGTAGGAAGGTTCAAGGTCGAACCAAGTCTTGAGCTGTTGGAGGGCTTCGTGATCAAATCCAAAGAGCTTGAGCAAGTGGGTCGTAGTAGCAAAGCACTGCCTGTGAAGAAGCCGAGTCGCACGAGAAGCGGTGAGTGATCAAGGCGTCTCGCATCGTGTCCCAAAGGATCAAGTCAATTTGTGTGATCAAGACTTGTATCAGACCGGATTGTTACCACTTTGTATATTGATCAATACCTAGTGGATTCCTCCGGGAGTTGGAGAAGAGAGGAGTAGAAGAATTACCCCATCTTGAACCTCTATAAAAATCTTATTGTGTCATTTACATTTCAAAGACTTTAATTCATGCATCATATTTGTTTAAATCATTTGATATATTTGCTATCCATTAGATAATTTCTAAGTACTAAATCAAGCTTTAAATCTCCACTAAACCAAACTTAAGGGTGTTAAGTCTTCCGGCGAAAACAAACCACGGTTGAGCTAATTCGATCTTAACGGTGAGTTATTCTATCAACAATTTCGATCAGTGCATTTGAGTGACTAACTCTCTTGATTAACTAAATTGGCTGTCCACCTAGACACATTTTGTGTAGTATCTACTCGAACTTTTAAAAGGACTAAATCGAAAATTTGGTAAGGTTTATTCAACCCCTTCTAA
This sequence comes from Rehmannia glutinosa, assembly GCA_016081115.2. NCBI lineage: Eukaryota > Viridiplantae > Streptophyta > Magnoliopsida > Lamiales > Orobanchaceae > Rehmannia > Rehmannia glutinosa. The sequence goes on from JABTTQ020002635.1 coordinate 34,500, forward strand.
ACCTTACACTCACACCCCTTGGGACCTACAAGTGGTATCGAGCGGTTGGTTCATTGAGCCTTCCGCACTGGCAGTTCTTGAACTAGGTCTCCAAACTTTTCAAAAGTCTGCTTTAGTACTTAAATTTTCAAAACTCCTTTTATCATTAAAATTTATTATCATGGAAGCAAATTTGACACGAATTCCCATGTTCACAATTGAAGAATTTGATGATTGGAAAATTCGTATGCAGGCTCACCTATCAGCATTACATGATGAAATGTGGATAGTGATAGAGGATGGGCCACTGCAAATCTTAAAGGTGAACACAGCTGTAAGAAGAGCTGCAGCTGAAGGTGAAGAGGATGTTGCTTCTAGACCGACTATGGTTGAAAAACCAAGAGTGAATGGACAAATGATGACGAGAAAAAGATATAACTTGGACAATGTGGCCAAGGACATTCTTTACAAAACCTTGGACAAAGCCATGTTCAATAAAGTCAAATCATGCAAAACAATAAAGAAATCAGGACAAACTAACATTGATTTGTGAAGGATCGAGCAAATCAAAGAAAATAAATTATCGGTGGCTGTACAAAAATTTGAGAATTTCAAAATGATCGCAGGAGAAAACCGGATCAACTGGATGCTCGGTTCGTAAATCACCAATGAGCTATCGCACTTGGAAAGGAATATACACGAGAAGAAATGTGTATGAAGATCTAAAAAGTCTCGGTGAATGGGAAATGAAGGTCATGGCACTAAGACATTCCATGGACCTATCGAAGACCTCCAACCATGAACTATTCTCGGATCTCAAAGCCTACGAATTTGAGTGAGAAGAAAAGATCGAGGAAAGAGGCATTTGCACCCAAAAAGCAATTTGCTCTAATTGTTAAGGATGGAAAGAGAGTTGAGGTCAAAAAAGTCATTGATCGGAAGAAAAGCCACGATGGTTAAAAGGTTCAACAAGTTCTTCAATAAGAACTACAAGAGAAAGCAAGGGCGAATCCTCCGAAGACACTCGGCTCCCTCCAAATCAAGGGAAGATAGGCCAACCAAGAGAACAGATCATCCAAAAGTGAATATCAAAGGGTCGACAATCCAAGAATGGAAAGAGCGATCAAAAGGTTGAATATCTATCTTTGGGCGTAGGCAACCAGGTCACTACGCCATTGATTGCCCATATCCTGTAGTCAACAAATACGGGAATGAAGAAGAAGAAAGAAATGTCTTGAGAGAAAGAAGACAAGAAAAGAAAAAGCAATGTTGGCTGCAGAGGCTACGAGACGGCCAAGTCAAAAGAGTGATTCGAGAGCGATGATGCGACTACTCAAGTGACTACGAAGAAGAAGCCCGATCTGTTTGATGGCCAAGGAACAAGATCAAGCGACCAAAGAAGATGAGGTACACTCTAACTCATCAAACTCGGTCTAGTGATAGTGATCTGTGACACACACTTCATCACCCACTGATCTTTATGATTCATTAGGCAAAAAATGATGAAAGATTTTGAACACATTAAATCCTCACACACACTACTAAATGAGGAAAACACCTACTCAAGAGCAAAACTCACGGTGACTAAGGAGCCGAGTACTCTAAGTCAAATAGTGATGAGAATAAAAGTTTAAAAATTTGAAAATGCTAAGCTAATAGCGAGAAATAGTTGCCATAGAAAAGAGGAGAATGACCTCAAAATGTTATTGCCTCATTCACTAAGGCATCTAAATCATTGGATGATCTTATTATGAGTCAAAGAGAATGTGGAGACAAGACAAAGCTTAGGATTTAATTCCTATGTGCTATGTCAAACCTCAAAAGTAATCTTGGAAAAAGGATCTTCAAGCAATGAAGAGTCTAAAAATCAAAACTCTAAATGGTGCACACACATTCACTCCAAAGCACAATTACAAGCAAACTGGCCTTGGTTATAAAGGAAAAGGAAAACGACCCGAGTTGAGTGCATTTGAAAGGGCAATTTGAGAAGAGATTGGTCGAGTTCCTCAAAGCAAACTCCAAAGAAAAATACTCAGTAAAGAAAAAACAGAGCTACAAAAAACCCGAAGAAAATCTATAAAAGAAATACATGTCATGGGAATGGTAGAAAATATCTAAGCAAGTGATTGGAATAATGTGAACTATCGGCATAGACTTATGGAATATAAGCCCAAATGGCAAAGGCACAGAACTCAAAGAAAGGCCATTCCAAAAGTATAAGAGCTTTCATCGGACACACATATGCACTAGGCACTACACTCGGAGAGACACCACAATTACCCAAAGAAAGCGATTGCTAAAACATATACACAGCATACTGGACAAAAGAGACGGTTGTATGAACTAAAATCCCCCAAGCAATTTGCCAAGATTAATTATGATTATGGGCGATAGATGGCAACCCCAGAGTCAAATCATTTGGCTATAAGTTGGTTGGATCATCTTACAATTCTAACCCCTCAGACCAGGACAAGTATGGGTACCTAAAACTTAATTTCTTGATTGCGGTTCAAGGAACAAGCGAGTGCCAAGGAACCTGGTACATGGATAGTGGGCATTCCGGACATATGACAGAAATAAGAAAAATCTGTCAAAATTCAAGGAAGTTAAAGAAGCAAAAGTCATATTTGGAGGAAATGAAGCTCGGGGAGAAATAAGAGGCATTGGATCCATCAAGAAAAATGGATTAGAAATCACGGATGTTGCATATGTTGAAGGACTCAACTTCAATTTGCTAAGCATCAACCAACTCGTGACAAGGGTTATAATGTTGGATTTAACATGGGTATATGCCAAATCAAAGATCTTGAATCGAATGAAGTTGTGTTGCAAGGATCGAGACAAAAGAACATGTATGTAGTAGATTGGTCAACCGCTACACCCAAAGACTGTCTATTAGCAAAAGAGCAATTTGAATCAAGTTGGGGTGGCACAAAAAGCCGAAGTCACACGAATTTCAAAACGATTAACAAGCTTGCAAGAAGTAATCTTGTGGAAGGACTTCCGGACTCGATTATACAAGAAGGAGAGTATATGTGATGCATGTCGGAAGGGAAAACAAATCAAATCTTCATTCAAAGAAAAGACATGTCCATCTTCAACAAGAATATTACATCCGCTACATATGAATCTATTTGGTGATGGAACGGCTAGCATAAGTGGAAAGAAATACACCTTGGTGGTAGTAGATGACTACTCAAGATATACATGGACTATATTCATGTGTAAAAAGAAAAGAAACTCTATAGAAAGCGCCACGATTAATGAAGAAAATTCAAAATGAAAAGAGCAAACCATTATCAAAATAAGATCGGACGGAAGGGCGAGTTTGTCAATGGGATAATAACTTCGTATTGTATTGAAAATGGCATTGGTCATGAATTATCTGCAGCAAGGACTCCGACATAATGGAGTTGCAGAAAGAAGGAAACGAGAACTCTCAAAGAAGCGGCAAGGACCATGTTAGTGAAGCGGGATTACCAAAAAGATTTTGGTGAAGCAATCAACACGACTTGCTACACTCAAAAGCAGATGTATGATAAAACAGGCGGTGACAAAGATTCCCTATGAGATTTGGACTGGAAGAAAACCAAATGTTGCATATTTTAAAATATTTGGATGTAAATGCTTCATCCACAACAATGACAAAGACAATCTAAAGGCCTTCGATGCTAAAGCGATGAAGGTATCTTCTTAAGGATACTCGGTGAAAGCAAAGCCTACAGTACTCAACAAAAGGACTATGGTTGCAGAGGAATCCATTCATGTGGTATTCGATGAGCCAAATGTAAATGGAGAAGATATTGAAGAATGATGATAAGTGAATCATCCAAACATACTGAGAAAAATCCCTATCTTTCAAGCCGAAATCGGAATTGTAAACTCGGAAGAAGATGAGATAGTTGAATCTCAAAAAAAGCATTGGAAAATTTGCGGCTAAGTGATTACGAGAGAGCGATCAAAGCAACACACTGCTCCAGACGATCGAACCCGGCTAACTTACTTCAACCGGATGTAAGATGGTGAAAGACCATCCACGAGAACTTGTCATTGGAGATATAAGAGAAGGTGTCAAAACAAGATCGAACTCAACAAGAAGCTATGTTCACATGCTTTATCTCGCAAATAGAGCCCAAAGATGTGTTACAAGCATTGTATGACACGCATTGGATTCAAGCTATGCAAGAAGAGTGAATCGGTTTGAAAGAAATAAAGTATGGGAATTAGTTCAAAGACCCACCCATCAAAACGTTATTGGTACTAAATGGGTGTTCGAAAACAAGATGAAGCGAGGAAGGTTACGTGGTAAGAAACAAAGCAAGACTAGTAGCCAAAGGATATTGCCAAGAAGAAGGAATAGATTTTGATGAGACATTTGCTCGTAGCAAGATTGGAAGCAATAAGGATGTTTCTTGCCTATGCACTCACAAGAATTTCATTGTATATCGGATGGATGTAAAAGTGCATTCCTAAATGGTTTATTGGAAGAAGAAGTGTATGTTGAACAACCTCCAGGATTTGAGCAGAAGACTCTTGGAGATAAGGTATACAAACTCAAGAAAGCTCTGTATGGATTGAAACAGGCACCCGAGCATGGTATGATACCTTGTCACAATTCCTAAGCGAGAATGGATTCAAAAAGGAAAAGTAGATAGAACACTTTTAGAATTCAAGACAAGAAGAGTATCTTGCTTGTTCAAATATATGTGGATGACATCATTTTTGGATCCACAAACAAAGAATGTGTGAAAAATTCTCAAACCTCATGCAAAGTAATTTTGAAATGAGCATGATGGAGAGCCCGACATTCTTCATTGGACTCCAAGTGAAACAATGAATGATGGAACCTTCATAAGTCAAACAAAATACACGGAGATTTAATGAAGAAATTTGGTATGGAGGAGAAGTCTTCTATGAAAATACCAATGAACACATCGATCCAAAATGGACATGGATGCGGATGGCAAGCTTTGTAGATCAAACAAGATAAAGAGCACTTATTGGATCATTGCTCTATCTCACAAAGAAAGCGAGCGGACATCACCTTTCTTTGTAGGTGTATGTGCAAGATTTCAATCTGCTCCAAAAGAGAGCCATATGAAGCGACTAAGAGAATCTTGAGATACTTGAAAGGAAGCCAAGAATTTGGCTTATGGTATCAAAGGAAGGTGGATTCAAACTAATTGGCTATTCGGACTCGACTATGTTGGATGCGAGTTGGAAAAAGAACCTCGGCACATGTCAAATGCTAGGAAACAGTGATTTCTGGTTTAGCAAGAAGCAAAATTCAATAGCCACCTCTACTGGTGAACGAGAATACATAGCTGCGGGCAAATTTGTTGTTGTGCCAGTCTATGGATGAGGCAAAGGTGAGACTATGAAGTTGAAGAAAAGGAAATTCCAATTATGTGTGATAACACAAGTGCACCGTGCAATCACTCAAAATCTGTGTTGCACTCAAGAACAAAGCATATCGATGTCGAGATATCACTTCATAAGAGATCATGTTGAAAAGAAGGACATCATCTTGGAATATATCTCAAGCGATAAACAATTGGGCGACATCTTCACAAAACCTTTATGTGAGTCAAGATTTGAAGAACTCAAGCATGAGTTAGGGTTAATTGAGCTAAGTGACACTCGGAAGAATCAAAGAAAAGAAATGGAACACAAAAGGGAAAAAAAGAGTGAACTCACAAATCGGCTAAGTAAATCACCGTGTCGGACAGACAACTATCGAGTCGGTGACAATTTGAGTCACAAAGAGAACTATGAGAAGAAGAGTTAAACCAACTGAGGGTAAAAGCTGAGTCATTTATGAGCAAAGTGACAAAAACGCAGTCGTTTTTACTAAGCGGGAATCTTTTTAAGAATTACGTTAGCATAATTATAGCGTGTACGAGGCAAAAGTTGCACACCAAGCTTATGATTGGATATAAATGCTACCGCATTAAATACGAGACATTAAATGCTAAATCGGCGTGCAACATCTAAGCCGTTGATTTCGATCACATTTCAAAAACCACCCGCACGTCCTTTCATAAACCATACTTAAGCTTTCTTTCTTCTCTCTCTCATATTACCAAAACCGTTCACTTCTCTCAGAAGCAAAGGCAAAACTCTCTCAAAACCCTATCTATCTTCAAATCAACCTCTAAGTTTTCTTCGGTAAATCCTGAAAAATGGCATCAACCTATGATTTTGTCAAGTTAGGAAAGCAAATCCACACCGGGTCTCTTGTGGATTTGGCGGCATGGTGAAACAGGGTCCGCGACACCCTAGTGAAGAAAATTCTTGAGAAATTGGAAACGTCAGGGCATTTGAAACCGTTTCGGCGTTGGAATATCCGATGACCTATGTGGGGAGGTCGCGATTCTATGTGAACGCCGAGACTCATGATGAGGGGATCAAATCCTCTGTTCACGGAAAGGAGTTCATCATCTCGCGAGGATTTGGTGAACACCGCTCACTACCGAGCGGAAGGAGCATCGAGAAATCAACGAAGTTGATGTAAACCAGTTCTTTGCTTGGAAGGAAGTAGCCAAGCCCGACTATCTTTGATAAAATAGTTTACACAGAAGAAACAAGAGGTCTTTGAAGGAGGATTATCACAAGTTGTTGGACATAGTTGCCAAATGCATAGACATCAAATTTGGCGGCTTTGACCAATCCAAAGCCAAGTTGATCGTAATGGCTGCGATCATTGAAGAAAGGAAAATAAACTGGGTGAGTTTATCTATTGAGACTATGCGAGAATGTAGGAACAAATCCTTCAATGAAGATGGTACATTTGGAGGATCCCACAGGATATGGCTCAGTGATTGGCCGGTGATGGAGGTGAAAGGAGTCCCTCTTAGACATGGAAAGGCGTTCCATGTAAACAAGAGATGTTCGAGATCAAACCTCTCTGCAGCGCCTGAAGAAGAGAGCCTACGCCAAGAGAGGCGACACGAGTGAGGGGGAATCGGTGACCCGAAGATCACTGTTGTTTCCTCTCCACCAAAGAAGAAAGTTGCCCTACTTTTGCTAAGAGAAGCTAACTGCTCTGACAAAGAAAGTCAAACCCGCACTGCGCCCCTGCGGTAAGGTCATCCGCTTGCATGGTAGTGTCTCTCTTGTGCAGCAGCGATCGAGAAGGACTCTCAACTACCTTCTCCGATCGTCAAAAAGAGGAGATCGACAAGCAAGACGGCCGGCTCCTCGAAGAAAAAACACCAAGCGGCCCCGCCAAGACTCGGAAGAAACTCTCTCGAACAGAAATCCCTACGGTACAAACTAGGAGACGAAGAAGAATCATCAAGCACTCCGAGCTTGAGAAAGCCGAGTCAGTCCACCACTCTGTTGGAGCGAGATATCGGGAGGCTGCTAGAGAAGTAGAGTCTCGGATATTATAGATGAAAGCACTAAGTCTGTGAAGGCGATCAATGAGGCAAAGCGAAGACAGACACGATTGTAGTTCGTTTTGAGACACAAGAAGAAGCTGATAGAGATGATAGTGATGTGATGATCCTATCCCCACCTTACCCGGACATCCAAAATCGCCTGCGTGAGTGGAGGAAGTGGAAATTGAGTCGCTCAAGGAACGATTCAACGGCTGAGTTTATCGAAGAAGAAGAGGAGGCTGGCTGAACTTCCTTGACTAACCTCGTGATCTCGAAAGCCTTTGGATGAAGAAAAGCGCACAAATATCCTGCAGATCTTCAAGGATAAGGAGAGAAGGAGAGAAGCGGCGAGGAAAGAAGAGAGAAGGCCCGACATCGCCCTCTCACGGCACCACTGAGAACATACACATCCTCACTTCGACATTCTATCGAAAGTGATGAGGATCGGGACCTGTTCTTTGCCGCGGAAGAGTTGCAAATCACGGCAAGCAATGCGTGAATCCCGAATTCTTCATGAGAAAAGTATGATGGAGGGACCAGGAGAGTCCTCCAAAACACACGGTGAAATCGATCCAATGGGAGTAGTGCGCGCAAATCGCCACCGTTATTCTTGGCCACCACTTCCCCGACTCACTCGGAAGAAGGAATTAAGGGAAATGGCGATGACATGGCTGGGTTAGTGGGGACCCGGTTGAGCCAACCCCTAATGAAGGTGTCTTACCACCGCCCCAACTTTGAACACTCGGTAAAGCAGTGGGAGTTTGGAGACGAGTGACCCCATTCCAAGTCACTCGGTGGTGCGCCAACCGCGGGAAACTCCTCCCACCTGCGGCAAGGTCGGAGAATCTTTGCGGATGACTCCACAACGAATCTAGGAGGCGAAGTGGAGAAAGTACAAACACAAAATGAACGAAAGAAGTTGCCATCAACGAAGCTCAGGCGATTGAGACTGTCTCGGTGAGTGCCAACCGCTCGAAGGCTAATGAGCGTTGTTGATGCGATCGAGGCACGAGGAAGGAACAGCCCGGGAGTTAACACTGCAGGCGAGGAAAGTGCAATCCATGGGGTTGAGACTCCAATGGATGCCACCACGAGAAGACCCTAAGGCAGTGACACTTTGTCGAAAGGGAGGTCGAGCCTCATTGCCGGTTGAGATTGCAGGAGGTAATGAAGGCCCATGGGAGGTTGAGACTTCCCGGGGTAAAGAAGGTCAAGTAGAGAACATCCCTCCTGCTATCATTGATCCATCGAAAAAAAGGAGATAAGCGTGCTTCATGATTCCCAGGATAATCTGATGTAACCTTTCCGGGATCGGAAGCGATGAAAAGCCGAGTCATCTCCGTGAGATCCAAAAGACTTCGATTGGATGTTCCCAAAGACGAGCAAGTCGATCTCAAGACTACTCGTCAAACTTTCAATTTTGATGATGAGCCACCAATGGAAATCTTATCATCGTCCGATGACCACGATAAGGCCGAGGACCGATCCACTCAATTGGAGAAACCAAATTTGAGACCAACGAAGGCTGTTGAGACAATTGAGGCTCGGCAAAGCTGGGTCCACTTCACAAGACCCGGTTGAAACAGAGTCCATGCGCGAGCTCCCCAAGGCGCAGCGAGTTCGACTCCCAAAAGGAACTTCACGCGCATCTCTCATCATTGAACAAATCCCGATTGGCGTGATGATTCCTTTGTAAAGCATTTCCTTTCTCTCGGAGGTACCCGACCTCCCGAAGAGTCGAGAACGAACTCGCATGCTTCCGCAGACCAGCTCTGTCATTCCGTCGGTACCATCCTTCCAACCGACTATGACTTTTGGCTGCGTGGCCATCACCGCAACGGAAGAAAGCAAGTGAAGTTCGGGAGGTGTTCAAAGCATTATTTTGAAATTGAGCGGATGGAGAGGCACCAGGCCTCTATGGACATGCGGATGGACAATGAGAGATGCCAACCTACTGCTTGACTTGAGAGGCATAACAATCGGGGATAAGGGAATGGTGGCAACAACAAAGAAACAATGCGTGTGGAACAAGTTAGATACTTCAGGACATTGTTCAACAAAGTGTTGGTATGGCGAAATGAGAATGCGATGCAAAGACGAAATTGAGCACATGCATGAAGCTCAAGCTCTCTTGAGATAAAGGCATTTGCGTGAGCAAAATAAGAGTGATCTCCTGCGTGCGGAAGAAAATATGGATAGAAAATTCAGTCTTCTCATGGCTGAAATGAAGCTAATTTCAAGAGAGTCCAACGCTACTCGCTCGAATTTCGTGTCGCATACTCCGCAGGGACTCGAGGCAGAACTTCGACTATCGTGAGCTCGACTTCCGCTTGCCAAGTATGTTTCAGTGTTCCTCTCTCCTTTGATGATGCCAAAAAGGGGAAGAGGAATACTTTAAAGCGCTAAAGAGATCCGAAGGAAAGTGAAAAGGAGGAAGCGGTTTGTGAAGGGAAAGATAGGCGAGGAAGTGTCAAAACAAAAGAAAGGAAAATACGTTGAGGGGGAAGGATCGAAAGATGTGACCTTGATGATTGCACAAACCCCCAACAAGGTCTTGTCACTGGTGATATTATCAGCAAGAACAAACTCCCGTGACTCTGCCACTCCAACATTTTGCTATATCTATGGTTTGAAAAGAGAAAGACAATTGAAGCGAGGGATGGAAGAAGTGGAAGGAAGAATGGATGCCCGGGTTATGAACATATTGAAACAACATGGAGACATTCCGGTGAAGAGACACTTATGCCATCTCGGATGTCGGGACCGAGCCACGATCGAGTTGATGAATTTAAAACGCTCGCATCCGAAGGATACTTTGCAAATATGTCTATGGATCAAGCTTGGGACTTGTCTTGGGAAAAGGGTCTCACGTTATGTGAAGAAGGCGACAGCAAAGAGACTACACTGCGATCGCTCTGCTGGTCACTCACAGTGGAAAGAAGAAGACCCCAATACAATACACGCCCGAGAGGAAGAGGAAGAAGCGATGGTGGAGGAAGAGGTTTGAGACCACAGGCCTGCGCCCAAAAACATTGAGTACGTAGATCCAGGCAAGAAATGAAAGGGGATCTTGGGGTGGTCTTGACCAAGTAGCCAATTTGCAAGTGGCTAAAAGCAATCTTGAGTATGCGAAAAGAATAGAAGAAGAAAATAAGAGACAAACTCAGCTATGGGAGGAAAGACAAGAGAGATTAAGAAGAGATGAAGTCGGAAAGCATATGAAAAGAAGAAGAAGGCGGCTGGAGATGAGAAAAAGAGAAGAAGACAGAACTGAGGAAGATGAAAGAAGGAGGCAGCGAAGGAGATGAAGTGTTGTTGTCCACCCCTTCATGTATTTTACTATGTAAATACATACTATGTAAGTCTTCTGCAATAAAGCTGTAAATTCTTTATTTTTTTTTTGTAGACAAATGTTTGCTCTAATACACCTTGTGATTGTGTAAAAGAACAAGAATGTTATGATCAATAAAAGGATTGATTCTACGCATACATTCTATGTGAATGCACTATCTGTATGTATCTTTGCTATTTACATTTTGAATGTTTTAAGTTTTGGCATCATCAAAAAGGGGGAAATTGTTGGGAAATTTATTATTTAGATTTTGATGAATGCCATGTAAAACTTAGAATAGGAAGTTGGCACCCCAATTTTTGTTGTAAAGCGCATTGTAATAAATAGAAATTTGGTCAAGTGAGTTAAGTCGGCTATGCCCAAACATGCAAGAAGACAATGGAGACTAGAAGGAAGACTCATTGCAAGACATTTGAGTATGGCAAAAGAAGAGAAGACGGGAACTCTATGAAGGAAGCGGTGAGATGCGGTGAGTGGAGTATCGTCAAGTCAACTCAAGAAAAGCCAAGTCTCAAGTTGAAGTAGCCGGAAGAGTCATCCAATGATTGGAAGCGACTCTAAGTCACCTGGGGAAAGCAAGGAAATGCGGTCAAGTCGAGATAATCGAAAAAGATCCGTTACGTAAATCAAGAGAATTACTTAAACAAGTAATATCTCCATGCTACCTTTCTCGAAGTGCTCTTTCGATCCAGAAGCGTGCAAAAGGAATAAACCAATGGGAAGCACTACACCGTGTCGAGAACTCGAAAAGTCAAGAACAATTCATACGAGGAAATGGCAATTCCAAGGATCGCAACAAGACAAGCCAACAACCACAAGTGACTTTCAAAAATAAGCCTATCTCTTCAACGGGCGATTTTTGAAAGATCACTATAAAAGGCGAGGAATAACTCGAGAAAAGGTTACGTAGGCTACGGGTTACCGAACCACACACATTCAAGCAATTATTAGAATTGTAACTGAAATATTCTCAAGTTATTAAACGCTCAATCCTCAAGCTACATTACGAAGAACATCAATCCAACACTCACCGCTGTGAAGGAAAGATAACTTCAATCGGTTGAAGAGGAAATTATCTTGAAGAAGAATCAAGGGTCTACATTCCACGAAGGATTGTAGGAAGGTTCAAGGTCGAACCAAGTCTTGAGCTTTTGGAGGGCTTCGTGATCAAATCCAAAGAGCTTGAGCAAGTGGTTTGTAGTAGCAAAGCGGTTTTGCCCTGTGAAGAAGCGAGTCGTCGACGAAGCGGTGAGTGATCAAAGCGTCTCTCATCGAGTCCCAAAGGATCAAGTCATTTGTGTGATCAAGACTTGTATCCGGGATTACCACTTTGTATCTTGATCAATACCTAGTGGATTCCTCCGGGAGTTGGAGAAGAGAGGAGTAGAAGAATTACCCCATCTTGAACCTCTATAAAAATCTTATTGTGTCATTTACATTTCAAAGACTTTAATTCTGCATCATATTTGTTTAATTCTGGCGATATATTTGTTATCCATTAGATAATTTCTAAGTACTAAATCAAGCTTTAAATCTCCACTAAACCAAACTTAAGGGTGTTAAGTCTTCCAATGAAAACAAACCACAGTTGAGCTAATTCGGTCTTAACGGTGAGTTATTCTATCAACTCGGTCAAGTCTCGTTGAGTGACTAACTCTCTTGATTAACTAAATTGGTTGTCCACCTAGACACAAGCGTGCAAGTATCTACTCGAACTTTTAAAAGGACTAAATCGAAAATTTGGTAAGGTTTATTCAACCCCCTCTAAACCTTACACTCACACCCCTTGGGACCTACGACTTCCAATTTAACATCAAATAATGAAAGCCCAATGATTCTAATGAGCAATTTTGAAGATTGAAGCGATTAAATATGCAAAGAAATTTTGGAGAAGAAATATGCAAAAATTGGGGGGTGGGTGTTGCATGAAAAGGAGAAGGTTTTTGTGGTCACTTGTTGAATAGGTCTCCTATCCTAGACCAACAAGCGGAAATTATCAAGAATAGCCTAAATTTAAAACATATATACAAATTTAGCCTCACTTATTCAAAATGATCAAAAATAGCCTTTTTTTTTGATAAAACCCCAAAATACCCCTTATATTGAATTAAAGGTAAACTAATGGTTTTAAAGGTTTTAAGGGTAGTAAAAATGGTATCGAGCCTAGGTTTATTAAGAACTTTTAGTTAAATTTATTATATTTATGTAATTAACAAATTGGTGAGGAGAAATTACTCCGAGATTATGGATCGGACCGATGTCCGAGATGTGCCCCTACAGGACATATCGTCAAATATTGACGATGTATGCACAAGAACACCTTGACCAGGTTTCATATTGGGAATACCAACATGAAGAAAAAGAACAAGTAGGAGCCGACGGGGAAAGCTTAAAAGCAATGCAAAATGCGGCGGAATATTATAAGCGATTCGGATGCTTAACGGACACTTTATATGTTCACTTGATGAACTTCAAGAAAGCGGTTCATGAAAATTCCCATCGAACAATGATTCATGATGGAGTACCCGAGTGGAACGAGATACTTCAGACAAATCTAAGTTCTCAGAAGATCTTAGAGAAGTCGAAAGACGGTGCGAGAACTATGGCAACCGCCATATTCATCTACCAAAGACAAGTTCAAGTTCCCAAATCGAAATGGAGACAATGGTGAAATATCGAAGGAAACTCTTGAACTCCTTCATGATATTCAAAACGAAGTCAAGAACACGGAGGACAGACCGAGTTCATCGAGAGGAAGAAACATATTGATTTTGGGGCGGTACCCTATTTACACCAAAAAGGAAACCAACCGAAGTTATACGAAAGATGAGATGAGGAAAAGCTCATTGCTCTAATCAAAGGAAAATCCATCAAAAATTAGAAAAGATGGATATTGAAAAGATGAATCTTAAAGATCTACATGACTGGCGAGAATCCTTCGGGATTAGGTATTGTAGATTTAAAGATGAACGCGGTGAGAATCGGCTTTGGTTACCTATGACCCACAAGGTAGACCAATTCCACCACCACCGCCACCGATTAATCCTAACGTCGAAGAAAATGCGGGTTCGAATCATGGAGCTCGGGACGAGAGGATGCCACATCTTTGGAGATTTCACGATTGGGAGTGATCCACTTTCGGGATAGGAGGTCGAAACCTCTTGCGGGGAACTAGACAACCCTCTTTGGAAGGCCGAATGTTTATCGACGCCTTATGGAAGATCGCACCTCGACCCAATACATCCATATGGGTTGATGTTAAATCGGACATCCCGATTTTAAAAATAGAAGTTCTTATTGATGAATGGGCTTGACTATGAGAATTTCGTGAAAACCCTCGATCTTACAAAGGATTCATTCATTTTACTACTTGAAATGAGTCTTGAAGGATCGGTGAAGATTGCCAGGATATGACCGATGCTAGTATGAAAAGTTCGGTCACATCGGGGAATCACTTAATGGAATTGTCGATGGTATGGCAAAACTATTCAAAATCCAGTTCATCGGCACAAAGGTTATTTCGAGGATTAGAGGATGAAAAAAAAAGAGATATAAACAAGCTCTCTATAGCCTCGAGATTCTTGGACATTTGTCATATTGACGAATATATCAAGTTGTTCACCGAATACCGGTGGAAATCCAAGATTGAGGAAAAAAAGAAGGCACATGACTATTCTTTGCCAAGATTCCGAGTCCCTGGAGAGAAATGTTTATCGGGAATACAAGGGTGGAGTGAAGTAGAAAGCGTGGCAAGAAAAATGTCTTTCCTAAAGGCAAGTTATCGAATGGTGTTACCAAGCGACTCTATACAAGAATTACAAAAGATTAAGAGGAATTAACAAAACAGGTTCCTCTATGTTGCGTGGATAATGATATCCCACGATTGTGGGGAGGTCAACCAAGCGGCACAAGAAGAATGATAGAAGCCATCCATACCTCGAGGAAGCGTGAGAAAAAAAGTAGGTCTTCATGGAGACTAGAAGGTTTAGTCAAAACAAAAAGCGAAGTTATAAATCGGGCGAGACGGCCTGGCGGGAGTAGAGCCTCATCATCGGGTTCTAATCAAGCAAGTACAGCGAGAATCCAGGAGAAGAACTTTCGGGCGTGCTCACACTAGAGCTAACGAAAGTTCCAAGTAATTTTTGGACATGCGAGCAAAGAGGACATATCTCAACATTGTCAGGACAAGAAACGAGAATCAAACGAGTTCGAAGTTACACGAGAAATTGAGGAAAGGTATGTCTATTATCAAGATCTTATACAAGTGTATCAATTTGAGGATATACCTCGAGATGAAAACATCTATGAAGAAGAAATCTATTCGCGATGGAAGTGACTCATTTTTAATCGAGTGAAGAAGAAATTCTTCACAGACGATCGGGGAGGATATGTCGGATTCCTCTCTCACACGACGGTTTCTCATAAAACTCTTATGAGAATTATGAAGGAAGATCCAAAGCTTGAGATCTATGATGGGTTTACAATTGGAGCGATGGAAAAGGCTTTTGGATAAGATTAGTTTTCGTAATAGAAAACACCAAATTATCCACAGGGTAACAACCGGAGAATTTGCCATTCCGATGGAGTTTTGGAAACGATCGAGATGCGGTTGGTCCCTATTAGAGAAATACAGGAGATCAAAAGCGAGTTAAAAGAGATGTTGCAAATACACTCTCATGGATTCATATCGAGCCATAAGAGTTATTATTAAAGCAACATTCAAAGAAGGAATAGATTCGCCACTCAATCGGCTATCTTTGACAAGCGAATCTCAAACCTAAAGGATTCATGCCTGGAGCGATTCTGAGGAAATTTGTATCTTTGGGAAATTGGCATTTAATGTCTATCCTAATTGCATACAATGTCAACTGGGAGATCGAGACTTGAAGAGAGTCCTAACCCTTCATCAAGATTTCAAAAGAGATGATTTGATGAAAGAAGGGAATCGACCCTACTCGATCACATACAAGATATCTTATGCTCTCTCGAATACACATCATTGAAGTATTCTTGAGAAAGGAATTTATTGAAGTCCCAAGGATTTTCAAGGACTTTGCCAGGGTGGTTTTACAGAAATTATTGAATCTCCAACTATAAAGGAGATCGATATGAAAATACAAGATCAACCGAGTCTTCAACAAAAGTCGAAGTCTCAAAGTTGAGCAAGAAGGATGTCTTTCCAACAGACGAGAATGACGAGTAGCGGCCGTTGGGAAGAAAAGAGACCGAGACTGATTCAAAGCGTATCCCAGATGTTTTCAAAACAAGGAGAGTGAAATGTCGAAATGATGGCGAGAAGTGGAAGTAATATTCGACATCACTCAAAAGGATAATATGTTTCCTTGTGATGTTCTATATTATCTCCAACAACCAATAGTTGGAAGGTATCAAGGAAGCTTGAAGATAGGAGAAATTGAGCTTACTATCACACAGGGGAGTTGCGGGAAAAATCCCGGATCAATTAATACCGGGAATTGAATTTCTCGAGGATCATAAACCTTGGGAAAGATTACAAGACGGAATGGAGTTCACAGTGGCTAATAAAAGATAGAATCGATGACCACTAGTCCATTCTCCATATACATTTCTATCGGAATGTTATATGTTGAATCTGGCCGAGTATTTATTTGCCTATATTGATTCAGTGCGGGAATATGTCTTTGCAAAGCGGATGTCTTTCCCAAAGACATTGGAGAGGATTTGCCGGCTATTGTAGGAAGAGATTTCTCTAAAAGGATCATTATCCTTAATCGAGGAATTAAACAAGCGAGAAATCATGATCGGAGGCGCGTGTGGTACCCGTGGTACAAAGTCAAGACGCCACCAATCTATTTTCATGAGAGGAGCGAGATGTCTTGCTAGGAAACAATTTCCTACAAACATTCAAGCGATTCACACAGGAGAATGAGACAAGAAGGCTTATTTTCACAACATTATGTGATCATAAGATTATTATCCGAGATCTGCGGGAAGCATTTTATAGAAAAATGCCTATTAATTTTTTCGCAGACAAAGCGTGGTGATGAAGCCAAACTTCGCAATCCAAAAATGGCGGATCGAAGGAAATTTGGTGAAGCTTTATTATCCTATAGACAATTTGGTTCCAGTCAGAAGGATCAGAAGATATGGGATAATAACTTGTATTCATTCAGAGTACAAGGAGAAGAACAAGTTACTCCAGAAGCCATTGCAGAATTATGGATGAGTCTAATGGAGAGTCCGTAGAGTGACGTGACCCTAGAGGAACAAATATCACTCGAGGATATCAAGAAAAAGATCCAAAGGAATTACAATGAAGATCCTTTGGCATGGTGGGACAAGAATGAGCTCAAAACATCTTTAAAGGTTAAACCAGAAAGGAGTACGAGTTCGTAAGATTCAAACCAATCCTTATAAACCAGGAGGATCGTGAGGATATACGAGGAAGATACTTAAGGAACATCTTGACCTTAAGTTAATTTCACCAGGAGTTTCTCCATACAAAGATCCAGGGGTTAGTCGAAACCATGGAGAAATCAAAAGAGGAAAGCCAAGACTTGTTATTAGTTACAAGGGAATTAATAACATTTGGGAGTTCGACGGATACTATATCCCAAGCAGAGAACATCGGTTAAGCTGTATCAAATGTGCCAAGATATTCTCCAATTTTGATTGCAACTGGATTCTACCAGATTAAGATGGATGAAGAAAGCAAGTTCACGACTTTCTCTACACCACAAGGACATTATATTTGGAACGTGATGCCTATGGGATTCGCTAACGCACCTAGATATATCAAAGGAAGATGGATAATCTCTTCAAAGATTATTTCAGTTTCATGTTCGTGTATATCGATGACATTCGATCGCATCAAAGAACATGAAGGAGCATCTCAAACATTTGGAAATATTTTGAGATGTTTGTCACAAGAAGGATTAGTGCTTTTCGGAGAAAAGAAGCGAGTGATTGCAACAAAGATGATTGAATTCCTAGGAATTGATATCGATGAATTTGGAATCATCCTACAAAGTCATATTGTAGAAAAGATACTGGGGATTTCGGATACACCTGAAAGACAAAGAAGCTTCCGAGTTTTCTTGGAGTTGTCAATTTTCTTTGGAATGTTCATAAACAATATAGCACATTATAGGAAGGTGTTTAGGCCATTGCTTAAAAAAAGATGCAGTATTCAAATGGGAGAATGAACATCAAGAAGAATTAAGCGGCTTAAAGAAGTTTGCAAAAAGCTTCCTAAACTTGCAATTCCACAGGATGAAGATGAACGGTTCTTTACACGGATGCCGGTGATTATTGGTGGGCGGCGAGTTCTTACAAAAGCCACACCAAACGGAGAAGTGCCATGCGAGATATTGCAGCGGTCTATTTCTGACAGAAGTGAAGCAACTTCGGTGGCATATCAACGAGAAAAGAATTCTTTGCGATCAGAAAAACTTTGAAAAAATGGCCTTTATTTCTCTTGGCTAAAAAGTTTATTTTAAAAATTGATAATTCAAGTGTCAAAGCTTTTCGAAAAACAAAATTGAATCAAAACCGAGAAAAAGCTAGAATACTTAGATGGCAAGTCGAATGTCAATATATGATTATGATATTGTCATTATAAAATCTCATGAAAATGTTCTTGCAGATTTTCTAACAAGAGATGGAGGAATTGAAGTGATTCCATCATCACAAAGATCAAGACATCTTGGAGACCGGTGGAAATGCTACTCGAGAGAATTTGATACCCTGGTCATCAATGCCGATTTGGTAGGAAACTACAAAGGAATGATCGGGACAAAGTAACCGATCGTATACGAGCATGTGTCCGGTCTCACCCCGATTGAGAACGGCATTTCAAGGGCCACTCCTCCGGTCGCTAATAAGCAAACAGAGCGTTTAGAGCGCGGGGCTCCCAACTCCGCAACAGAGGATTCAAGTACCTCTAGCACAAGTTTCTATTAACGAGATTAAAGTTTTTCTTCTTGGCGGGAATACCCGGGCGGGTGGGAGGAAGGCGATTACCAGCGCAAGGATATCTCGAGAAAAAATAAAGATCGATGTTTCGAAAATATCGAGGGTTTGGATGTTACCAAATTCCATCCCTGAAGAAGTGAAGAGGTGGTACGAGTTTGGGGCTTTGGCCTCGATCTATACTACTTCACCAGGCTTAGGAGATCACAAAATTACCAAAATGGATCCAGGAAAAGCGATTATGAGTCTTGGTCCAATAATGACACTAAAACGAGGGGATACATTGAGTCAGTATCTCATAAGTGCAAAGAACAGAGCCTGTCGGAAAAGGTGGACATGAAGCCTTCCATTACATTAAAGCTTAGAAGACGGATGAAAGAGCCTTCAAAAACATCAGGAGGTTAGTTCGAAGAAGTACAATTGGCCATGACCTTCACCGAAGATCGATTACTACAAGAAGGGCATGGGGATTGTGGAGTGTTTAATCGAGATGGACAAAGTCAAGTTTAGTTCAAGTTTTATCAAAATTGAGTGAACGGATCATTCTGTTGAATACTATGTGGGAAAAACTACAAGATTCACGAGAAGACCTATTCGAAAAGAAAAGAAATCTTACGTGGGAAAACAAGCTTGGGGAGTAAAGAGACTAAGTCGGAAATATTGCAATATGGCTCACATAGGCCATTGGGAACTTGGTCTATCCCGAATGTCAAAACTAGAAGGAAGGAATTTTGCAAAGGATTTAGGCCAAAAGTCGATCGGAGAAGACGTGACGGAGAAGAAAAGTCGCGAAGTATCAAAGTTTGGGGACCACCAAAAAAGTAGATTCCCCAACAAAGTCGGTGGAGACATGTGACTCAGGACATGTAACAACCCACTCGGAAAAAGCGAAAAGTGGGTCCATGAAAGATGCCGTCCATGTTACTAAAAGACGAAGGACGAGTCAAGCATGATTTGGAAGTTTTCATAAAAACTTCTGGATACAGGTGAAAGAGGCCCAACCCATGTGAAGATGAGTTGGATGCCAACTAATTCTTTTGCAAGTGGAGCAATAATTCGAGGATGAAAGAGACCTCCACTTAGTGGGCAATAATAGAACATGAGGTCTTCTACCTCTATAAATGTCAAGATCCTGAAGGCTAAAAGGCGTCGAATATTTCCACTTAGTCTTCTTACAATAAACTTTTCTTTGTAAAATTCATTTGTAAGTTTAGAATTTCATTGTTTTGAGTTTTTAGTTTTAGTTTTTAATTTTATGTACAAGAGTGTGATAATTTTTTTTTATGAGAAAGGCTAAACAAGTTTTCTCCTCCCAAAAGGAGATTGCGATGTAATAATTTTTTCTTTAAAGTTCTTAATAAAATAAAGGTTGTTTGTTCAACATGAGTTCATAATGTACTATTGATTCATCCATTTGAAGAAATACTTTTACGCCCCAGAGTAGGAAACGAACTAAAGAAGTTTGTCTTTAGATGATTTCGAAGGAGTCGGATAACTGCATATCATCTTCCCCCGAGGGTGAGGTTGAGCAGTGAGGAGTCGTTTTGTCAAACGATCCGGGGCGATAATTTTCCGACTGGTGGCGTTGCGAACCACTTAACCCGATCTTGTTTTGGCCAAAAGAGGTATGAATTTTAAGGGATTTATTAATTTTACGGAAGCATGTTTCGATATTCGTAATGGACTATTTCCATTTTCACTGTAAACCTTAGTTTTGGAATCGATAACATAGAATCGAACATCTTTTAAATTCTATGACCTATTAAGTTTATCTACTGAAACCCGACATGATCTTTTTAAATCCTCAGTATGGAGACCGGATCTAAGTAGGTGTAACAACGCCACGAATGAAACAGAAATAGAAAGCGAAAGTGTTCGTGATTCGTGAAATGCAGTGCGAATTAATCATGTTTCCTTATTCATTTATAAAGGGTATAATGGGAACTTGAGTGTATATTTGAATCCTTTTAATAAGGAAAGCCATAGTTAATCGAAACATGAAAAAAGTAATTCTTGAACTTACCCCCAACAAGCTATACCGGGTCATAGCAAGTCAATCTGTTATAATTTAACGGTCAACTAACATATTGGACTCAAAATGACTAAAAATGAAAATGTTGGTTCTTAATTCGATGAGGTTGGAACAATGGGTATCAAAAGTAAACAATAGGTATAGTTTAGTATCAAAAATGAAATTATCCCACCGAAACATAAACAAACATGCCCTACACTTTGTTTGGATCGAAAATGTCTATTTGTCCACATCCAATTATCGAAGTCGCGTTTACATGAATCACTTGAAACTCGCGCTTTGTCAACTTTCCTGCCAACAAAACCCTGCTGAGATTTTTGAGTATCAAGCTGAAGCCTTTACAAGAAAAGCAGGGGATATGAAGCCACTGACAAAATAACCAAAAAGAAAAAGAAAATTACAGAAAAGCTCAAAGAGTGCGAAAATGGCTGCTCGCGTTGCCTCCTCCAAACACTTCTCCTCTTTTCTGTTCTCTTCTAAAGGTCCCCCTCTCTGTCACTTTCTCTCCATGTGTACACATATGCAAATTAGGGCGTGTGTGAATTCACATTTTCTTCAGTGTATTATTTGACTCAAGAATTTTTTGTTGTACAGTGACCTCATTTTCTCCGGCCTACTATTCTACTAACATTGTTGGTGAATCTCCAGTTCTTGTAACTTCACTCTCTCTCCCTCTCTGTCTCTGTAATTGTTACACACTCTTTTGTATAATTTAGCAGATACAGTTTTACTTAGTAATTTGTTTTGAAAGTGTTTGATCATTTTTCTTTATTTTTGATGGGTGAAGGTAAGGGATTTTATTCATGCGGCTCTTTATGATCCGGAACACGGGTATTTTCTCAAAGATCGGGCTCAGTTGGAGTGCTTGATAGAAGCATTAAGTTCAGTCAGCTCGAAGGTTGTTCAATCCTTTCTTTAACTGTAGTTGACATGGTCTTTCATGTTTGCGGCTAGTTATTTCAGTTGAATTTAGTTCATTGAAATGGGTGCTGTTATCATTTCTTGTATTTTATGAATTGAATATTTGTTCAATAAGAAGTGCCAAGAGTTCTTTGGAATTGAAACTTTAACGCATTAATTGTGATGGTAGTTGTTCTAACTTTCTCTGGCAGCGTAATTGAGTTTCTATTGAGATGATATTGTTAAAAGAACAGAATTGATATTAAAAAATAAATCAAAAGAACATTTAGAAGTTTTGAATCATGAAGATGATGGAGTATCTGTAATCGTGTAGCTTAACAATGATTTGGATAGCAGTTCGGTGTATGTTCATCCCAAGATAAATTTGCAGTTTTAATGGGCTGTTAAACTAACTCTCTCTCTCTCTCTCTATCTCTCTCATACACCTTATAATTAACAAATATATCCTAGTTTACCGGTAGTTTATGTTTAAAACTTGACAATGATTTGGATAGCAGTTTTTGATGCATGTTCATTGCAAGATACATTTGCAGTTCTAATGGGCTATTAAGCTATGTCTATCTTATTTCCCTTATAATTAACGAATACTTCCTAGTTTACCAGTGGTTTCTGTTTAAAACACTTGATTAATTCATATGTCCACTTACTTTACCTGAACCTTAAAGGTCATTGGTTACCTCTATCTCAGATGTAATCCAGTGGTAGATAAATCAGATGTGTTCTATGGAGAATTTATTAGACGTGAAAGGTGAAATGGTTGGGTTAATCTGTGGGAGCCAGATGTCACTGAAAAGAGGGAGCCAAAGGAAGTTTCAATCTCTTAGGATCTGTTAAACATTTTTTTAATTGGGATTGGCAGTTCTGAATCAACTCGAAGCTATTGCTTTAGTTTTTAGTTATGTTTCTTTATCAATTCAGGGCCTAGATCAACTTTCAGACATCAACTTGAAGCAATTACTTGCTTTTTATGTTTCTTATCAATTCAGGGCCTAGATCGACTTTGAAAGTATTGCTCTCTCTGAAACATTGGTTAGTTTCCTTTCCAGATGAGGATGCTTTCAAAGTATTGCTTATTCATCAGTGTTTCTGTGTAGAGCTAGAAGATACTGCGTCCATGAAACATAAATTCTGTATATGGAAATGTAGAAAGTGAAAAGTAGTAACATAATGCAGAAATTATGTTGGAAGGAGCCTGATTGTAAAAGCTGGTTTTGCATGCTTGCAGTTTTAAGTATTACTACATTGTCATGCTTTTAATATGACCTTGAAATAAAGGGAGCTTACGCCGTTACAATGTCTTGTGATTGCTATTGGCTGGAAGTTGATGACTATCTGAGTTTTCACCTTTCAAATTATAAAACAAATTTTCAGGCCGAAAAGCTTATGTGAAGCACCTAGATGCAATATACAAGCAGAGTGATATATCATGGTTTACTCCAGTGGAGCTTTTTAAGGTACAATCATATAGAAGCTCGGGAATGCAGAGGTTTCATCATTTCAATTTGCTTTAATTGTTGGAGAAGAACCCGTGTGAAAATACCTTTGTAGTTCTGTACTTGAATCATTCAGTTGGAAACCTGCCATTAGCAAGATCGGTTACACCTATCAAAATAACTTTCACATATCATATTCTTTGATTTCTTTCTAAAAAGTTTAATTATATTTTGAGCTGTATGTCATGAAATAAAGTTTCATTTTTCAACTGGAGCTGTAGTAGCTTAATCAGTGAGGAGAAATGAAATATGTTCATTAAGTTATATTCAATTGTTTTTAATTGCTAAGCCTTGATCTGCTTTAATGTAATCAATACAACATCAAACTGTCTAATTCGCTTCTTTTCAGTTTATTTTGTCTTTCTTTTGCTTCTGCTGATTAAAATAAGCCTTCTGACAAATGTGTTGATCTTTATTCTAAGTTTTTTTGCAATTGTCTCTGCCTTTATTCCTTACCATGATTTTCTGTTTTGTGTTGCTCATGGCATACTCTCGATCACATCAGACAAATCGATTCTCTCTGCTGCTGCCACACTCTAGCTTGGTTTTGGATCTGAGAATCTCATGTGATGATGTGTATGTGTAGTAGCTCCAAATTTAGTGTTGTTCAGATATTTCAATGCCTAATGTAGTACATGGTCTAAGGTAAATTGACTGAAATCCTAGGAACAGCTGAATATGGAAATTGTAATCTGCTGAGTCTCTTAGAGGAACTATAAATATAACTAAAAGTTTCGGGAAAATGAAGCTAAGGCTAGAGGTTGGAGGTAGCAGTATACATATTTCCTTGTCCAATCCAATTCTCAAGCTTAGTTGGGTGAAAACATTACAATGGTGAGCAAACCATGAAAATATGTATATATTTGTTTTGCTACAATCATGGATTTACTTCCACTAAGCTGAAATTCTGATGGCCTGTGATGTTTATTTGCTTCAACCAGAACCCTCCTTGACCTAAACTAACTTGACGTGAGTATATATAAATAATAATCGTAATAATAATAAACCTCTTTACCCTCTGCTTTTGTTTATTCTTTTTTTTTTCTCATTTTCATTTCTGCTAGATACATTATATATTCCTTATTGTTTGCAGCCTTGGTATGCCCATGGAATAGCTGAAGCAATTATGCGAACTGCTAATCTCTCTGTTCCACTAAAAGTAAGTTCCTGAGTTTTCTGGTTGGCCATACCACCTTGTGATTGTTATGTATTCATCTTTGATATGCTGATATCTTTTACACTTTCAGTTGCTTTACCTCATTATAATGTTTTTGACATTGTTATTTATCAATTTGGTTTAGATATGAATCCATCTATGAAACATGAGAAACAATAATAAATACATTGATTCTAATAAAGAACTCATGGAAGTTTCAGAATCCATTATTTGATGATATGGAGATGCAAAGACATATTTACATGTGGAACATGAAGATATAAATTCTGTTCGTTTGTGTATTATTTCTTGTCATTGTAATTAAAAAATTTGAATGACATTCATAGTTGAGTTATGATTGTATATGCGTGTGAAGCGTAACTTCCTGTAAGGGGGCCCAACTAACATTAATATAAAAATAAAATATAATATATCAACTCTAAAAATAAAACTATAAATAAAATCCAATTTTGATAAAGTCAATGTATTAATTCAATTACATCTAATATTCAAAAAGAAAACAACATAACACAATTACATCAATATATCATAATACTTCTTCGATTTTTCATATTTTGAAATCATTTTGTATAATAGCTTCATTGCTAATATTTCAAAAGGAAAATATTGGGGAAAATGTACAAAACTTTGGTGGAGCTAAAAGAAAATATACAAAATTTATGGTGGAGCAAAAGAAAATGTACAAAATTTTGGAAAAGGAAAAAATGGAAAAGACTAAGGGCCCATTTGGATGGAGGAATTTGAAATTCAAGGGATTTTAAATGAATGGATTTCAAAGTCATTGGATTTGAAATCCACCTATTGTTTGGATGATGTGGATTTGTGTAAGGATTTCAAATCCATCGTAAGTTTTGATAAAAAATTTAGAAGCTCAATTTATTTTCTTAATTGATATTTAATAAATAAAAATAAAAGACATAATCTTATTATTTTGTATGTGTGTGTGCAGTGCGTGCAGTGTGTGCAATATGTGTCCAGTGTGTGTAGTGTGTGCAAATGTGTACAGTATGTGTAGTGTGTGCAAATGTGTGTAATATGTGTCCGTGTTTGTGCGATGTGTGTGTAAATGTGTGCGGTGTGTAGTGTGTGCAAATGTGTGCAATATGTGTCCAGTGTGTGTAGTGCGTGTAAATGTGTCCATTGTGTGTAGTGTGTGCAGTGCGTGTAAATGTGTCCAGTGTGTGTAGTGTGTGTAAATGTGTGCAATATGTGTCCAGTGTGTGTAGTGTGTGTAAATGTGTCCATTGTGTGTAGTGTGTGCAATGCGTGTAAATGTGTGCAGTGTGTGTAGTGTGTGTAAATGTATGCAA
Source organism: Rehmannia glutinosa (assembly GCA_016081115.2). Classification (NCBI taxonomy): domain Eukaryota; kingdom Viridiplantae; phylum Streptophyta; class Magnoliopsida; order Lamiales; family Orobanchaceae; genus Rehmannia; species Rehmannia glutinosa. The sequence goes on from JABTTQ020002635.1 coordinate 60,096, forward strand.
TGTGTGTAGTGCGTGTAAATGTGTGTAGTGTGTGTAAATGTGTGCGGTGTGTGTAAGTGTGTGTGAATATGCAAGTGAGTATAAAGAGGGAAAAAAAAGAATGGATTTCAAATGACTAGGTTTTGGGAGGGATTTGAAATCCTTTGAAAATGAACTAAAAGTTAAAGAGGGATTTGAAATCCATTGATTTGGATTTATATGCCAAACAGGGGTGTGGATTTAGCTAAGGATTTCAAATCCCTCATCCTAAATCCTCCCAAATCCCCCCCATCCAAATGCACCCTAAAAGATTTTTCAAGATTCTCGATACATTTCGGTGCCATGGAGCTAGACCAGTGAGCTATTACGCTTTCTTTAAATGATGGCTGCTTCTAAGCCAACCTCCTAGTTGTCATCGCCGATCACTTCCTTTTCCACTAAGTGATTGCTTAGGGACCTTAGCGTACGATCTGGTTGTTTACCTCCACATTCAGTTCTAGCTATTTCTGCTCCTTCGATCGACACGAACAACATATACGGATCCCCGTAACCCCCTTTTTCATTACAAATGGAAGGTAACTGCTGTTTTACTAATCTGTCAAGTCAAGGTCAACGTACGTAGGGGAAATGAAGAATGACGGAATTGAAGATTTGTTCAATTTTTGTTATTTTTGTATTTTTTAAGGTTATAAATTGAAATTACCAAAATACCCCTACTTTTTCAGAAATCCAGGGGGGCCCAGTGACCCCCTTGGCCCCATAGTGGCTTCGTCACTGTGTGCATGTGTCTGGAGGCCTATTGCCTCAACATTATCTCTAGACTCCTAGCTTTACTCATTAGAATCTTCAACTCTTTTACTTGTGTAAGTCTGGGTAAACTTTTTTATAACTTGAGTTAATCCTGACCATTGGACTAACAGTAAAAGGTCATACCGCGTGATGTCTGCACATTAAGCTGATAGAAGATTGGGCCATTTACATAATTGCTTGCACTGTTACTGCTGAAAATGATTTTGCACACTTGTTAAATGAGCTTGACTGATACTCGACTCTGTCCCAAATTCATCACTTATATTTCTTTTCCCAGACGTCCCAAATATAAGTCTCCTTTTCCTGAAATGGATTTCTCACTTTAAGTAATGATGTGATACCACTGACTTTTAACCACTACTTTTGAGGGAAATAATGTTAACATACACAAAACTTACATTTTTCTCGACTCATTTAAAACTCCCTGCCGTCAAACCTATTAAATAAAAATGGGACAGAGTGAGTATGTGCTTAAGATTGCCCCTATGCAGGGGTGTCAATTTGGGTCATCGGGTCGGGTTCATGTTTGGTAAGTAAAAGATTAAAAAAACTACGTTTTAGACAAATTGGTAACTTCATGTCGATTCGTGTTAGTCGAGTTCATGTCGTGGTGGTGTTTCTCTCAAGAACTTCAGGTCGGGTTCGTTTCGGTTGGGATTGACACCCCTAGTCCTATGACGGTCTGGGTTGAAAACTTAGTCGTAGTTGATACAATTTCTAGTCACTTGAGTAGTGTTCATAGCCTGGCATGTTCTCTGAAGGTTCATCCTTCACAACCATGCTACAATTGGTAAGACCCTTTGCTACTCAGAATTATAAAGGAGTTGCTTGAACGGTGAAGACAGTCTTGATTTTGGAATACCAGCACTTTAATATTGATTCTATAGCCAGAAACTCCTGATTTTCTATGTTCTCTTTCCTCATTACACCCCTTCTTCATAAGCTTTACCCTCCTGGTTGCCACATGTTAGGTCTATTTAGTAACGCATTCCATACACTCATCTCAATGTCGAAAAACTGGGAATGGAGTTCATTGCCCAGAATCACAATAATTTATTTACTTCAATAGATTCTTGTCGATGAATTTTGACACTACTTGTTTGGTAACTGCGAACTTAGAAACTTGTACCATATCTCGACAGTATGTTTTCTGACAAAGTGTGGTAGGAACATTTTAATCTATTCGTTTACATTTGCTTTAGCTAATTATGAGTTTGCTATCTCCTTCCCTGAAATTGAGCTAAAAGTTACTTTTCCTTTTCAGATATATGAGATTGGAGGTGGATCTGGAACTTGTGCAAAGGGTGTAATGGATTACATGAAACTGAATGCACCTACAAGAGTTTATGATAATATGACTTACGTGTATGTGATTGCTGGTGCATTTCCTTTTTTCCAACATATGATTTTGATGTAAAATGTCATTGAAGAAGATTCTATACATGCCTGTTTTACTAGTGCTGGTTAAGAATATGTGCTTCAGCATGCTTTGCAGATATAAGTGCAAGGGTATGATATGAAGCCTTGACTAACACATCATATATGTTTAATTTATTCAATTATTCAGAAACACTTTTAACCTAGATCTAGCTGAAATAGTAAATTTCAAATTTTAACTATTTGAAGTTCAAGTCGATTTTTTTTTTTTTTTTTGTGGCATCTTAGCTGGGTTTGTAAATTCCAGAGCAGTATAGATTGCATTATGCTGGAACTTCAATTGTATTATGTGTATTCTTTTGAGATACTTTCCTATGGAAATATTAATAATCGATTATTGCAGTTCAGTAGAAATCAGTTCCTCACTTGCCAAGAAACAACTAGAAACCGTTGGAGAAGTAGATAGTCACTTGGCAAAGTTTAGGGTAGAATGTCGTGATGCTGCTGATCCAAATGGATGGGGTACGATCTCATTATTTCTGCAGGCTTTTTCTTATACCCATTACTTCTGCATATTTCATTTACTTTTCTTGAAACAATATTCTTTCACATCAAACTTATGCTAAATTGTGTTTAGATTATATAAGTAAATCATGTAGTGTAAGTTCTCTGAGGACCAAAACTTAATCTGAATTTTACATTTATTGGAACAGGTCACGAGCAACAGCCTTGTTGGGTTATAATGCTAGAGGTATATTTTACGGTTTTTTCTTTCTTTTTTCATGTATAGTATACATTGGTAACCGAAATTAGAAATGACGGTTGAATCAATGTGGGTTGTCTGCTTGCACAGTGTTGACATGAAAATATTGTTCAGAATTCAAGCTTTTCCATATAAGTGTACATCTTTTTAAAATGTAGTTATTGAATGCCTTTCTATTTTCTATAGGTGCTTGATAATCTTCCACACGATCTTATCTTCTCTAAGAATCAAGTCGCATCTTGGATGGAAGTGTGGGTTGAAAAGAGACATGACAGGTAAGCGATTGGTGCAATGCGTGATAATGTAACATTTGACACTCCCAGAGGTTTTAATGTAACATTTGACACTCCCATCTGTGTCTATAGACAAAATTTGCAAGGGAATAGACATCTTAATTTTCCTTCTCAATATTACATTGCTTACACATGTAAAGAATAGTAATGGAGGAATTCATGCAAAAATCTAATCATATAACATCATAAATATCCAACAATGAATTAGATATATATTGCTGTGATAGTAAGTCACTCCTCCTCAAGTTGAACAAGAACATACTAACCGAAGTGTCCAACTCGAAATTCAAACCTTTCAACAAAAACTTCGGTAGCCCTGAAAGAGATGATAGAAAAATGATAAAAATATGATGAAGTGATCCCATTTGAGAAGGAATGAATTACATCTTATGTGCTTTTGTTAAAGATAGTTGAGGACGAAGCTAAATAATGAGCTGTGTTTTAAACCTGTTTATTCGACCAAAACCATTTTTACCACAAACTTTTTTCTGAGTCAATCCATTTGAATCCTTGTCAATAAACAATAAGGCAACCAAATGATCTCTCTGGGGATTAAAATTCATTGGGTAGATGTTTATCATAGTTCCGTTTCAACCTAGTTCTATGAAACAAATAAGAGTACGGAAATTATAACATGACTGGTGTTAGCATCATTTCCAGAGTATCTCATTACATGAAAGAAAGTAGCAGGGTTTCTGCATTAGGCAATTGGAAACATGTATTAGGAAAATGATTCCTTAACTTCTGGTCCATGCATAAACAAATGGACCACTAATTTATACTCTAAAAAACCCTGTAATTGGAAGCACTAAGCATTCCTATTTTCCGTATGTCATCCGTCCTATATAGGAATGCCTCTTATATCGAATACTCTTAATATAGTTTTAGATTTTGATTATGATCCTTCAGAATACTGGTGCTAAACTGATATAAAATAATTGCATGACAAACTTCTCATGTAATCATGTTGACCGTGCTGACAAAATTAGCAATTGACTCAACTTTAAGTGTGATCAGCATGAGGTGCTACCACTTAAGGAACTTCTTTTGGTTTTGGGAAAAATAATTAATAATTATTCTGTAATATCTTCCAGTGCATTGCCACACTGTTATTCTACCAATGTTGCCCCTGACTGAACTCAAATGACTAAGTTTGCTGGGGTTAAATCTTCCATGGTTCTTCTGGAATGTGCTTAATAATTGGTTCTTCTTGGAACTGGTCATGGATGCTAATTCTCAAATCTGAATTTAGACTACTTTCCAGTCATAATTCACTCTGCTACTCGATAATCCCATGGCTAATATTTGACCTAGAATTTTATTCATTGAACTTTGGTTCTTCTTTTGAATACTTATATCGTTATATTGCATAAGTCCTTGATTTTCTGTTTTATATTCAATAGGGCAGAACCGTGTGAGCTGTATAAGCCTCTAGAAGATCCATTAATTGCAAGTTGCATGGAGATCCTGGATTTGGCAAAAGATGGCAGTACTCGTGGAACCATGGCAGGTTCATTTGCGAAAAGTACTTGGGCTAAAATTCTTCCCAAGCCCCGAAGATGCTGGCTACCAACCGGTTGTTTAGTAAGACGTTATTGAAAAAGTTTGCCAAATTCTTATGACATGTATTTATTTATGCAGTAATATAATAATAAAATGTGCAGAAACTCCTACAAGTTTTACATGGTGCTTTACCAAAGATGTCGTTAATCGCATCCGATTTCAGTTACCTTCCTGATGTAAGAATACCTGGTGAACGAGCTCCTCTGGTTGCAAGCAAGGTACCAAGAATTTGATCCTATTTCTTTATGGCAAAGTTTTTACTTGTTTTAAGGCATTGAGGATAACCTCATTCTTCTTTATTTTTTAATGCATAGTATAGCTTCACTTGGTGACTTAGTAGACAGCAGTATGAGGAGTTTATTGAATATGCCATTATCTGAAAGGAAAACTATCACGACACCCTGATATTTTGTTTTCTCATTTTACATTCATTTTAAATAGGGATAATTACCAAAAGAAAAATACCCTGAGATTTGGTCTAATTACCAAAAAGCCCAAAGGTTTTGAAAATTACCAAAAAAAAACCTTGAAGTTTGAACTTGTCTTAAATTTAAGGAGGTAACTTTTAATATTTTTATAAAACTCAGGGGTTTTTTTGAAATGTGTTTTTGCTTATGAAGGGGAAAATGTAAGGCGTAATTATAACTCAAGTTTTTTTTTTTGTTGTAATTTTCAAAAACCTCGGGGCTTTTTGTAACTGCCCGAACTTCAGGTTTTTATTTTTGGTAATAATCCGTTTTAAATAAGATAATCCCATTCCTCTGGCACCTAAAACACCAACATGGTCATATCTGGAAACATAGTTTATACAAAAGACAAGTTTTGCTCATTCCATTCTAAGAAGTCAGATTTCCTTCCTAGATTCTCACAAGAATAATAAGAGCCATTCTAACTCTTGATTTGCTGTGGGAGGCCTGATTTTAGAAGCGTTGATATTTGATTGATTCACAGAATTCCATCAGTACCAAAGAGGTAAAGAATGCCTTTTTACAACTTAAAATCTTATATGTGCAATTGATTTAGCTAAAAGGCTCATCATTGGTACAACTTGACGCCCTTATTGATGTTCACCATCCAAAACTTGCATGTCCTTCAAGTCTATTGACTTTCTGTGGCTCACTAACAATTTAAGTTGAAGAAAACAATGCAAAGATAGAAAGAAACTTTATCCCCAAAAAATAAACAGTTAGCCTTCTTTTCATTAATATCGTGGAGCAAAATAAGTTCCAATCTTGAATGTCTGGATATGGTTTTCCATGTTGAGCTGTTACTGTGCACTACTAGTGGAGTAATACTTTTTCGAAGAAAGAAACACAAATCCATGTATACTATTAGTATGAGAAGGAATTTGAAGTTCATATCATAAAATACATCATATCTGTTAGAGTGTAACTAAATATTAAACGACTCACCTCTAAACTTAAGCTTTTAGATGAGGTGGTAATTCAAATTAGCTCTAACTAGCTTACTTGAAGTTTTATGCGAAAAGTAAGCAATTAAAATAGAAATACTTCAAAGAATGCCTAAAATTACGAAATAATAAAAACTTTACTTTGTTCGAAAGGTTTGCAACGGAAATAAATACTAATAAATGAAATAACTACTAGTCCAAAAACATCCATAATTCCATATTAAAAATAAACGATATTCAACATTTCATAAACTAAAAAGTCAAACTTAAAAATAAATAAATGAAATCGAAGGACATAGTTCCTGAGTCTGTGATGCGCCATCTCCTTCCTCCTCAGGGTTCTCATCTGAATACATTAATATTTGTAGAATGAGCTTAAAGAAGCTCAACAAGTAATCTCATGCATGAATGCATGCCTAATGCAATATCTTTACTTTAACTTCAAGACTTTTCGCTTTCCTCGCTAGAACTCTTTCATCACTTAAAACTTGCTTTTGCATAAAACTCTTTCATTACTTAAAAGTTTGTTATTCATTTCTTAAAACATTCTTAGACGCAAGCTAGCTTGGTAACACGTTGTTGTAATAAGGTCGTGATGGGTCTTGTTATATGGGACCCGATTAACATATTTCATCGTTGGCATTTGCTTCCATTTGTCAAGACACATTCATAAACATTAGTCGCAAGCGGCACATAGTCGGAACATTGGTCCCCCGCGCCCATTTCCCGCTCACTCCAGCATCATAGACACAATGTGCACCCACACCCATTTCTTTTCTTTTGGTAAACATAATTCAGATTAAACTTTAAAACTTAAACAACAACAAAGAATGCCATGACTTTGTGATTTATGTTTACATTATCATTAAATTTGTTACTATACTTTTCTCACTAATTGTCTTCATTATCAATTATATATATTGTTTTCCATCTCATCCCGAACTCAAAATATTTCCATTATCTAATTCAATATTTTCCATGAGCCCATAACAAATTCATCGAAATTACTTTTGACATACTTAGTGGGCCTGGGTCCGTTCCACTCTAAGCGATCTTCATTTCTTCTCATGCTAAGCCCAATTACTTTTGACATACTAGTGGGCCTAAGGGTCCATTCATCGAAATGGACCGGATCGCTTTCTTAGACACACGCCCATATTGGCTATGGAACTTTACTTATTCTTCTCATGCTCGTGAAAACAAGAAGATAAATCAACATGATGCATGGACTTAAGTGACTTTCATTGCTTAAAACATTATTAGGGACGCAAGTTCACTGGTGCCACATTACTCTAACTGGGTCGCATGATGGCATTGTTATTTGGAACCCGATTAACATATTCTATCGGTAGCATTTACTTCCATTTAATCAAGGCACATATTCATAAACATTAGCGCAAACGGCACATACCGTCGAACGTTGGTCCCCCACACCCATTTCCCACACTCTAAAGCATCATACGCATAATGTGCACCAATTGTTTTTAATAACATTAACATTAAACCTTAAAATTTACTTTATTGCTCATATCTCGCTCGTGAAATGCCATGAACATTAAAGTAACAAGATGCATGAACCTAAGTGATGTAACTTTAATTGAATACGAGAATAAACTTAAATGGCTCATAATAATTAAACCACATTAGATCAAATATCATATTAAAAGGAAACATGATATGAAACATGTAAATGAGGATAAACCTACATTCAAGATACTCAACATTGCTTCGGGAAATTCTTATAGTCACATATTCTCAGACCTTAATTAATGAAAACCTTACATTCAAATATAATCAAACCTTAATTGGGGCAAACTCTACATTAAGTTAGCTAGGGGAAAAGCCCCATATTCAATTAATTTGGGAAAACCATACATTCAATGACTCAAACATATTTGAGGAAAGTCTTACATTTAGTTAGTTTTTTTTTTAAAAAAATGTCACCCCCGCGGGACGGGGATTAACCCGTGAAATAAAATGGGAAGTGATGACTTAATTAAGGAAAACTTACATTCAAATATAATCATACCTTAATGGGGCAAACTCTACATTAAGTTAGTTAGAGGGAAAACCCTATATTCAATTAATTTGGGAAAACCATACGTTCAATGATTCAAAACCTATTTGAGGGAAAGCACTGCATTTAGCTAGTTTTTTTTTTTTTTTTTTTTGAAAAACAAAAATGTCATCCCGTAGGATGGGGGCTTAAGGTGAGACCCCCTACCTGTGAAATAAATCAAAAACTCACAGCAATACATCGTCAGAAATCCCTATACGCCCTACATATAGTTCAACAAAAAAAAAGGGGGGAGACGGGAACACAAGTTGTACCACCAAGTGGGGGTTGAATGAAGAAAATCAATCTAGTCTAAAAATGCAAATCGAGAGAAATGTTCATGTAAAATCTAATCAAATTGGAAAGAGGGTAACCAAGTTGATCCGTCTGGGGGAGAGATAGAAGTCGTTTGGGTGCAGTGTCCGCCTGAAAGATGTGTCGATTGGGGATAATATGGCCCAATCCTGCAAGGAAGTTGGCTGGCCCATTACCCTCACGTAGGATATGGGAGATCTGGAACTGAATGCTCTGTAATAGGTGACGAATTTGCATGAGTGGATGTTGAGTGGATGTTGAATCTGCTAAAGAGCCAAGATGGCCCGAATGAATCAATGTAACTACAGCTGTTGCATCCAACTTAATCCAAACACATGAAAGTATCTGCGCAACGATATGAAGTCCAATCTATAACGCTCGAATCTCTGCATCGAAGCTCGAGGAGGCCTGAAGGGGTGTGTGGAAAGCACTGAGGAGCTCTCTTTGATGATCACGAATCACACCACCTCCACTAGCTAGTTGGGTATCACTATCGAAGGAGTCGTCGGTGTTCAGCTTTACCCGAGTAGTGGGGCGCAGCCAAACAACAATCTTAGACCGAGAGACGGGGGCAGTCTGGGTCTGCACAAAGCGTCCAGAAGGTGGTGTCCAGACCATTCCTCAGGGTAAGACGTCCACTCACCATCAACACAGACAAGTGGCGCTCAACCTGCCATATGACATCAGAGGACAAGAAAACAATATCCCTATGCTTCACACCATTCCTTTCTGTCCAGATGAACCGCATGATCAGGCAACGAATAATGAAAGTCACGTGCCTAATGTGTATGCGGTGTAGAAAAGAAGTCAGGAGCACAAAAATATCATCGAATTTAGGGTTTTTCCCTATATAGGTTTGACTCATTGAATGTAGAATTTTCCTTACTAAATGTAGGGATATATTTTTGAATCATTGAATGTAGTGTTTCCCGTAACTAACTGGATAAAAGTTTTTCCCTAACTAGTAGAATGTAGGGTTTCCCCTTACTAACTGAATGTATGGTTATGTGTGAATCATTGAATGTAGGTTTTTCCCTAATTAATTGAAAGTTGGGTTTTCCCTTATTAACTAAAGGTAGGGCTAAAAGTTTGAATCATTGAATGTAGGGTTTTCCCTTAATTAATAATGGGTTCTTCCTTAATTAGCTGAATGTAGCGTTCCCTAATTAATTAATTGAATGTACCCTTAACTAACTGAATGTAGGGTTTTCCCCTAAATAGGTTGGAATAATTGAGCGTAGAGTTTTCCATTAATTAACTGAATTTAGGGTTTTCCCTAATTAGTTGAATTTATGTTTTTCCCTAATTGATTGAATATAGGGTTTTCCGTCAATTAACTAAATGTAGGGTCTTTCCCCAATTAGTTAAATATATGGTGTTTCCCTAAAGTAGGATTTTTTCCTAACTGAATATAAGGCTTTTCCTAAATAAGTATGAATCATATTGAATTTAAGGTTTTTCCCTGACTAACTAAATGTAGGTCTTTACCTCAAATAGGTTTGAATCCTTGAACGTAGGGTTTTCCCGAATTGACTGAATGTAAGGTTTTCCCCTTAACTAACTAATATAGGGGAAAACCTATTCCATCATGTTCTTTCTTTCTCTAAAAAATCTTCTCTCTTCCCTCTATAATTGACTTTTTGCCATGACAGTTGACCCATCGCTGCCCAACTCCGAACACCGAACCAACCTATCCACATGAACCACACATCCCCACTAACCAATGCCCCAAATTTGCTCACTAGAAACCTGATCGGAACTGCCCATAAAAATCGGTCAAAGTTGCAAAATTTCGCCTCCAAATAACCATTTTTCCGTCAAGCCGGATTCCGACTACTATCGCCGGGGACCACCACCAAAAGTCCGAGTCGGGCGACCTCGTGAGCCACCACCCTGTCGGAATAGACACCGAAACGGGGCCAATTTTAGCCTCGAAATCACCAAATCGCGCCTCCAGTCGGGCGCACTTTTTTTCGCGCCACCTCCAACCACCTTCGCGCTATCATCGCGGACGGCCGCCGGGGCCCCACACGCCGGCGAGAATGGAGTTGATGGCTCGGTAGCGTCCCAAAAGTGGCGGCATAGTTCGACTTGGAATGGTCTCACGAGCAACTTTCCTTCTTGGTTGGAGGCCAAATCGGCTGGAAAGGTGGAGAAACGGGGGCCCGAAGTTGAAAAATCAATTTTTCGATCCCCAATTGTGCCTTTTCGATTCGGGGAGCAATTGGGCCGATTTTGGGGGTGTATTTCAGGCGCCTGTAATGAATTAGAAGGTGGTGTGATCAATTTTGAGTTTGCGGTTGTGGTCATTTAGGAATTGGATCTTGAATCGAAACTATGACATTTTTTTATTTTCGTCAATTGACGCCAACGACGAACAAGAATCCAGAAATTGATGGTTGGGAGTTAGAAGCCATGAGGAGGCAAGCAGATTGCGTGGTGGCTCGTCTGTTGAGGTAGCGGTGAGGGTGCTAAGTGGTACGCCGAGTTTGAGGCAATTTGGCGATTTATGGACCAAATTTGGCCCCCTTTCTGGTGGGCTTCATTTTGGTGGTGCCCCCGATGGTGTAGTGGTCGGAATCTGGCGTGACGGAAAATGGCAATTTGGAGGCGAAATTTGCAGCGGTGATCAATTTTTTTGGGCAATTCCGGTTAGTTTTCCCGGTTAGCAAATTTGGGGCATTGGTCGGTGGGGTTCGTGTAGGCAGGTTTGTTCAGTGTTTCGGAATCGGGCGGCTGTTGACTGTCATGCTAAAAAGTCAACTAGAGAGAGAAGGGAGAGGGTTTTTTAGAGAGAGAAAGATCAGGATGGAATAGGTTTTTCCCAGTATTTAGTCAAGGGAAAAACCTTACATTCGAAACCCTACGTTGAATGATTCAAACATATTTGAGGTAAGACCTACATTCAGTTAGTTATAGAAAAAGAAACCCGCTACATATTGAATGATTCATACCTGTTTAGGAGAAGCCATAAATTCAATTAGTTAAGCAAACACGCTACATTCAGCTAATTACGGAAACCATACATTCAACTAATTGAGGAAAAACCTTACATTCAGTTAATTAAGGAAAAACCCTACAATCAGTTATTTAGAGGAAAACCTTATATTCTACAAAAAACCCTAAATTTAGTTAATTAACGGAAAACCCTACGTTCAATTATTCAAATCTATTATTGAAAAGCCCTACATTCAATTAGTTAAGGATACATTCAATTAATTAGGGAATGCTACATTCAGCTAATTAGGGAAAACTCATTAGTTAGGGGAAAACCCTATATTCGATGATTCAAACCTTTAGCCTTACCTTCAGTTAGTAAGAGGAACCTACATTCAGTTGGTAAGGGGAATCCTATATTCAGCTAGATAGCTTGGGAAAAACCTTTTATTCATATAGTTAGGGGAAATCCTACATTCAACGATTCAAACATTTATCCCTACGTTTAGTTAGTAAGGGAAAACTCTACATTCAGTTATTCAAATCTATTTAGGGAAAAACCCTAAGTTGAATGATATTTTTGTGCTCTTAAGTTCCTTTCTTCACCGCACACACATTAGACACGTGACTTTCATTATTCTTTGTTTGATCGTATAGTTCATCTGGACGGAAAGGAATAGTGTGAAACATAGAGATATTGTTTTCTTGTCCTCTCATATCATTTTGCAGGTTGGGTGCACTTGTCTGCATTGATGGTGAGTGGGCGACTTACATGTGAATTAGTTTGGGATAAATCCTACATTCAATAATTCAAATCTATTTCACATGACTATGATTGAACTTGATATTACTGAAACTTAAACGTGCATTGAACATAATTCTAAATTTAGTCTCGCACGGTTAAAGCTTCATAAATACAATGCATAAATACAACAAGGATTAACAATATAATTAAAACAAGTTTAATGCACAGTTTTCTTCCAAAGTAAAACTGAATGAAAACAACCAACTACTTAATCTTAAGATGTGAGAGGCAATATGATTATAAATTATAAAGTGTGAACACGTATGGAACTCCACACCGTTAACAATTGAGCTTATGGAAATACACCTAGAAGTAAATTGACAGGGACACAAGCTATTAAAAGCTAGAATAAGATTACATATCTAAGTGTGTGTGCGTAGATTTTAGAAACATAATTTGTTGACTCAAATTAAAATGGACTGGGTGTCAAAACAAATTATTTATCAACCCCTATAGCACATACATCGTCCGTCAACATATATGCACATGAAAAATTATCAACAAGTGAAGAAGAACAACATATAATATGCACAGATAGCAAAATTATAGCCTCACAAAGGATTCAAAACATATTGAGGTGACAAATCCAATTAATCACACAACTAAAGTAATCCATATAATTTAGGCGGCAAGCCTGACAATCAAACACAAAAATCAAATAACAATAACTTAAACCCTAATTCTATATGAAACTATGGAGATTACGTGCGTGTTCAACTTAGATTGTAGTAAAACTTTATTTTCTCTTTCTTTCCTTCTCTCTTTTTTTTTCTTTTCTCAAATTTCTTCTTGTTCTATCTGGTCGACTCTATTCTCTCTCTCTCTCTCTAGCCTACTCTCAACTAAACTAGGTTTTGGGTACATGGGCTTATTTATTCATCCATTAAGAACAAAAAGGGCTTATGGGCCTAATTAATACTCTAAACTAATTAATAGTCGAATTATTTATAAGGCTAAAATTAAATAAATTCTCCGTCTAATTAAACAAAACTTCCATTCCACCATTTAACTAATCAACCCTATATGCTAAAGGGAAAAAAACAAATATGACACATGTCAGCACCTCATTATTCTGAGACATGTGTTAACTCCTCATTCTCTCAATTCCACGTGGCGACTTCATATTTATCCATGTGGCAACCCTATATTATATATATTTTTTATATTTTTCATAATCTAAAAGTTAACAAATAATCTATACAATATTTTTTCGTAAAAAAGATTCTGTCAATACAATTTATTATAATCTAAAAAAATAAATAATAATCCAAAAATCAAAGTTTCTATCTATACAATCTAACAATCCATCTATATAATCTAAACAAGTAAACTAGTCTAAAAAATGGAAGATATATTTGTTGGAGAATTTTTTATTAATAAAATTAGCACAGTTAACTAAGTGATTTCTTAAACGACAAAAAATTAAATATCAGTCATTGCAATATACAATTAATTTGTGGAAAATTAATGTGAAAACAGTTGTAATAGTGTAATTAAGAATTAAAAATTTATGCTATTTTGAGCTCAAATTTAATAAAATTAGCACAAATCCCGTGTAACACACAAATATTTTTCTAGTTAAAATAATTAATAAAATTCGTAATTCACATTATTATTCCATGAAATAAATATATAATATAATTAGTAAAATTCTTATTAAGTCATAAAAACTGGTCTTTACAATATGGTATCGAGTCATGCCAAACAAGAGGTCCCGAGTTCAAATCTTACCGCCACCCATAAAATTGCTCCACGTACAGGCTTCCGCCCGCACGTGGGGGCAATGTTAGGGTGTATTAAATACTAAATGACTCATCTCTCTAACAGATTAAGCTTTTAGTTGAGGTGGCCATTCAATAATATCGTAAAGCTATCTAAAAGTTATTATTACACTTCAAAACCACTTTTATCAGGTGCGACTTCTAGTGTTACATTATGAAGTTATTTGATAAAGCCAATGCATGATTTTTCCTTTTCTTAAGGTGGCCATTCAATAATATTGTAAAGCTATCTAGAAGTAGTTATTACACTTCAAAACCACTTTTATCAAGTGCGACTTCTAGTGTTACATTATGAAGTTATTTGATAAAGTCAATGCATGATTTTTCCTTTTCTTATTAACTTGAAGAAACTCAACCTTTTCTTGTATGGAAGGATAATTCTATATTAAACTTGAAATAATATATTTCAGATAAATTCATATGAATTTATGATCTCAAATTTTGTCACTGAGAACCAAGAAAACAAGTCAATCTAGTGATGTGTATTTTGTGAGTTTGATCATCACTTGATTGTCTTTTGTTCTCTTGACTTTTGTAAGAGGTTTCATTATATAGTATGTCAGTATCATGATCAATAAAAGATGGATTGATTTCTTTGTTTGCTCATAAAAGATTTTTCTTTTCAAGTATTCTTTGGCAATTAACACAATCATTTCTTTTTCTATATTGGACTGTTTCATAATGAAAAGCTTACCCTTTTTTTCCACATTTCCATTTGTATCTAACCTAATCGAGAAGCAAATTGAATGTGGAAGATGGTCTATGAAGTTCATTTGCAACTTGTCGTTGTTCTTTGCAGAAAGATGGCAATAGCTCAGATCACAACAACTATCTTGACGCAAAGGTTTATTTTCTTTCTTGCTTCTCTGATCTCTCATTCCACTGCCGCCTTTATCTCATTGTCATGTTAGTAGGGAACTGCTCACCTAACTAATGAACATTCCTTCTGAAATCGAAATCGTATGGGAGCTTGTGCAATTTGTTGGAACTTAATGAAATATGATAAAAAAGTTACATCGTTGGAGGATGAAGCCCAGGGAATAAGATGGAGGTCGTGCGAAAGTTAATAGTCATTTTACGCGGGAGGTAGTGGTCAATTGGCGGATTTTTTGTAGTATTCTATGTTTTCCTAGCTGATAACTATTGGAGGCTGAGAGCTTATGGTCACTATTGCAATTGAATATGGACATCAACTAAGGAGTAATTAGATTTATTTAGTTATGGCTGATTTTATTGCACATGGAGCCATCATATATTTGGTGGAATTATCAATCGGTATAAGGTTTTCCGATATTAAACTTAACGAGCTTCATTAATACAAGAGGACTCTTTTCCTCCACTTTAAAAATCAGCAAACAATGTGGAAGTAAGTGCTACGAATATCATTTTTGTCCATCAGGCCTCGGAGGATGTGAATAAAAGCTCATCGTTGATTATGATCTATCTTCATGAACCAATGTGAATATGTTATTCTCTTCAATAAAAGGTTTATTAACCATTTCATTTGCCCATTTTCTAGCTGAGGTTATATAAAATTTGTTTTGTGTGAGGATGGATGCTTGTGATGAATAGAAAGAATTGCGAAAAAATTAATTCAATTTCCTTTACTCAGCTACCCTTTTTTTTTTTCCTATTTAATTTTTGGAAGTTATAGTCATGTATCAGAAGAATTGAGTTCTTAACTCTTATAACCTTCGATTATTGAATGATGTCCAATATTTTCCTCCACAGGGTGATGCTGATATATTTTTTCCCACGGACTTTTGGCTTCTGGAGCGTATAGATCATTACTGCTCCGGATGGTTGAAACCTCATGAAAATAATTCTTCCAAGAAGGGAAAGAAGAGGCGGACACTTACGGTAATTTCTGACCTTGTAGTCTGACTATGTTTGTAATTGTTAACTGTTCTTTGCTGCCTAAAATTCTGCGTTGTTGGACATATTTCAAATTTCAATATCTTATTTACCTGAGATATTCAGGTAGATACTCATTACAGAGCTTAAAAAACTATAAAATAAGAATCTAAATTTAGTGCAGAATCATGTAAAATAAAAAGGTCCCACGTGTGATTGCTGAATATTTGTCCCATTTTAGGCAATCAAAAACTCAATTTTCATTTGCACTGAAGATAATTTTAGTTTCGTTATATTGGACATTTTTCGTGAAATTGTTCGCTTATATGAAACTGAGCAAAATTGTGTATTTACTACTGAATGCCGATCAAACGAGCACAAACCTATGCAGAATGACATTTATAGATCTTATTATTTATTTCACTTTTTAGGTGATGTGATTCATATATTTAGCTGAATACCTGATACTAATTATTGTTTTCCCTTCCTATATTTGCTAATTTGATTTAGCTCGATACATCGTCTTTCATGGAGGAATTTGGTCTTCCCTCCAAGACAAGAACCAAAGACGGATACAATCCGATGCTCGATGATTTCAAGAACACCAAATTTTATCTGAGTGTTCCTACACATAACATCAAATAGATAGCCTGGAGCAATAAAATCAACGTCAATTTATTTTCAAGGAACCACAGGTGTCTAGAGAAAGTCATTTCTCCATTCTTGCTTTAGATTGAAAAGAAACTAAATCTCAGCTAATTTCAAGGCAAGTATTGCAGATTAACGAGATCGCGTGGGCTCGACGTTTAATAATTTGTGGTTGATATGAATGATGGCACTCCGGTGAAGCAGTTCTTCAGGTTCTGCTTCTAATCAACATAGAAGGTTACTAAAGGCAAATTATTGAAAGCATAAATATTGCTTGATCAACACAACATTTTCTTTTTTCACGTTTGAAGAGTTATAGAAAAGCTGATATATTGATAAAGAGTTCACTTTTGAGTCATTGGTATTGCATAGAGTATCGTATTCCTACTGAAAAATTTCGACTAGGAGATTACGAAAATCTTGTTAAAGAAATGTAAAATTGTTGTGCTATTTGTTGAACACATTAGCATATCTTAGGAGTAATGTGAGAACCACTTTGTCTAAGTGGATAACCAATAAACCTATGCATGAGGATATTAGGAAAACCTGCTCGGATAATTCATATTGAGTTCTTTATCTTTGTCAGTAATTCAATTTTAGTCCCTCTAGCCGATCCTCGTCAGATTTAGTCCACTCTTAAAGCTTGCTACTAATAGGTTTCTCATTGAAAATATTATAGTGCTTTTATGTTTAATTTTTTTCTTTTGTGGGTGGGTTGGGGCCTGGGGGATAGTCAGAAAATATAGTGGTGAAAATTTGGAAAAAATATTCGCAACCAATCACAACCTAATAGTTTGGATCTCTTTAAGTATGAATAGTTTTACATGTTTGGTGTCATAAAACTTGGAAGTGTCTACATGTTTAGTCCATTGCACCTGTAAAGGTGTCCTAGCAATTAACGAAGAGTTGAGGGCTAGAATTGGGTTGGTAATAAAACTTAATAAGTTGGGGATCAATATTAACAAAGTGCTAAATTAGAGGAACTGAAATTGAATTAATATCATAGATGAAGGACACAAAAGTTATCTCAAAACTGAGAATAAGGTAAAGAACCCTCAAGAAACTGGCTGTGATAAGTGGAAAGGTTATTGTTCAAACTTACATATCAACTCAGACATGATATAGACATTTCTAAAATACATTCATCTGTAATTTTATGTCATATTGTTTGCGCATTATATTCTTAGTCTGTGTAAGTTACTAATCGATCGAATTATATTATTTATAGAAGTAGAAATTGCAGTTTTTCATCCTTAAATTAATATCAGCTACTCATTTTGAGAACTTTAATGAGAACAATACAATAATCATAAGAAGAAAAATTTAATTTGGCTGGCGGGGTCGGGCTGGCCGCTGGGTGGATGTTGGGGGGTTGTTAAGGGAGTGGGTATTAATATATATATATATATATATATATATATATATAGGATATGGATCCAATGAGTCCTCTCATTTGGGGTGAGTCCATAGGGACCAATCCTAGTCATAGATTAATATTTTTGGGTGGTCCAAAGTTTTAGGGGGGGTTTTATATTTATTTTTTTGATTCAGCAATTAAAAAGGGCACTGTTGCAAATCATTTGCAATATTGAATCAGTTATTGGGATTTGATGATATTTCAATCACGTTTAATTTTCTTCCCTCTTTCACGCCGCGTGTGCTTTCAGTTTTTTAGTAACCCATATTCGCTCATATTCACTTTTTTTCCTCCAGAAGTTAACTGCTTATGTAATGTAATCATATTGAATATGTAGTATAATCATATTGCATGTGTAATTTAATCATATTGTTCGTACATATAAGTTGCATGATTAGTGTAAATATATTGCTTGTGTAGTATGCAATTCTTGCATATTTAATATTAAGATGGTATTTTTTATGTAGGTGTGTGCATGTAAGTAATAATTTGCTTATTTGAACTGTGTGTTGCATATGTTGTATAGGTTTGTTGCTTGTCTAATGTGTCAGTGTTGCTTATATAAAATATTTTTGCGGTGCTAGTTATTGTAGTTGTGTTGTTACATATATATTTGTTGCTTATTACTTGCTTATGTAGTTAATATATTTGTGTTGCATATGTAGTGTATACCCATTGCTTATGTAGTATGGGTTTGTTGCTTATGACTTGCTTATGTAGTTAATGTATTCGTGTTGCATACGTAGTGTATATTCGTTGCTTATGTAGTATAGGCTTGTTGATTATGACTAGCTTGTGTAGTTAATGTATCTGTGTTGTATATGTGGTGTATATTCGTTGCTTATGTAGTACAAGTTTGTTGTGTATTACTTGTTTATTCCGTAGCTTTAATGGTATATAAAAGTACCATAACACATCTATACAAGCAACAAATTACATGTAATTAAGTTCTAGCAATTATGGCGAATTATTTTTCACACAGTAGTGCGTTGAGTAGAGAAGATGAAATTGTTTTTGGCAAGGATGAAGGAGGAAATGATTTTTCACAGTAGTGCGTTGAAGAGGGGGAAGGATTTCTCACATAGATCTTTTAGAATTAGCTGAATCCGTTATTTTTTTGTTGTTTTGGACGACGAAATTAATTAGCTTATAATCTGCAATTAAGCATGTTAAATCATGGTCTTTGGAAAAATCAGATTTATGGCTATGATTGGTCCCCATGGACTCACCCTATGAGACGGTCTTATATAACCCTCCCATAAATTTTTTTTTTGTATATATATATATATATATATATATATATATATATATATATATATATGGAGGATCAAGTGAGACCATGTCTCTGGTGAGACACAAATGGACTAATCTCAACCATCCCCCACTATTATTCAATGGGTGTGATTTAATGGATAAAAAATATATTAAAACATTAATTTAATCAACATAAGAGTAATAGGGTAAAATAACATAACAAGGTAATAGGGTAATTTAATCAAATCTCTTTTCTCTCATCCATCCAAATCTCACGCCTCTCTCTCTCTCTCTCTCTCCTCTCTCTCTCTCTCTCTCTCTCTCTCTCTCTCTCTCTCTCACACACACACACACACACACACACACACACACAAACACACACACACACGTCTCTCTCCATCTCTCCTCTCTTTCTCGCCTTCTCCATTAACGCAAATGGAAAAACTCGAATCGTGAAAAAAACAAATGAAGAAGATGCAATTTATGTTTCAAATGAAAAATAACGATGAAGAATCGAACTCGTTTATATTTAACCTACACTTTATAAATCGATTTTACAGAGAAAAAAATTGTGAAGAAGAAGATGATTTCTATTCCAAATGAATAAGACGATGCATGCGTGTAGACATCAATGGAGAACTCAAATCGGCCATTAACATAAACTCTTAAAAATTGTAATTTTCACGAACACTATGCATAGATACTTATGAAATGACGTGTAAATACTTATGAAATGTTGCATAGATAACTATGAAACGATGCATATATCTGTAGGATATTACTTATTTGAAAATATGCAACAAAAATCAACTAAATATGCATTATCTGAAAACTATCGATGCAGCGTAAAAAAACTAATATGTAGTACAGTATACCCAACTATGCAAGACGTCATAAACTATGCAACAAAATCAACTAACTATGCAATATCTAAAAACTATCTATGCAGTGTGGAATAATTAAATATGCAGTACATTATGTAACATCCCATTTTGATAATTTCCAAAAGCAACATCCCATTGTCATAACTAAATATGCATTATATTGAACCTATTTATGCAGTGTAGAATAACTAAATATGCAATACGTTATATTGATTCAGTATTGTTTTTCGTAAAAAAGTGCCAACAAAACAACTAAATTATGCATTATTTGATGTCTAATTATGCAGTAGAAGAATCCTAACTATATTGTAAAATAAAAATATTTGGAAAGGAAATAGGTTCCTTAAATTCCGCCACAAAATCCGACAGTTTCAATCTCAACCCATAAAACCCGCTGGGACCACTAATTTGAATTACAAAATTACCACCTTACCCTTAATTTGGCGAAAATCGGAAAATTAAAAAAATTGAATTAATCACATCCCTTCATTTTTTAAGATCAATGGGTAAGATAGTCCACACTGTCTCACCTATGGAGGGTGGTCTAATTTGAACCAAATCCTATATGTGTATATATATATAAGAGGGAAAAAGTATGAAATACTCAAATATTTATGGCCATGATTGCTTGATCGATGGGATCGAGCTCATGTCAATCGCCCCTTACAACACAAGTCTCTATAAATAAGAGGGAAAAAGTATGAAATCAGAAGGCACTTTTGTAACAACAATTATTTATTCGAGTTACTTGATTAATTAGAAAATAGTTGATCAATTTTTTCCCCCTCGAACGATAGACTTTTTATTGAATACTCAAATAAAAAACCTTACATTGTTGCCAATTCGCAATAGGTCTCCTTCCACAAGCAACTGTCAAGGAGGGTATAACCCATTGAAAAAAACTAAAACATTCTCATCCAAGGAGACTAGGCCACTCCCTTGGGAGACTTGACCAAACAACTGCAACATACCAACAAAAACTGAGCAAGAGCAACCACCACATACTGCAGAATAAACAAAACTTACCGACCTACAAGTTTCATCTTTCAACCGGGTAAAATAAAGAAAGTAACAAAAAGGACTAGCTAGAAATACAACAAAATCAACCTAAAAATCAAACTAACAAGAAGAGAAAAAACAAAACAACAAAACAAGACAAAAAAAGAAAGCTTACAATAGTAGAATAAGAAAAAAAACGAAAAAAATCTGAAATCAAAGAACAACCTCTCCATCTTGCTACACCAGCTCCGCATCGGTTGCCATTGTCTTTGACACCCCCCTCCCTCACCACTAGAGCCGTCAATTCCGGCCTGGTCCGACCCGATATTTCAATGGGTTGTGCTTCATTATCCTAGACCCGAAAACCATCGAGCCTCAAAAGATCGCTCGAGCGACCCGCCGCCGTCTTAGCTTTGGCTGGTCGGCCCGGTTATTTCAAAGTGTATTTTTCATTGATGGGTCAGTGGCTCCCAAATTAACGACCGGGTCTTGTTTGGCCTGACCCGACCCGATTTTGTCAAAAGCCCGACCATGTATTTTGACAGCTATACTTACCACAGATTCACAAAGCTGCCAACCACACTACCTTCCACAATACTGCAAGTCCAGATAAAACTTGAACCACCTAACCGACGAGACTTGAAGGGAGTGAAAACGAGCAGCTTGGGCTTAAAATGAAGATCTTGATTTGGCCAAAACGAATCCGTCATGGCTAGATCAAGCCAAAATAAAAACCCAGGAAGGGGGATGAGACCGGCTACCAAAAGTCGCCGATCTAGGAAGCAGGCGGCCTAGGCATCGGTGTGTGTAGGGGAGAGAGAGGGGATGAGATCAGCTACCAAAAGTCGCCGACCTAGGAAGCAGGCGGCCTAGGCATCGGTGTTGGTAGGGGGGAGAGAGAGGGGGGATGAGATCGGCTACCAAACGTCACCGATCTAGGAAGCAGACGACCTACGCAATGGTGTGGGGAGAGGGAGGCAAGTTTTGAAGGGAAAATATTTTTTTGAGAGAGAAAAAAGGGACGCAAGTTTTGAAGGGAAAATAGTTAGGCAATTTAGAAGTGGAAATAGTAGAACGTAGCAATAATGTGTGTTGGATCCTTTGGTAAAACTAAATTAAAGTAGTTGAGAGCTAGATTCAACAGTCATTGTAGTGTTTTTAAGCTTAACTTGATATGCCGATTCGACCACTCAAACTGCAAATTGATGATCGGTTCAGTAAATTTGGGTGGGAAAAAACAAACCGATCTTTTTTCCCGAAACGATAAAAATATATTCATTACTCAAAAAAACTTACACTGCGAACTGGCGAAATGGTCACATTGAACATACATACATTGATACATGTCAAGGGGAGAACTCCGTACGAGAGGTATAACCACCGTAATTCGAGGGAGCAAAACAAGAAACAACTAAAAAAAACACAAAACAAATGAAAACTAAGCACTTCATAGGAGACTAAACCACCCCCAAAAGGAGGACTAAGGCACTCCTCAAGGGAAACCCAACTCGAACAAATTCGGGCACGAGCTACATCACGCACTGCAAGACAAAAAATACTGGCCAACCTAGGAGTTTCGCAAATCAACCGGAAAAATAAAGACTCAAAAAAAATACAACAACATATAGCTAAAAAACGAGAAAAAAACAAAAAATAAAAGAGAGAAATGTGTCACGGACTTGTTCCCTCAACAACGACCGTGCGGCCTTAGCTCCTTCAATCGCCCTGCGATTAGCTAAGTCACCTCACCCACGTGTTTGTATGTGAAGAAGTGTAAGAAGATGGCTAAGTAATAAGCACACAAGAAAGTTTGGAAAGGAACACTTATATTCACTCACACAACACTTACAATGCTTGGTTGGTTATAAATGATGTCCCTACACCTATTTATACTACTCCACCTCCTTAATGGACGGTGGTGATTCATTTGATCCAACGGTTGGGAGAAGTTCTCTAGAACTCTCCACATGATTCCTACATATTCTACAAGTATTCTATAAATCTCCACTCTAGTCTACAATCTTCTACATAGTTTCACACTACTCTATAACATTCTAGACTATTCTACAATGTTCTACATTATTCTATCATATTCTAGACTCTTCAATAGTATTTCTAGACTCTTCTAGAATATTAGGACTCTTCTACAATGTTCTAGAATATTCCGCATTCTTCTGACTCTTCTAGAACATTCCGCATTCTTCTAGATCATTCTAGATCATTCTAGAATCATGCTAGGTGATTCTAGACGATGGATTTCGTTCAATGGTGAGCCCTTTGTCCCGGCAGATGGCGAAAAATCGCCGCAAAAAGGCCAACCGCGCGTGACATTCTCCCCCACCCAACTGGCGACGCCTTGTCGCCGTACTCATATCATGTGTCGACTTCTTTCTCTTCGATGACGAGCCTTTTTCATGTTGGCTTCAATCAACCTCATGGCCGAGAAATAATTTAGCTTCTTTTGTATCTCGATGCTCACGGTGGTAGCGGGTATTATACAAGATGAATACTTGTCAAGAATCCACATCTTGTTGAGGAAAGGTATGGGAATAGTACATACCTTGCGCAAAAGTTCATCCCAAGCACCACCTTGTAGTCATCCATTGGCACTATTGAAAAGTTTGCTTGGCCCTTCCAAGCACCAAGGCGAGAGATCAACACCTTGAGACGTACCTTTAATGGGTATGGGTTTCGTATTGGCGACGCCCTTCATCCATCCGTCCCCTTTTTCCCATTTGTAGGCCTAGTCTCTTGCCTCATTAACATCCATAAAGTTGTTTGAAGCTCCAGTGTCTACCATCACTTTGGTAGGTTTCCCATTGATATGCGCCTCCACGTACATTAGCTCCTTGCTTGATGTAGACACATCTCGGTCTTAAGAGCATTAAGAAGTTGTAATGCTCAATCCTACTTGGTTCTTCGGGTGTTATTTCCTCAAAGACCATGTTCCTCCACCATGGCATGCAAAGTTCCTAACTTAGGACGATCGCGTATGGGGTGTGGTCCTTTGCACATGTAAGATCCTCCTTTAGGCGTAAAGTGGTCTTCTTGGCCTCATACTCTTTCCGGGAAGGATGCTTATCTCTGTTTTGCGGGAGAAATCTTATAACGCCCGTGTCTCTTTTCTTCTTCATCCGAAGAGTCCCTCTTTTTCTCTCTCTCTCAGAAGCTCCAAGCTTTTGATAATCGATGAGAGACTCGGCAACCACGATAGCTTCATCCATTTGTACTAACATTTCGACGTTGTACTTCCTGCCGGCCCGGTGTTGAAGTCCATCGACAAAGTAGAAAAGAAGATCCTCATCCGACATGTTTGGGATTTGAAGCATAAGGGTTGTGAACTCTTTCACGTAATCTTGAATATCTCCCCTATGTTTCAACTCTCGATTTTTTTCGAGCAACATAAACGATATTTTCGGGTAGAAGTGTCGTTTAAGCTCTCTCTTAAATTCTTCCCAAGTATCAATTCGACAAGCACCTCGTTCTATGTCGGCATGTTTTCTACGCCACCACAAAGTAGCAAAGATTTGTAAGATAAAGAGTAGCGAGTTCTTACCTTTGATGCTTCATCGGTAAGGTCGAGCCCCTCAAGTATCGCTCCATTTGCCAAAAGAAGTTTTCCACATCTTTAGCGTCCCTTACACCATTAAACCTCGTCGGTTTGGGGTAGTCCACGACTAGTTGTGGTGATGCTAGCTCTCCGCTAGCAACGACCTTTTTGCACAAGGCAAGATCTTTCGCATCCCTCGATGCTTGCTTGTAAGGCCCGAATAGATCCATCATCCTTGCCTCCAACTTGGCGCAAGACGTTCCTCATGTGTGGTGTTGACATCAAGACAAGTTTGGATATTTTCCTTGGGGAATCTATCGCCGAGAACATGGCCCTCCAATGTCTCGACAAGTATGTTCGACCCGCTCAAGTCGTTCACCCATCTCTACTACAACGTGTTCCAAAGACGTCCCCTCTCGTACTTTGCTTTGGTCACGTTTCTTTCGTCTCGTGTCCGTGACTGGTTCCCTCGCGGTTCTCGCCACACTGACGACACAATGTCTTCACACGCCATCGCGCACTACTTCACAACACTTCGCCCAAACCGGGCTTTGATACCACCGTCACGGACTTGTTCCCTCAACAACGACCGTGCGGCCTTAGCTCCTTCAATCGCCCCTTGCGATTAGCTAAGTCACCTCACCCACGTGTTTGTATGTGAAGAAGTGTAAGAAGATGACTAAGTAATAAGCACACAAGAAAGTTTGGAAAGGAACACTTATATTCACTCACACTTGCTTACAATGCTTGGTTGGTTATAAATGATGTCCCTACACCTATTTATACTACTCCACCTCCTTAATGGACGGTGGTGATTCATTTGATCCAACGGTTGGGAGAAGTTCTCTAGAACTCTCCACATGATTCCTACATATTCTACAAGTATTCTATAAATCTCCACTCTAGTCTACAATCTTCTACATAGTTTCACACTACTCTATAACATTCTGACTATTCTACAATGTTCTACATTATTCTATCATATTCTAGACTCTTCAATAGTATTCTAGACTCTTCTAGAATATTAGGACTCTTCTACAATGTTCTAGAATATTCCATTCTTCAGACTCTTCTAGAACATTCCATTCTTCTAGATCATTCTAGATCATTCTAGAATCATGCTTTAGGTGATTCTAGACGATGGATTTCGTTCAATGGTGAGCCCCTTTGTCCGGCGAGATGGCGAAAAATCGCCGCAAAGGCCAATGCGTGACAAATGTCTCTCCCTCCCCCAATTCTACTATCGCAGCCCATTGTCTACTCAGCTCTGAAACACTTATGTGAAGCTCCGACCCACTTTCACTCTGGACCAAAAATTCCGACCACTTTCGTAGGCCCAAGGGACCGCCATTAATGGCCCTCCAATAGAAAACATGGAGAGGGAGGGGGAGGGGAAAGGAGGGAGGGGGAGGGGGGAGAGAAGGGTGGGGCAACTGAGGTTGGGGGAGGGAGGGGAAGAAAATTTTGTGTTAGGGTTTTTTTGGGTTAGAGAGAATGGGGAGAAAAGTTAGAGAGAGTAGGGAAAAAACAAACCGACAAGCGATCAAAATCAATCAAATCAGTATTTCTTTTTTTTTTTTATTTTTAATATTTGTCCAATTCAGTCCTATAACAAAACGAAGGATAAAAATAGGCGCACCCTTGTAACTAACCACGGAAATAACAAGGTTCAAAATTAGGCAAGATGATACGATTGTTTCATAAACATGACAGATAATCAGCATTCCCTTGTTCTGTTCATCTTTCTGTTTGTTTTTGCCCTTCCATATTAAAAAAAAATCTCAAGTTAGCATCATTGCTAGAAATGGATGTCAAAGTCTCTATCCTCACTGAACTTCTATTCCTCTCAGTTTCCTATTTTTCAGCATTTTTGCTTTGTGCATCTTCACAACACAGTTTGGTATACCGGCCGGCGCCCGAACGGTACCGAAACCTAAGAGTCGGTACAAATCGAGAATAAGCAGAAAATTTCAGTTCTTCGATATGCTTTTTTTCTATTTTGGTATTCGGTTCGGTATTGATATTAAGCTATGATATATTGTACCCAACCGAACACCGAACTTATTTCTATTTTATCTTATTTCTTTAATTACAAATAGTACCCCTAAGGTAACGGGTAATTATAAAAAAATACCCAGTTAAGTTTCAAAATTATAAAAGTACGCATGTTGTTTGATTCCGTCTAACATTTTATCGAATCGTTAGTTGACCTAATTGGAGTTGATGTTATGAGAAAAATGAATTGAAAGTTCAAAAATGTCCTTACAAAACTATTTACGGATTATGAGGAGACAAAAATGTCATATGATTGTTCACATATGACTTTTCGCAAAAAATTACAAAAAAATCATGTTAACTGTTAAGAACTTACAAAAAAACATCTTTCGGTTTCAACATAAACTACAACATTTCTCATTTCCCATGAGTTTGTCCATTATTATCAACTAAACTAAAACTGATCACATTCAACAATCATATGTATTATGTACACATACAACCACACAAACATCAAATGAAACCCTTTTATGAATTTTCCATGAATTACACATCAAAAACCCTCCACAGATTTTCTCAAAAAAAAAAAAAACCCTCCACAGAATCTTTCACTTGTTTCGGGAAAAAAAATCAATTTCCACCCTCTATTTTCCATAAACTCCATAAAGATCCAAAAACTCTTGTTTCAATACTAGCGTAACTTTGTCCATCAACTTCTTTTTTTCATTCAATTTTTCTTTTTTACATTTTGGGTATTCCATTGGAGCCATTATTGACTTTACACGAATCCCCTTAGTTTTATCGCAGTCCCTCAAACTTCATGGGTATTTTTTGTAACTTCAAAACTTAACTGGGTTTTATTGTTATTTACCCAAAACATCACTAGTACTTTTTTTTTTATTTTAATTAACAAAACAGAGTGAAATCTATCAGATGAGTTTTTCTCCAACTCCACTTCGCCCAGGCTTCAGTCGCTTCGCTTCAAATTTTAAAAAAAAAAATCTTCTTCAAACCATCAAACCACAAACCCTAATTCATTATCAACCACCCATTATGTGCCCTACTTTTTCTTTGCCCCATATGTTGGCTTCACCATTTGCCACATTTACTCCTTTGTCTAATCATCCTGATGCAGTTTAATTTTGGATGACGTTCAAAATTATGTTTTCCCAAGAAATCCGCATGAAACTTTTCCACCTGGTAATTTTTTGGTCTAATATATTTTTATTTTATGTTCAATTATTTAGTAATATTGCCAGGTTGGGGTTGATTGAGATGACTAAAATTTGAGGTCAATAAGAGGACAAATTTCTTTCGCATTTTTATAACTAGTTATTGCATTACTCTTGTTTGATGAAATGCCTCACTGAAACTTACACCATGTTTGGTATTTGATTTGATAA
Organism: Rehmannia glutinosa; assembly: GCA_016081115.2. NCBI lineage: Eukaryota > Viridiplantae > Streptophyta > Magnoliopsida > Lamiales > Orobanchaceae > Rehmannia > Rehmannia glutinosa. Next base: position 88,190 of record JABTTQ020002635.1, read on the forward strand.
ATTGTCATTAACGAAATTTTGGTATACTGAATTTTTGGTATCATGTTATCGAACGAATAACCCCTATATAATCACAGGGTCCCTTTCTCCTATTATAAAGTATCAGAGCGATTAATATCATAAAAACACGAACTTTCTGATCTTGTTAATTGCCTTTGCCAAACTAACATTAAAATGGTTGTTACAGGTATTAATGAAGAAATCCATGTATCTACTGATCCAGCATATGATCGAAAAAGAGACTTACAGGCCTTTGATGAAACAAAAGCTGGTGTTAAGGGACTTGTTGATGTTGGGATTACCAAGATACCAAAGTTTTTCATTCATCCACCAGAAAATGTGAAGAATTTTACGAGCACAACCCAGTTCAAATTTCCAGTAATTGATCTTGATGGCATTGACAAAGATCCTAGTAAACGTGAGAATATCGTTGACAGGGTCCGCCAAGCATCAGAGACATGGGGCTTCTTTCAAGTGGTTAATCATGGCATACCGACAAGTGTTCTGGATGGAATGTTGGATGGAATTCGTAGATTCAACGAACAAGAGACGACGGTTAAAAAGAAGTTCTACACGAGAGATGTAACGAAGAAGTTGAGATTTAACAGCAATTTCGATCTGTTTAGTACTCCAGCAGCTAACTGGAGGGACTCGGTTTATTGCGCTGTTGCTCCTCATCCACCACGGCCTGAGGAATTGCCTGAAGTTTGCGGGTACGTTTAAAATTGGAGCTTCTTTTCTCAATTCTAGATTATTTCTTGTTCTTTGCTTGTGAACCTCTGTATAATTCATTGTGTGGAACACAAGATTCTTGGTTGTATTTTCTTTCTTGCTCTTTCCAGTTCTACTTGGTTTTCATGCATTGAGTCAGATTGTCATCAAAGAGGAAACTTGTCAATCACCTAGAGAGTTCATTGGGCATGGGAACTTAGTATAATTGGGGATAATTACAAATAGGGTAAAGTACAATAGCTGCCCCCAGGTTTAGCCTAATGATAAAATAGTATGGCTATCTTTTAAAATTACAAATACACATTCAAGGTATTACAAACACGCCTTGAGGTTTGTTTATATTTACTTAACAAATGCCTCCATCTTGAGGGTGTAACTTGTAATATATATATATATATATATATATATATATATATATATATATATATATATATATATATATATAGGTATAATTACAAAAAACCCTTGAGGTTTGTGCTAATTGCAAAAAAACCCAAAGATGTTTCAAAAGTACATCAGGTCTGATTATGTCTTAAATTTAAGGGGGTAAGTGTAATATATTTATAAACGTCAGAGGGTTTTTGAAATATTTTTTTTTCTTATGAAGGGGAAAATGCAAGACGATCAAACCTCGAAGTGGTTTTGTAATTTTCAAAAAAATCTGGGTTTTTTTGTAATTAGCTTTACCCTTAGTTTTTTTTTTTTAATTATCCTAATATTTTTATCAAGGGGGCCGGTATTGGTGATTTTAAAGATAGCTGGTTTTTTTCTAATTAGACTGAACCTCAATGGTGTTTTTTGTTATTAGCCCTTGCAATATTACCCAAACAAACCTAAATATCTTTCGAATTTACAAGTACTCCCAAACATTTGTTTCTTTTTTACAAATTGCATTAGCTGAGGGGAGTATTTGTTTATAAAACAAATACAAACCTCAAGGGCTATTTATATTTTTGAAAGATAATTCAGCCTTTTATAATTAACTAAATCTCAAGGGTAACTTTGTATGGATTACCTTGTAATGAACTTCAACAGCTAATTATGTTGTAGGGAAATCATGATGGAATACTCAAAGCAAGTGATGGGATTTGGGAGGACTTTGTTTGAGTTGCTGTCGGAGGGTCTGCAGCTGAGCCCAAACCACCTCGTACAAATGGAATGCGCAGAATCCCTTGCACTCATCTGCCATTACTATCCGCCATGTCCAGAGCCGAATCTCACGATGGGCACGACAAAACATTCGGACGACGACTTTGTGACGGTGCTTTTCCAGGACAATTTAGGAGGGCTCCAAGTGCTGCATCAGGACCAATGGGTCGATGTTCCTCCTTTACCAGGAGCCTTAGTAGTCAATATCGGAGATCTTCTTCAGGTAAAGTGCCTAAAGTGCATTAATTATCCTAAGCACATACTGATAGGAGTGGCAAATCGTGTCGTGTTTTGTGTCGACAAGATAACAACGTAACACAACAACATTAAGCTCAAATATAAACATGATATGATAAGGGACTGTCATTACACGAACACAAACACAAAATTTTTCATGTTGGCACGAGTTGACATGATAAGTAAAAAATTAATTAAGTTTGAACTATACAATATTACACATTAACACACGATTGCAAATTACACGACAATACACAATATAAACTACAACGCGTCCAATATAAACTTACAAAATATGATGTTATCGTGTCATTATCAGATAAGTGTTTGAAAGCATATCTTGTCAATAACAGATTAACACATCGTTAGCAGGTTAAGGCTAAACACTAACCCGTTATTTCGTATCAATTTCGTGTCATGTCTAGAATTGCGAGCCTAGATACTGACACAACAATGTGTTTGATTTTTTGCTCTTTTAACATTTTGATCAGCTCATAACAAATGATAAGTTCAAAAGCGTGCAGCACAGAGTGTTAGCGAGCAATGCCGGTCCAAGAATATCTGTGGCGGCTTCTTCGGGCATAGGTTATGGGCGAACTCAAAGGTATATGCGCCTATTAAGGAGCTGTTATCCGAAGAAAATCCACCAAAGTATCGCGCAACTACAGCCAAGGAGTATAATGACTATTTTCGGACCAAGGGGCTCGATGGCACTTCTGCCTTGGTGCATTTCAAACTCTAATGAAACTATTAATTCATGTTTCCAAGACTTTTGTTCTAGCTAGCAATTATATATGCCTATCTTGTAATGAAATCATGACCCGATGGAAATTATCAGTATCGACTGTTGACAAGGAGTTTGCCAATAATCGAGCTCGTTATGGTTTATAAAGCCTTTTCATGTTGCCATTTCATATATTTGTTCTATTTCATTTTCTTGATGTTAATTGATTTTTCCTAGGGTTAATTACAAAACACTCCTCAGAAGTTTGGGTAAAATCATTTTAGGCAATGTTCTAAAAAGTGTTAGGCAGATTGATGCTAGCGCCTAAACGCAGCCTGAGCGGAGTTAATTAGTGTTGGGTTCGCTATACCACACGGGGTTGCACAAATGAAATTTAAAATTTTTAATCTAATTAAAACAAGGCATTCATCATAATAAACGCTAACCCCGTAGGTTCACGTAGCGATTGTAACGATCGGCATTTTTCGTTATCATGCGAGAAAAACAAATTTTGATTCGTAAGTGATAAAGGAAATTACCTCGTGAGAGTCTTCTCCTTTTTAGCGAAGATTGAGAGGGAATCAATTCCGGATATGTGGCAATCACCCAAACTCCAAATGCTCGCCAATAGGGATCCAAACGTCTCCCCTCCAATCGAGTCCACCTTTTGTTTGTAGACACCGGAATGAATCTTTCGCTAGTAAAATTTATTCCGTTCTTCAAAATGATAATTGAATAGAACTCTTAATCTCACAATCAACTAGTGATAGGAGATTAATTGTTATAGAATAATAATTATCAATCAACTATTATCTATTACTATGAATATATATATGTATATATATCTGAAGAGAATCAAAGGAAACCAAAACACCTTTTTAGTTTTTCTTTTGAAACTCACGGCAGTATTCAATTTTTAAGAGAAAGAAAAAAAAAGTAATCCCTCTCTTAATTCTCTTATCCAATATAAGAGTGCAGACACCACTTTATGGGGTAAGTGGGTGGTTACAAAAATAGTGGCATAATGGTAACATAAAACTGCCGTGTCACACTCATCAATACATTCCAATTTTTTTTTTTTTTTAATTTCTCTTCAATATATATATATAGATAAATCTCATTTATTTATCTCTAATAATTTAGTGGGCTTCTACCATTAGGCCTACTAGATTATATATGAGCTTGAATTTCAAAGTCCAACTTAATTAATTAATTCAACTAATTAATTAATTCTCAAAGCCCAAATTAATCAATCCAATTGACTAATTAATATATTCTATTCCTTTTGTTGGGCCTTCTAATCAAATTAGATTTAATTAGATAATCAAATTATTTAATTAAATATTTAATTCAACTATTGAATTAAATTAAAACCCTAATTAATTAATCTATATTAATTAATTGCATTCAACTATTGAATTTATCAATTTTGAAATGTCAACAATCAAAATTATGTGTGACCCTTTTAGGTTCACAACTAATACTAGTTGCAGGCTTACAACTTTTGTAACTTTCAAATAAAATAATTTATTCTACTAATTAATCATATTAATTAATATACTTGAAATTAACTCTTTAATTTCAAGAACCTACAAATCATGGTAACATCTAGCAAGTAGCATGATTACCTAGTATTAGGTGAAATAGCGAGTAAACCTATTTCAATTACAATTGCATACATGTACAATCCTTTCGACAACTAATTTCCCGATTAAATCTTGGGTATGGATTTATCGAAACCCAATTGATTTAATAAGCGTGATTCCATTTCAAGTTCTAATGATTCTTTTATGAATCAAATTCATCGTGCGCTTGGCAAGGTCTTTGAATCACAAACTATGAAAACACAGAAATTCCTTGTCAAAAGACAAGTGTCGAATTCTATGTTGGCTACTGCACATGCCTCCATGTACATCGGTCAATACTAAAATACCCCTTTGTGATTGTCAAGCAATCAAAAGATAAATCAAAGTATTGCGGGATAAACACAAGGCATTTCTTTGTCGTATCTCAAGTACGATGATTAATCATGTACTATTGCAATATAAAAATTCTTATTCGACAAACAAAGTTTCCATATAAGAATTTTTCATTGGGTCATGTTCGATGAACTTGTTCGCCAACAAGCACCCGCATATATGCATTTGCGTCTCAACGCTAATGTTAATGGAATGTAACATTCTCGTCTCACGAGCATGCATCATATACACAAGTCTTACGGGGTTATTCAATGTCTATCTTGAAAAACCCATTGACTTGGAACTATTTTAAGATCAAAGTCTTAGAGGCATGTTCCATGATCGCCATCAAATGCACAACCATACCTCATAGCTTAAAATGATCTAAGGACTTTATCTATGAGCAATTAAATAATAAATGCAAAATATAAGATAAAGAAAAAAATGCCTTTATATTAATATAATTCCCAATAAAATTGTTTTTACAAGTAGGATAAATCCAATTCTAATTGGAGTGCGGGGGCACCCTACTCTAACAATTAGGCGGGGCATAATCGGAAGAATAACGTAGGCGGACAAGAGGAGTCTACCATCTAGGTGGGGACTAATCGGAGTTAGGCGGGGATTTTTATATCAGTGATTATAAGTAAAATCATTATAGGTAAAATATTTTACCTACATAATCTAAAATTATTGGTAAATATTTACCTACAAAATTTATGCGGTAATTTTAAAAATTGTCAAGTGATCTCACAAGTATAATTTGGGAAAATAAATTTTTTATTTTATCTGTAACTGTAAAATTTAATTATTAAATTATTTTTGTCGGTAAATTATGTTGGTAAATTTGAAATTTCTTATAGCGGTGTCATGATTACTGAACTTATTTAATTAAAAGTGTGTGACATAATTTAAATGATGATTTATGACTTTTTTAATTTTCTTGCCAGTTATCCTCTTCCATTACAATCATACTAATAAAAAAAAACAGTACATTCATAACTAAATAAAAAAATTATAATATATAACACCAGGTTTGTTTTGATCTCAAACTTTGTTCAAGCTAACAACAGTTTAAGTTATTTATGTCATAACTTATCAATACTTTGGATTTTTAAACGACAATAGTTTCACACAATTAAATTTTTAGAGCTCTCCTACCATTCACATGGACATATAAAGGGGTAAACATATGATCAGTTATATGATCATTTAAAATTAATTATTCTCCATAACCATGAATACATAGTGTTTCTAAAATTTTTCATAAAGTTCCTCTTCATATTATAACGAGGAAAAATTAATGAACCCCCCAAACTATACGCGATTTTCTACATTGCTCCCTAAACTAATTTTTTTTCTACTTAACCCCCTGAACTACATGAAAATTTCTACAGTCCCATCTCTCCTCCCCGCGGGCGAGAATATTCGGTCGATTCTCCTCGGGTGAAAGAGATGAGACTGTAGAATTTTTTCGTAGTTCAGAGGGTTAAGTAGAAAAAAAAATAGTTTAGGCGGTAATGTGAAAATCATGCATAGTTAGGGGGTATATTAAAAATTCCTCTAGTAGTTAAATCAACTTTAAATTTATTTAATTCTTCCTCAATTTTAGATTTACTAGCTTACCAAGTTCGACTTTTACCCGTATGCACATCAAATTGTAAATTGTGTGTGCCCATAAATATGTATGCATGCTTATATAATACTTTATAAAACTATGATTTAATTTAATACTTTATTTGTATACAAATGCACAATAAGTATAAATATAAAAATCTATGAAAATTTTAATGTGCCCCCCGAACTATGCACAATTTTTGAAACCAACCCCTAAACTATTTTCTTCTATTTAACCTCCTAAACTACATAAAATTTTCTATGGTGCCCTCTTCTCTCCCCCTTAATGGAATATTCCCATCGATCCGCCGGCTGGGGAGGATGGGATGGGACCGTAGAAATTTTCGTATAGTTGAAGAGGTTACGTAGAAAAAAATTAGTTTAGGAGGCAATGTAGAAAATCACGTATAGTTTGGGGGGTTTATTAATTTTTCCTCTATTATAACCATATAACTAAGTAATCAAAATGTTTCCTTCTAAATCAAAAACTTAAATTTTTAAAAGTTGAGATGTTAAAAATTAAAGAAAGTTAAGAAAAGGAGTAGAGAGAATAAGATAATAACTATATATTGTTCTTTTTTCTAAATATATATCTTCAAACTTTGTTAGTTAGTACCAAGAGTGTTAAAAAGCGCTAGCGCTAGTTGAAGCGACAGAGGCAAGGGGCCAAAAACTGGCGGGACTTGACGGGGTTATGCAGGGCCTAATCGAAAAAATAACTTAGGCGGACATGGTGGGCCTAGCGCCTAGGCGGGGACTAAGGAATGAACTAATTAATGATTAATGAAATCTTAGCAGAGCTAGAAGAGGACAAAAGAAAGAGTGAGAGGGCAGATTGGTTTACCTACAGGTGTGTACCCTTGACCTAGACGAGAGATTTTTAGAATAATAGTAGTACTAATCAATAAATTAAATGACAATTCCAAACATATTAAAACAATATAATGTAAAGGGTTGTTTGGAATATTATTTGCTTATTAAGAGGGTAAAATATAAGACGGAATCAAACCAACTTACTGTAATTTTGAAACTTCTAGTGATTTTTTTTTACATATCCCAAATGTCATTTTTTTTTTGGTAATTATTCCTTTAATCAAGGAAACTGTACTTTCCATTTTTTCAAAAAAAAAAATCATAATGTAACGCCTTAATCATCATAAAGAATGAACAGGGCCCCATTGCCCGGCCCCTAGAACTTCGTGGAGGAGGTGAATCGCGGGATATGCCTCAACGAGTTAGCTGCTTTAAACTGAGTCACCACACAATAAATCCTCCTCCCGACCTATTACTGGGGACAGATTGAACCTCCACGCTGCGGGTATTAGCGAAACGGACATCACATCATCGGTCCTTTACAGGAGCTATGCCGGGGCACGCCTTAATCATCATATATATCCCATGGACTTGGTTATGAACAATTTAATTATGAAAATGCAACTTGTAATTAAACAATCAAAGTTATGAATTCCATAACGATATAATATACAAACTATTAATTAATTTTTTACACGTTTCTTTCTTTTTCTTTTTTTTTTTTTTTTTTTTGAAAACTTTACATGCTGTTTAATTTCTTAGAATGAACAGTAAGCTTTTTAACCACCCAAAATGTTGAATGCTAGCCTGCTCATCCATCCTTCATTATCAATGAATGAAATGCTTATTAAGTGGTTCAACTTTTCGTTACTCAGCTTCTTTATCCACTTCACCCTCCTTGCAGTGTTTGATCCTAAACCATGACAATTATGCTCAGCAAAAGTCAACTGGTACCTGAAAAAAAAATTGTCAAATTTTAAAAGATTTCATCCACAATTGGATAGATAAAAGATTGCCAGGTTGGATTAATTTGGATGAAATACAGTGCCCTTTTCATTCTTTTGGATAAGGGATATTACAAAAACACCCTAAGGTTTTGGCTAATTACAAAAAAACCTAGACACATTTCAAAATTACAAAAAAAATCCTCAAGTTTGATTCTGTAATAAATTTAAGGGGTAACTGTAACATTTAAAAATATCAGGTGGTTTGAAATGATTTTTTACTTGTGAAGGGAAAAATGTAAGACGGAATCAACCTCAAGTTTTTTTTTCTTGATGTTTCATTTGTGTTTTTTTGTAATTGGCCCGAACCTTAGTTTTCTTTTTTTTTGTAATTATCCCTTTGGATAATAAATCCTCCCAGCTTCAGTCAATGTGCAAATGTGGGGCACTAATTTACAGTAACATCTACCGATTAGCAGTTCAACTTATAAGAACTAATTAATTATATTTTTTATTGTATTGTATAAAATAATAATGTAATACATTAATTATATATGTAATACTTTTTAAAAATAAAAACAATAATAAACAATTTAAAAAATTTAACATAGCTCAAAGTTCGATTAATCACGTAAAATTGAAAAAATACCAAGTTTAAAACATTAAGTTTATGTAAAAAAAAAAGCTTAAAATAAAATAAAAAAGTGACAAAATCGATTTTGATCGGTTCAACTGGTTTTTCACTGGTTCAATCAGTTTTCGGCCGATTGTGACTGGTTCAACCTCAAAAAAGGTTTTTTCGGACAACCGGACTGGACCAGTCCCATGACCGGGGTGAACCAATTTGTTCGGCTGGACCGGTACGGTTTTTAAAACAATGTCTAGGAAAAGAGCTGCCTAGAGAGGTACATATAACAATTAGATAATGATCATAAATCTTACTCGCGGCCAATGCTGAACCAAGCATCCCATCCTTGAGGAACAACAATTTGTGACATTGATGTGTTGTAAAACACGACTCTAGCATGATCTCTCCATGGTCTTCCCAGAAACGTGTTTCCATTTCCAATTATGTTGCAATCTTTGAACACAAATCCATTTGTTTCAAGGGGATGTGATCTTGCCTGAGCTGTTATGTAGCCAGGGACACCATTTAGAGCCCTTGCAACTACTGATATGGTACATCTCTACAAATAATCAAAACAAAATAAATTAAATGACTTTGTAATCAAATTAAATGACTTTGTAGCTCAAGTGGTATCGCTCACCCATTGTAAGGGTGTTAACTGGGGTTAGAACCCGGTATCTTTCAATTTTTTGAAATTTATCCTCTCCTCTCCAACCAATACTCACAATAAAGTTGAAATTCTAATATATATACACACATGTGTAGGGAAAAATACCCTTAGGTTTGGGCTACTTACAAAAAAAAACTAGAGGTTTTTGGGAAAAAAATTACAAAAACAGATTGAGCTATTGTCTTAAATTTGAAGGGGCAGCTGCAATATTAAATGTCTTGATAAATTTTTAGGGGGGAAAATTTAAGGCGGGAAAATTTAAGGCATAATCAAACCTAAGAGGGTTTTGTAACTTTCAAAAAATCTTGGGGTTTTTTTATAATTAGCTGAAACTTTTTTTTTTAATTAATTATCCTACATATATAGGATCATTTAAAAGTAATCGATAATGTGAGATGTATGCGAGAATTTGAAAGAAGGAAAAAGAATAATTAAAACTTTGAATATGCCCTAATTTGGAAATAAATTAACTTCTCACTAAGCTGAAGACCAGCACATCATGGAAGTATTGAATGAAAACCTCAACTTGTAATTTAAATAAACTAACTGACTAATTCTAATTTCTAAACCAAGTCTTCAACATGATCCCACGTTTCAGTAGTTTTTCAATTAGCTTGTCCAGTCAGTTGCATGACTATGTGCACGTATCATAATGCTGATCATTTTAGATTGATGGGAATTAATTTTTTGGATAATTACAAAAGACCCCCTGAGGTTCGGGCTAATTACAGAAAACCCCAAAAGTTTTCAGAAATTGCAAAAAACCCCTACATTTCCCCCCTTCCTAAACAAAAAATACATTCTAGAGATATTATAGTTATCCCCTTCAATCTAAGATAGAATCAATTTTGAGGGGTTTCTTTGGTTATTTTGTAATTAGCCCGAACCTCAGGGGAACTTTTGTAAATATCCCCTTTTTTTGGTAACATTTTGTTGATTACCTCATAGAGGGATTGACCAGCACCAAAGATGAAATCAACAGCACCTTGAATGGTACAAAGTTTGAAGTAATGTCTGCCTTGAACATCCCACAATGTGTCTTGCACTCCCATAAATCCACATCTGTAAAATGCCGATTTATCTCCTTGTATCAATGCTGCTACTGCTGTTCTCATTGGATTACCGTTACCAGGAGTGTTGTAAGAATTCTGGTCGGAAAATCATGCCAAAACAATACATATGATCAGCGAAAGAATCAGATAATTTTGGGATAATTACAAAAACTAACTACTCTTGAAGTTTGGTCTAATTACAAAAAAGAAAATTAATAATCTTTCAAAATTAGAAATACTCCATTTAGATATTAAATGCACTTTGAATTTGTATTTACTTAACAAATACCACGATGTTGAGGGTGCAATTTTGTAATAAAGAAAAATTAATATCAAGGAGTATTTTTTTAATAAGCTGGAAGTGCTGGTTGGAGATTTTCAAATAAACTGAAAGATAGAGGGTATGAACCCTGGTTAACACCCTTATAAAGGGTTACTGATACCACTTGAGCTACAAGCTAGTGGTTAATATCAAGGAGTATTTGTAACTCTTGGTTTTTTTGTAACCAAACTAAATTAGAAAGGTTTTCTGTAATTAAAACTAGGGATATTTACCAAAAAAAAAAAATTGAAGTTTAGGCTAATTACAAAAAAAAATCCGGAGGCTCTTGAAAATACAAAAATACGCTTAAGGTTTGATTCCATATTGTATCTTCCCCCTTCATAAAAAAAAAATTCAAAAATCCCTTTGACATTTATAGAAATATATCTGAGATAAAATCAAATCTCAATGGGGTTTTTATAATTTTCAAAAATCCCTTTGTAATTATCCAAAATATCAGGATTTTTCCTGTAATTATCCCTTAAAACTAAAACTTTTTCAACTTCTTACCACAAAAGTTATGCACTTGGCCATTGTGTTATCAGCCTTAGAAGTGAAGGTAGCACTTGTTGCAATGGAATCATGAGCATCCCAAACCACATATGTTTTCCTTTTTCCTTCTCCTTTGAGGTATATAAATGGCTTATCATAACCAATTCTAACTTGTTCTCTACAACAATGAAAATAAACAAGGTGAAATACAAAATAAATATTATTGGTTAAGTAAAAAAAATAAAAATGTAAGTTTCTTTACCTATATAGTCCTTCTTTGATATGTATACAAATCCATCTTTTGTTGTGTGAAGGGACAGCATCTATAGCAGCTTGGATGGTTGTAAAGTTGCCTCTCCCCGATGGATCGACGTAGATCGTCGGATAATTTATTCGATTTTTCCTATGTTGTAATGAGGCATTAGTGGATGAAAATGCTAAGAACAGAGCAAGAAATATTGTACAGAGACACAATTGACAGCAAGGGAACATGTTTGAGTGTTTTTAAGATAGATTAGTTCAATATATAATATTTAATTATGATGATTTGGAGAATAATTGATGAGGTAGAGGAGAATGAATGCAATAAATAGAGAGTATTGTAATGGTGAAAATTATGTTAATTTGCTAACCGCATGCTAACTGCACCATTAGTTGGTAATAATTATTGGTAACATTAAATGATTTTTTGGAAGGAACTGAGAAATGGTGCAGTAGTTTGTTTGTTCTTTGAGAGCTCAACATTTGACATACTCTCAATGTGACATATATATATATATATATATATATATATATTATAAATAGGAATAATTACAAAAATACCCCCGATATTTGGGCTAATTAAAAAAAAACCAGAGTTGTTTCAAAATTACAAACTCAAATTTAAGAGGGTAAATGTAATATTTCTACAAATATGAGAGGGGCTTTTGAAATATTTTTTGCTTATGAATGAGGAAGATGTAAGCAGAATAATCAAAACCTCAAGTGGTTTTTTGCAATTTTCAAAGATCTCTAGGTCTTTTTGTAATTAGCCCGAATCTCAGGGGTTATTTTGTTGTTATCCTTATTATAAATATAATTAATATCATTAATAAAAATGAGGAGGGAATTTGGAAAAGTCAAAGAGTAATGAATGGAATTCTGGTATCAGAAATCAGATTGCTGATTTGATGAATCTGCTTCATTATTGATAGTATACATCATATTGGTTGATATTTTATTTGTTTTTTATTTTATTATATATATAATATTTTTAATTTTGAAGGGAGCAGAGAAGGAGAAATATTATTTAACTCTTTGAATTTATCCACACCTTTTGAAAAATGATATCATGCATTAATTGTATATGCGTATTCTCTTTTTATATTGGAATATGGAACTAAGTTGTAACGTCCGAATATAATGGAAAATTAGAATAAATGAGAGCTTTACATTAAAAGTAGGGATAATGACAAAAACACCCCTGAGGTTTGAGCTAATTATAAAAAAACCCAAAAATATTTCAAAATTACAAAAGGACACATCGGGTTTGATTTTGCATTAAATTTGAGGGTAACTGTAATATTTTTTATAGATGTTAGAAAGGTTTTTGAAGTGTTTTTCGCTTATGAAGGGAAAAACATAAGAGGGAATCATACCTTAATGCAGTTTTTGCAATTTTCAAAAATTTTAGAGCTTTTTGTAATTAATCCGAACCTTAGGAAGGTTCTTGTATTTATCCTTTAAAGGTATATTTGAAGAATGAAGAAACTTTTTTTTAAAAGGAAATTCTAGGGGGTGGAAAAAGGAAAGCCTTCACTAACAAGTTGTACAAGCACAAAATTCTCGAGTTGGGAAAGTGAGTATGTATGCATGAATGCTTCAAAAGATAGGGAAGAAAGATGGGCTAAAAGCCCTAACTTCTTAATTTCATGTCCCAACAATTTATAGCAAATTGTGGGAATGAATGTTGTTTGCCATGTTTTAGTTTTAGCTTTTTTTCTCCCTTCAAAAAAGTTTCTTTTTCCATGAACAACATGTGGTTAATGTCTCTTGCACTCAACAAATGGTTTGTTTCTTCTCACACAAGAATTCGTGCATGTTAACAATAAAGGGAGTAATTAAATGCATGATTGTTGTTGTATCTTCATGTTAAAAGCTGCAAGAATTTGTGCAACATGTCATGTTATGTTATTGTACCTAAAATATCACTTCCTAGAAAAAAAAAAAAAGGTTTATTCATCAATTTAAAGACAGATTTTGGTGGAGATCGTGTATTATGAAATCAATATTCTGCGTGATATACTGATGAGTACCAAGTTGTTACTATTATGTGACATGTATAATAAAACACAACTTAAAGTACATTTTAGATAACACTCCGAAATGCAAGCATTTTTATGTGGGTCATATATGATATATATCAAACCCGTACTCGACTTCAGTCGACCCGATTAGTGAATTGATAGAGATGATGTGTATTTGACAATCAAGATATGTATCACTCATGTAAGAATGGCAATGGGTTCGGGCAAACCAAACGCGTGACCCACCTATAACCTATTCAGTGAATAAGCCAGAATTTTCGGGTAGGGAGATCCAACTATTATTAATATAAAAAGAGTTCGTCGAATTTTTGGCAATTTCACCATAATAAAATAGTTTTAAATATGTTGTTTTAGCCATTTTTGAGTTCAAATTTTCACTTTGTCTTTTTTTCATTTCTAGTGACCGGTCCATGACTCGGCACCGAAAATGTACGGCATCCGTTTTTTGAAATATAATCAAGTACTACCTCATCCGAAAAACACAAGGGTATGACCGTATCAAAGCGGCTATAAATATGTTTTCGAAAAATATGACTATTTTTCATTTTTACAAAACATAAGTGGACAATTTGTACATTACCACTAGGGGTGTTCATTTTTCGAATCAATTCGAGATTCGACTCGACTCGAATTCGAACTTCAATTTCGAATTAGGATATTTTGAACGTCGTATCAAATTTTGACTCAACTCGAATCTCAAATATGAGTATTCAAATCGAATAACGAATTGGAGAATATTTTTTCGAATTCTATTCGAAAATCCTAATGTGATGAAATTGAGTAGATTCGATTCAAATATCGACTAAATGTAATCGTATTTCAATTCGAATTTGTGTACTAATCCGAACTCAGTTCAAACATTATACATATATAAATTCATATGCAAATATAAATAATATAATTAGTTAATGTATAAACAATATTTAATTTCACATGTTTATTATAATAAAATTATTGCGGTAGAATTATAACATTGGTCATAGCTAGTTTCGGTGTTTCACAATTAAATTTCATTTCAAAGTCTCAACATTTTTGTGTAGTTTTTGAACTTTGTCATATAATGCGTCTAAACTTAAAATAATAACATGTTTTTATTTGAGAAAAAGAACAAGTATGATTTTGATTTTAATAGAATTAAGCTTTAAAAGTATTTTGTCTTTAGAATTTTTGTAATATATTTAAAGTAACAATGTAGTTTTGATAATTTATATGGTTTGCTTATGTTTTGTTTTATTATAGAATTCTTTTGTTAAAAATAAAATTGAAATTTTGCTTGAAAATATGGATTTTGGATCGAAAATATGGGTGCGAAATAAAACCGTGCCCATTTTATTGGCAAATTTTGATTTTTGGATTGACTCAAATTTGATTTGAAAGTCGGCAAATCATTCATTAAATTCGATTGAAATTAATCAAATTAGGATCGAATTTGAATTGAGATTTTAAAATTTTCATTCGATTAATTCGATTCTAGGAAGTCGAAGAATTCAGAATTCGATTCGATGAACACCTCTAATTACCACATATAAAAATGAAAAACAATACATCAAATTTAAAATAAGTAGAAGTTCTGATTAAGTCATTGTATTAATTCAATCACATCTTAATATTAAAAACTAAATAACAAAATACAATTACATTAATATACCAAAAAGGATAAATAGAGACACAAAAGAATAATGCAAAAATTCAAGTTAAAGTTTATGGTGAAGCTTAAAAAATGTACAAAATTTTAAGAAAAGTGAAAAAATGACCAAGACTCATATTTTTCGAGATTAACAAATCAAAATAGGAAAGAGGAATACAATATAATTGAAGATTTTTCCCATTTTTCTATTTTTTTATTTTAAGATTAAAAAGCGAAATGACCAAAATACCCCTACTTTTTTTCAAAATTTGAAGGGGCCCCAGTGTCCCCCCTTGGCCCTCTAATAGCTTCGTCCCTCGCACCTATTTGGGACCGGCTGGGACAAATAATTGAGTCTAGGACGTGCAACGGAATGCATTTTTAGATCGGTAACGGTTTAGCGAGGACCCAACCCATAAAATTAATATATATTGTGTATATTGTTGTTTTTGAAGACTTGGTTTATGAAGTTGGTGGCTAACCTGTACACAAGAGTATGAATTGGGGGGGGGGATCGGATCTAAGGTGATGTGAGTCATGGAGGGTCAGTTCTTGTGCATTTTTAATGGGTTGAGTTTTAGGTATGGACGGACCGCCCATTGACACCCCTAAACTCATGTATGGCGGGTTTACTCATATAAATAATTTTGAATCAACAGGAAGTGGTATGTCATTGTACATTTAGCAAGGAAAATTCCCGTTGTCCTTAGACCTCTATATGTTTATTGACTTACTCATTGAAAGGTTTTCTTTGTAGTTTGCCGATCAAGTTGAACGAGATTCCACTCGAGCTACAATGCTTATGGTTTAGGCAATGATTTTATTCAAATATGCACAAATTGAGTAAGATACACTTGGTTTGAGATTTATTTATTATGTGGCTCAAGTTATTTTGTTGATTCATTTCGTATCACATTTTCTTTTTGACAACCCAATTACTAAGGGAGTGTTTGCAAAACACTAAAAATAAGTCTTTTCGGTTTTTCTTAGAAAAAACAATTTTTAGTGTTTGCATATATCAATTTATCTTCTAATTCTCGCCATTTAATCGAGAATCTAAAAGCGAGGAGAAGAGTCTTTAGATTCTCGTCATTTCTAGTTTGAATTTTACAAATAAATAAGACTTTTACTACTTTTTCACCAAACACTCCCAACTTCTCATTCTCAACTTTTAATTCTATTTTCAAACACTACCAACTTCTCGATTCTCAACTACTTCTACTGCTTATAATAAATCACTTTTTCTAGAAAGCGAAGTTTTTGCAAACACTCCCTAAGGCCACATCAAGCATTCAAGATGCATAATAATGCACAATATGATAATCGAGAGAGCATAATTTTGATGCACTAAATCAAGACGCGATTAAAATACTTACTCCCTAGTCCCTAGATAGAAATATTGGTGATAAAAAGGATTAATGAGGAAGAGAATAATATTGCACTTGAAATATATCAATTTATTGTTTGGTGGATTTTTGTTTAACCAACCATAAAAATATATGATTTAATATTGCGGTTATGTTTGATTTGGTATTAGAATTCCTTCAAATAAACCTACTTACCACAAACAAGATGAAAGCAAAGCCCAAGTAAATAATCAACAATAAGCAAAAATTGAGACCATAAATGTACGTCGCAGGTAATGGGAAAACTCTCTGATTGAGCATTTGGCAGGAAAAAAAAATCAAGACACTCATAAATAGAACTAACAACAGGATAAAATCAAAATCCAACAAGCATACCATTCTCCAAAAAAATTGTCACTTAAACAATATCTATGGTGCTATCATCTTAGTACTTGATAGGAGCAATAATGTCGAGCTGGGAGCCGAGCTTCTCCTCAGCAACCTTCTCAGCTTTGATTCTCAGTTTCGTCAATTGCTTCTTCCTCTCATATGCTGCCTGAGATCTATCCTTCCTCTTCTTCTCCAGCTCCTAAAACATACCACAAAAGCACAATATTAGGAAGCAATTTCCTATTTTACTCTGTCAAGTACCAAGTCGTGCAAACTGGAATGTAACAGTATCACATTCACACCAAGTCAAGATCAAGCTGTAACAAAACCTTAAGAGAAAACATTTCATGTCCCAAGGGAGTCTAAAGAAAATAACAATCAAGAACGAAATAGCATAGGAATTTAGCCACATGCTAAAGCGTTGGGAAATTTCAGAAAATTACTCGAGACAAGCAGATGTTTAGGAAGTTGAAGCTCAACAAAAACAGCAGTCATACAAAAATGATGCATTGATTATTAAAAGGCATTATTACTAAATTTCCGCTCACCCCAGATTCAAAGGAAAAAGTTGAAGCTTGCGGCTTGCCACACAAAGAAAAGTAAACTTACCCTGATAGTATCATAGTGGTTCCATCCGACTTCTGATGAGAGTCGGCCCAACAAACAGTATTTATGGCCAGCTTGTAGCCTCAACACCCTAATTATTAAACAAGCAATGAGTTAAAAAGATAAAGAGATGCCACTCAAAATTATTTGAAAAACAGAAATCCGACAGAAACTTACTTGAGAGCATCAGGAATAACCATCCTCTTAATCTTATCATATGGTGGTGGGACACCCTCGTACACCTTCAAACGTGCAAGTGCAGCTGCTCCTCGCTTAGTCTTGTGGGGGATCATTCTATGAATATATTAATTCAAGAAACAACATAACAATTAAGCACAACTGACCATATCCAGCATTGAAAATCAAAATACATAAAACATTAGCAACATCATAGTTGCCTGATGATCTAAAAACAAAACCATCAGTTCCAACTATTTTGATTGAAGTACTTTGCCTTGATATCAATGATAAGGTTTTAAGTCATTGAATCAACAATGAAATCCAAGAATACAACCATGACAACCAATAAATTTTGCTGATCAAGAAGAAAATTATGTCGTCAAGAAGAAGCTGAACAAAAAGCACCTTGTAGGGGCTGTCATATCATACAGGCAGGAACATCCATAAGATGAATCAATAAAGACCACCTAATGTGACAAGTTTCATTTTTTTAATTCCAAATATTAGAACCCAAATATAGCAATGCATTACACAATTGTTGAGAAAGCTCTAGCCTAAATATCAGATGGATTATATAGCACACATATACACAAATGCTCAAGAAACCCCAGAAACATATGGATCACATTTCTATATCAACATTGTCAATATTTCAGTTAACTGGTACTCCAATCAAAAAGGATCAAATTTTCCACAGAAATCAAGTTAGACACTCTACAACCCAAATAATATAACTATCAGATACACATATATGTTTCATAGACACTGTGACAGTCAATGACATACTAGTCTTAACAAAATACACAAAATTACAACTAAAAAGGATTGTGTCTCACATTTTAATCGCAGGATGTAAAACCTTATAAACACACACGCACACACACACATGCACATATATTTAGGTAATCTACAAAGAACGCCCATTTCTTTTACGCAACACACCAAATGGGTATTCAGTCAATATAAACACAAAAATGTCACCAAAACGACAAAAAGAAAAAAACCAAATCATACCCACGGATAGTTCTCCATAGAATCTTAGAAGGAGCACGGAAATGAATGGGTCCATGAGAAGGCTTAGTGTTCATCCTCTTCCGGAGGAACCTCAAGTACTTCATCTTCTGGCGCACGAGCCCACCTGAGAGGCAGATTTCCTCGCACCGAACGACCACTACTTTCTGACCGTTCAAGAGCTCTTTCGCCAAAATGGAGGCCAAGCGGCCGAGCATGTGGTGCCTTGCATCCACCACCACTCTTTTCGCGCAGATCCCTGAACCTGACACCATCTCTCTCTCTGTCTCTCTCTCTCACTCTCTCAAAGAGGCGGAACAAATTAGCCTGGCGTGGCGATGATGGGATTAGGGTTTTTTCTGGATGGGTATTTAAACGAGAGTGGTTTTTCGGGTAGGGGTTTGAGTTTTGGGTTTCTGAGAGCGAGTTGGGCTTGGGCCTAAGCCCGTTAAGTGGTGGATTGATTCTTAATTTCGAATTATTCTAATGGGGCTAATAGATATTATGCAAACATTGAAAAACTCATATTGGGCCCATTCATGTTTCAAAAATACTTTTTTTCTAAAATACTCGGAACATATGAGTTGGATTGGGTTGTGTTTATGTAACTTATAAGTAGCTTATGCAACACCTGGCTTTAGAACTAACAACTTACGAGTTATAGCATTTTTAAAGATTTCCTCTAAACTACTGTAGGCTATACATTATTTTAGAATTTAGAGAAAATTTTGGAGGAACACAAGAGTCATCTCCAATTGTCCACTCTATATTTTATTCAAAAATTAGAATATTTCATTTTGATTTTTGTTATATTAAATTAATATTTCTATCAAATAATAATTTAGCATTGGTTGCTCCTAAAATGCTCCTTTCCCGTGAACTTGCTTTCTGACCGAGCTCTACCGTGAACCTGAACAAAAAGGGGGGCTGGAGGGGTGCTCTGGCGTGCCCTCTCCGATGCTTAAGTTAGAAGAGTGTTGGAGAAGAAAGAGATGAAAATATAAAAGATACGAGAAAAGTGTGATTAGGTTAAGAATGAACCTGGACTTGGGCTTTTATAGCTTAGCCCGGATTAAGGTTTCCGTAAAATCCGGATTCTGTTACGATTTTGGTAACAGAATCATGATTAAGATAGGATCGAATCTCCAAAACCCTAATTTTCCTTCCGAGAGCCTCAGATCTTAGTTGACCGCATATACCACAGGTCGGTAGTTCGACTGCCTTTATACCAAATTCACCCCTTCTTGATTTATCGGCGCGTTGTGTTAATTGAGAAGACTTAGCATCCTACTAAACTATTAATATTTGCCTATTTAAGACGGTTCGACAGACCAGTTCATCTTTTACTCAAGGAATCCTCTTTTAGCTCAACTATTAAGCAAAGATTAAAAAATTTCAAAGACACTCAATTATTTCCCACGAACAGGGACCACAACTTGGCCCAACTAACTCCGACCCAATAAGCAAAGGCCACACTTCAGCCTAATAAGCCAGGGCCACCTCACGGCCCCCACAGGGTTTGACTTCTTTAATACAAGAGTCTTTCAGCTCGGCCTAATGATAGTTCGGCCCAAAGAGCAGAGCTCATCAGTTCGGCCCAAAAAGTGAAGCCCATCAGCTCGGTCCAAGGAGCGAAGTCCATCAATTCGGTCCAACAGGGCTCTACTTCATTACAAGATCCTTTGAGCTTGGCCCAATCTATATTAACTCTCATCAAACATATATATTTATGTTTAATATTTTTATTCAGTATAATTCAATATAATATAATTTGAGTTAGTTTTTAAATTAGTTAAATTTGAAAATTTTACATATAAATCCTTACATAGAAAATTTCATCATGAAATTAAAATTTGATAATGAATCCTTAACAAAACCTAAATTACATAATAATAGTCGTTAATTTTTAAATTAGATTATTCCCCATTAATGTTTGAGGGTTATTTTAAGATCTTGGAGGATCTCGAAAATGGTTTGGAGTTAATGGAAAAAAAAAAGTAATATATTGTTGGTTCAAGTTATATTTTTCACTAATATTATGCATTTCATATTATTTCCCTTTAGGTTTATTTTATGTGTTTTAGGTTATTGTGGTCTTATTGTAACTTGACGTATGTTAGGTTATTTTATGTATTTTCGGTCATTGTAGTTGTATGAATATGTATTTTAATTTAACTCCTATTTGAATTTTATTTATCTTGTAACAAATTCTTTTTTTTATTTTTGTTAGTATAAATTATATTATTACATACATATAAATGTGTATCAAATTGAACATTGAAAATAACACTTCTTAAACAAAAAAAAAAGTCAAAAACAAAGACAAAACATACAACTTACATAAAAAGTTTTTTAATAAATAAAAAAACAACATTTAGAAAAGGCGTAACTTGATCACCACCGCATGAAGCGGTGCACTTTTCACATATTTTGTTTTTGTATGGAGTTTGGCGGTGGGTTGGAGCCACCTACAACCAGCGCGAACGCCACCCAACCACGGTGACTCCGCCACCAAAAAACCCAAACCAATGTCGTTGCTCATCACAATCTCTCGATGCATGTGCGTGTGTTTGTGTGTTATTATGGGTGTGGTGACAGGAAAAGGGGGTAGAGCGTGCGCGTGCAACACACACACACACACACACGCGCGCACACACACACACACACACAAAGAGAGAGAGAGAGATGGGGTGTGGTGACAAGAAAATGGAGCGGAGCGTGCGCGCGCAACACACACACACACACAGAGAGAGAGAGAGAGAGAGAGAGAGAGAGAGAGAGAGAGAGAGAGAGAGAGAGAGAGAACGAATTTAGGGCTCCTTCTTTAAATTGGGTATAAGTTTGGAGTTGGGATTCGTCTCATTAATTTAGATCTATAATTCAGTCTCATAATAGGCTCAATTTCTAAAATACTTTTTTGATCACTAAAACAAATTTCATTCACAAAAAGTATCTTAAACTAATAAAAATATCGAGTCCCCTGAAAAAAAATAACAATATCGAGTAAGAAAGCATTTGCAAGATCTATATGATTTTAAACCAAATATATACATATATATATATATATATATATTTCTAAATATTAGTTCAAATGAGACCAATCTTTTTAGGTGAGTCCGTAGGGACACTTTTGAGCGGTTGATTTAATTTTTTGGATGGTTTGGATCTTTTTAGTTATTTTAGGTTAGTAAAGGTATTTTTTGTATTTTTCCTAATATCCTGCAATCTAAGGGAGGGTGTTTATGTAATTTAACAATTATTTCAATGGTAAGTAAAATCTTACTATATCGATTCTCGAGATTTGGGAAGGAAGAGTTTATTAACCTTCACGTCGTTCAGTTTTTCTTCCAACTTGAACTGTTTTTCTGCCATTTTTTTTCATACATAGTTTTAAACATCTGCATATTTAGTTATAGATATCTGCATATTTATCATAAACATCGAATGTGTATTATATTATCGCACATTTACCATTAATTCAAGTGTATGTTTAGCACGAGCCCACACATATCTAAATTTGTTTTGCATACGTAGTTTTAAACATCTCGCATATTTAGTTAGATATCTGCATATTTATCAAAACATCTGCATGTGATATTTTTGGAAACTTTCTTTGAATTTTAACATTTTAATTTGGCCATTTATTTTGCATATTTATATTATACTATCGCACATTTATCATTAATTCGGTGTATGTTTAGCACGAGCCCGCAAATATCCAAATTTTATTTGCATACGTAGTTTTACACATATGCATTTTTATTATAAATATTTGCATAATATATGCATGTAACTATGATAACTATGTATGATGCATAATTCATTTAACTATGCAATGTATGTATCTTAAATATCGGATAAATGACAATAAATATGCATTTAAATCAATTGTTCATTGGTGTAGAAATTTGGTTCTTCATTAGTTCAATCGTTTCGCCCAAATTTCGCAGGAATATTTTCTATGAGATTACCTTGAATCGAATTATCAGTTGCGTTGAGTTCCTGGTATTTTATCATGGTAGAATATATTTTGCTTCAATATATGATGATTCTTCTTCAAAGTTCTGATTTGTTGTGCTTATTTCGATATCTGATTTTGAGCCAATGGAAGAAATTGCATACTTCATTGGACTATAATGAATTTGATCGTTTATGCAGCGTTTTTGCGTGGGGGAATAGAGAGGAGGTTGTGCGCGTGATTGTAGGAACGTGATCAATAACAGATCACATTCCTTATAATTAGCAACATAATATCTTTGGCAGTTATTTTGGTGTGATCCTGCATTGCCTATTATACCCCTAGACTCTTGTTTCTTATTTTTCAATGTTACAAATATTTGCTAGATCTTGGCCTTGCATTTTTTTAACGGTGTAGATCTGTCCCTACGGTCTCACCTAAAAATATGGTCTCACGGGATCCACTCCCCTCTATCTATCTAAAAAAAGGTAAACCTAGACAAATCTAATTGATCCGTAGAATCGAAAAATCAAGATAAGGGGTCGAGCAAAATACGTACCAATGAAATTAGTCTCGTTTCTTTCACTAACCGTCGGGTAATAAGTCATCTGAATCTTCTGGATAAAAGACACCTTTGGAGAAAATTTATTTTACTAAATAAAAGCCCACCTATAGGGCCAATTTATCCGGAAAAATAGAAAACTCCAATGACGGAAATAGAGACACTCCCATAAAGGAAGATTATATATACTTCCTCATATTCAAAATAAATGTGTTTTTAGGAAAAAAAAACACACATATTAAGGATTGTGTTAAAATACCAAATATACCCTTAATAAATCATAAATGCTATTTTGGAACAAAACAAATTAAGGGTAATTTGGGAAAATATTTTTCTCACTAGCCTTGAAAATGTAAAAAAAGACATTTTTTGAATATTTTTTTATGTGATAAAAGGACACTTATTATGAATAGGAGGGAGTATTGAAAATCACATCCCCATCCTCCAACCCCGTTAGAGGATGAAGGAAGAAAAGGAGTAGGACGATGAAGAACGAAAAGACAACTATTGTTCGAGAAAATTAATAAATTTAAAATGTTAATAGAGTTGAATGGTAAGTGCATGAAATAATGTGATATGTGAGTAAGGTTTAAACTATATTTTGAAATAAAAATGTGTTATATATTTTATAAAAATAAAAAACCATACATTTTAAAATTTTCAAATAAATAATACATATATATTATTTATAAACGCACACACATACTCAAACTGGCAGTAAAACCCCACCAACATATGCCATCCTTGAGGCACTCTCAATTTTACCATGAGAAAACTAAAACCCCACCTCCATGTGCCTTTCTTAAGGTACTTACAAATTTTACCATCACAACTATATCAAACCCCACAACCATATGCCATCCTTGCATAATGCATATATAGTGATGTAATGCCTTGTACAAAATTCATTGATATTGAAAACCTCAAAACTACAAGGAAAAAACAAGGGACCCTACACAGCTTGGAAACATCTGGTGAAGCTAAGGAAGAAGCATCTGGTGAGCCCAAATCAATCCTTAGTACTACCAAAAATCTCAGACCTGATTTCTGACAAGTCAACCATATCAAATCAAGACATATATATAAGTGGGGTGCGTTGACCTTCACTAACTCTCTTTAATTATTGCAAAATTTGCTTCCAAATTGAATTGAATTGATAGTATTTCTCCACATTTTGTCTCATAACTCCATCAGGGGCGTAGCTAGCACATGAATGAGCGTAAGCGGGATTTTCGGTCGGTGCGGTTAGAAATTTTGTTTTGTTTCTTTAATTTGGGCGTAGTTGGGCGAAATAGAAAATAAAAAGTATTACAAGAAAAAGACAAATATGAAGGTCATACTCAGAATAATTCTTTGCGGATTTTTATACTCTACAATTATGGCTTACTTATTCTTTTGAAGAAATGACTTATTCAAAAGCTCATTCTAAATTAATAACCAAACAATTATGACTATTATTTTGAAAATGGACTTTTGGTTCCAAAAGTTCATTTGAAAAATTCTCTCAAAAGAGTTGTCCATTATTAAGTTTGGAACATATATCGATCTCTGCATAACAAATAAGACAAATCATGCATCCACTCGTATACCTTAATTGGGCCAGATGATTCTTAATTCTTTTGTCCTTTTAAATTTTAACTCAATTTCTTTTATAAAATTTGAATTTTTAAAGCGGCCCAACCCAAATTTAATAGAACTCAAATCCGGTGAGGTCTAACCCAATTTTAATCGTGCCACTTCAAAATCCAAGTGGTCCATCAATCGCACTGACGGACCACAATGGTCCTACAGTGGCTATGCCACTGCCAGCACGTTGGACAACCGCTGCTAGCCAACTATTTTTTCCCATTAGTCAAAACATATAAATTTTTCCATAGCGAATTTTAT
The DNA here is from genome assembly GCA_016081115.2 of Rehmannia glutinosa. Classification (NCBI taxonomy): domain Eukaryota; kingdom Viridiplantae; phylum Streptophyta; class Magnoliopsida; order Lamiales; family Orobanchaceae; genus Rehmannia; species Rehmannia glutinosa. The sequence goes on from JABTTQ020002635.1 coordinate 113,401, forward strand.
GTACCTATATGTTTAATTTTTTCCCCTCCAGAGGACCACCCCCTCAATCCCCCTCATGCCTCCCATCATCTACTCTCCACAAATGCCCCCTTCTACCATACAAATTTCACTGCCACACATAGATAGATACAGAGCACCATATATATATGTGTATGCATATATGCACATACACACACAGAGAGAAGTTGAACAGTCAAATCAATAGTACTACAAATAATTCAGCCATTATTACAGCGGTATTAATTTTAATTAAAAAATGAAAATGTACTACTATGTAAAGGACTTAGAAGGGGGAAAAAAAAAAAAGCACAGCAAATAATTCAAGAATATGCAGAAAGATACACAAACTTTTAGTACATATTTCAGTACATATTGTTCAATGGTATGCTACTATTGGCATGAATAAAACTTAATATTTGCTGAGTTGAGTTTGCTATATCTTCAGCTGTGAACCTTGCCTCTCCACTTATCTGTACACACAAAAAAATTAAAAAAATAAGCTCAAGAATTAGTAAGGAAAATCTATAAATCATATGCAGGTTAAGTAAATATTATGCTTTTATGAGGCTAAATATTATTGTTTTAACTTTTCACCTATATATTGGTATTGGGATTCCTTAAACTTACTAAATGGGATAATCCCCCAAAAAAGCCCCTAAAGTTTGGGCTAATTACAAAAACACCCTTCAGATTTGATCGTCATACATTTTTCCCCTTAATATATAAAAAACATTTCAAAAGCTCTCCTTACGCTTATCAAAATATTACAGTTACCCCTTTAAATTTAAGAAACAATAATGATCAAGATGTTTTGTAATTCTCAAAAACCTCTTGTTTTATTGTAATTAACCCAAACCTTAGGGAGCATCTTTTCAAGGAATTACCCCTGAGGTAATTATAAAAAAATCCAGACTTTTTTGAAAATTGCATAAAACCCTTTGAGGTTTTGATTGATTTGTCTTGCATTTTTCCTGATGATTTTAAAAAAAAATTCAAAAACCTCTCTCACATTTACAAAAATATTACATTTACCCCTTAAATTTAAGACAAAATGAAACCTGAAGAGATTTTTTGTAATTTTGAAACATCTCTGTGTTTTTTTTTTGTAATTAACCCAAACCTCAGGGGTGTTTTTGTAATTATCCCTTTTTTCAATTATCCCTTACTAAATAGAAGTTAGGCATACCTTGACATTGAAAGAATAGAGAACAGTTTGTTCAATGGTAGTAACATTTGTGTGAATAATATTAAGCTGCAAATCCTCAAGTGCAGCAATGGTTTCAATAAGCTGGCCAGGCCTTCTTCTTGACAAAATCTTGATCAAACCATCAACACCTAAAAGTTTCACTTCAACATCTGCCAAACATGACTTTATCTCTGCTGTTTCCTCTGGCAGCCCACCGGTTTCATATTCAACAAGCTTCAATTGATCGTTTGGGATAGCAAAGATGGACGGCGATTGATCCGGCTGCTGCATAATGAGCGTCGGATCTCCAATCGGTCTATCACCATTGCCATAGAGACGTCGCCGTTTTTGCGATTCAAGGCATTGGAGATCTAGCTCTCTAACAAACTCAATGGCTCCTCCAATTATGGATGCTTGATCACCCTACAAAATGTTTTAGCATATATCACATAGTACCAAAATCATAAATGTCATATTCAACTTGCTAAATTTTAATCTAATATCTTTTAAAATTTAGTTCTAACGAATTTGTGGGTGCATTCTTAGCCATTGAGTCATGTACTTGGACTATTTTGACATTTAGTTCTATAAGTAGTCAACTTTAAATTTTAATCTAATATCTTTTAAAAATGTGGACATTTAGTCATATTTTGACAGATATTGTAGAATTTTATTGGAAATTGCTAACTATGATCGATTTGGTGTAAACAAGTAAAAAACATTGGTGATTTTGGTGATATGACGCAAAATATGGTACCACAACATTAAAATCCTCAAAATTTATATATTGATATTTGGTGACTTGACGTGTAAATTTTGCGTCAAATCATCAAAATCCTAATTTTTTTATACACGTTAGCACCATCCTTCATAATTAGCAATTACGGTGAAATCGGACTAAATGTCCAAATTCTTGAAATATATTTGACCAAAATTTAAAGGTGACTACTTTAAATACTAATTTTCCAAGTAGTCCAAGGATTTTCCCGATTGTATACGACAAACAGTCAAAATATCTTGGAATCCTGTGTATCCCAAGACCTATATATGAATAAAAACCAGTATTTTGTTATATTATATGATGAATATATATAATGTGATCATATATAATTACAATTATAAGTGGATGAAGATTTTGAACATTACCCTCTGGACATAGGAGCTTGGCATGAGAGACTTAAGAATGACAAGATGTTCATTCATTTGCTTCCTCCGATTTCTTTCAACCGCAATATGTGTCATTCTTTGGCTCTCAACTTCTTCATTACTTTTTTTACTTCTTCCCCTCTGTCTTTTGCTCTTATTACCTTCTTCTATCACCATACCTCTCTTTCCAATATTCGTCGTCGTTTGCATCGACATAAAAATATTATTCTCCTCCATTCTTATAATTTCTTCTTCACTACTAAACTCTTTGTATAGTATTTCTTGATCATTATTGCCTCCAATAGGGCGATATTGGGCCGTATCATCGTGCAAAACCTTGTGGCCGTTCAAAACCGGATCAATTAATCCAGTTTCCTGATCATTCTCACATGTTTTGGCTTGATTAATTAAGGCCAATTTGGGACCAAAATCAGCAAACTGCATCACATCTGCAAAACTCAACATATTTGAACCGCCAAAATTGGACGATATTAATGGTGGTGGTGATGGTGGATTATTTAGCGTGTAATCCACCATTTCATCACCAGAAGTTGGCTTCATAATTGGTTCTGGTTGATTATGGCCTTCGAGAGAATATTGATCAAGTACTCCAGCTAAATTCCCCTGAAAAATATTAGTAAGTTCAAAACAACACATAATATGTCAAGACAAATAATTAGATAATTAGATAAGATATTATTGGGACTATACCGAGTAGTTTCCTTCTTTCTCCATTATATATAACACCAAATCCTAATTTAGCTTGAATTTTTTTTTCTACTTAATTTTAACTGCTATGGGGCCACCACTCCTGATATTCAAAAGTAATGAAGCAGAGAAATGATGTCAAAAAAACAAATTCAAGAAAAAAATTAAAATTAAACTCAGAAATTCAACTCAAATGATTGGGTTGACATATCATATAGTGACAAGACTAATAAATTATGCATATGCGTATTTGGAAGTGAAAAAGCAAAGGACAAATATGAGTACATCAAAACCACCAGCCTTGGGAGAGAGAGAGAAAAAAAAAAGTGAAATTAAATTGATCTGTGGGCTTTTGTCTATATGGAAATTATAGCTAGATATATAGATATTTTTTCTTGTAGATGTATATTTTTTTGAGCAATATATATGTTGAAGGAGAGGTGATATATATATTATGATCTGGAAAAAATGGGACCAGGGGCTGCTTTTCTTGGAGCTGGCTTAGACTCAAAACACACACACACCCGCGTGTGTGTGTGTGTGAAGATGTACATGCATGCATGATGCATGAGGAGGGGAGAGGAGCCTGTGGATTAATTTACACCTCACAGTTAAAACCACCTCAATTTTTTTCAGCTCTTTTTCAATTTTCATTAATGTTTATCACAGGTTATATCATATACCACCTTCTTTTTCATGACTGGTGTAATTGGTTTAACGCTCAATCTTAGACTTTTTGAACTTTGAATATTTATCTTGGAAAAAATGGAGATAGCGTTAGCATGTGAGATCTGGATTTTGCTTCCAGCTGCCTACACAATTAAAAAAACAATAAAGCAAAAAGGAAAAAATATGAAGTCTTGAAAGTACAATTCTGCCACTGAAAAATCATCAGAATATCCAAAATATCCGGAAATTCGGGTCTTTTCATCTGGGGCCTGATCCCATCCGAAATCCAGCTCAAGTCAACCACAAGTACTCTCAACCATTGATTCTTGAGGCGAGGTAAGTACTTATGAGCCACTAAGATTACGACACGTGGATCCTAAGCTTTCTCGGTCTATATGAGTTAGCTAAATTTTTATAAGATAACTTTGATCGTTTACCCATTTTTAGAGATTTCATGAGTTCGCTTAAACATCGGAAAATTTTAGTTAAGACTTAAGACTAGCCCCCAATTAGCCTAACGTGCCACCTGTGTTGTTTTCCTAGCCTATCCCAAACACAAAACTATAGAGAAAATTAGTAGGAGTTCGTAATAAAATAAAACTTTATTTGGTTTCTTATGTAGGATAGAGAATCATTTAAAAACACTCATTTAATACGACAAAAACTCTGAACTTGGGATTCCTTCAACCTAAAGACAGGATTTAGGTACACTAATTTTACCCCAAATTGCATAATACTTGTTTAAAAAAGAAAAATCAAGCATAATAGTTAAGTGCCCAAATTTAAATTTTTTAACAAAAGACCCAAATTTAATTCCAAATTCCATAAATTTAATAGCATATTACGTGTCATAATATTAAAAATATCATTAGGAGTTCTTTTTTAGATATGTTTCTTCTCATTCATATATATGAATATACATTATATACATTATTAAGCAAGTTCAAATTTTGGTTCAGTTTTTTCAGGATTCTGTATCTAAAAGATGTCCCTGTTTAATAATTCTCAAAATTGTGCATTTATTTTTAACATATAAATGTATATCTATTTTCTCTATTTTTAGGCCTGAGCTTTAATTTTGACATTTACTTGTTATTAGATGCATTAAGAATAATAACTACAATTAGTTTTCGAAAGCTATGCTTTTTTTCCCTTTCATAAGAATGACAGTAATTAGGTCTTTTAATAATTTCTGTTTGACTGTATGAAAAAATAATGTTGAGGGAAAGTAGTATGGTCGGCGGATGTTAAAGTTATCAAGTTATGGGAGGTGAATATAACAAGACTGGCAAGACAACTCGTTTATGGGTCAAAGTTGGGATTAAATTTTCAAAAGGGTGACGTTGTTCACGCCCCAAATGATGAATACACACACTTACTAAATATACCTCCACCCATTTTTTAAAATGTAGCATAATTACTAAATACACCCCTATAATTTTCAATTTTATCCTTGCACTATTTTCGTCCCAAATACTAAATACACCCACAAGTTCTTGTGTGAAAATTTATTATGCTATTGTGATGGTTCGAGACTTGATCACTTAGGAGAAGAAGACTGGTGATGGTGGATGAGAACGATGATGTGTCACCACCACCATCATCGATTATGTTGGGTGATTTTGTATGTATGTTGTTGATTATGTTGGGGAAAGAGCGATGACAAAAGGCATGATGGCACAAAAAGCCCTAGGTGGCACGGTAGCGAGAATTGATTGTTTGCCTTCGTACCACATGGCAAGATGAATTTTTTCCCATAGTGTGTGATTGTCAAGTGTCATGTGTCGCTGATTCTTATTATCCTAATTTTTCAACTTGAAAATTTAAAAATAACATATTTTAAGTTGTAAATGAAGAATATACTTTCATTATATGGGGATATGAATTCTTTGTTGTCTATATCTCGCAACAATTTGAGTGTTGGAAAAATCTAGGTTTTATTAAAAAAAAAAGTTTCAATTTTGTTCAAGAAGAAGAAGAATGTGGGTGAAGGGTGTGAGTGTATTTATAACTTCTTCTTTACTTAAGGATAATATAGTATTTTAAGTGAATGACATTTTTGCAATTATATGAAAGTGAGTGTATTCATCAATTTTGGAGGTGTGAATAGCGCCACCAGACACCCATTTTCAAAACTTCTGAAAACAGATCCATTTTTGAGAATATGCGAAAGACATGTTCAAGTTGTTGAGTTGTTATCCTTATGTCCTACTCGTTAACTCAAAATAAAATGCATTCTCAAATTCAAAATACAAAATCTGTACTTAAAGATGGGCACCCATTTAAACAATTTAACGATACTTTCATCGTACTTACTGAGGAAAGTCTTTGATTTTAGACCAATTAGCATGTGCAATGTAGTTTATAAAAATCGTGGCTAAAACCAGTGTAGCCAGTTGAAAGGGGCATTGGAGACCATCATCTCGGAGGAACAAAGTGCTTTTGTACTGGGTCGTCTTATTACGGACAACATCCTCATTGCCTATGAGACTATCCATACATTTCGCTACAGAACTAGCAGCGTCTGGACATCTTAGGCTTAAACTCGATATGAGTAAAGCCTATGACTGTGTTAGAATGGAACTTTTTTACACACTGAAAAAATTTGGATTTAGTGAAAAGTGGTGCCAATCTTTTAGCTACTTCGATTTTTTCTAGTTGTATTCATGTTGATGTTTTGTCTACCCGACGTTGGTTGGGAACTGTTTTTTTAGCCAACCTGGCTCATGTTTAATAATATTCCACCTTTCCTGGAAAAAGAAAATCACTGAACATAACCTTGCAAGTAAATAGCCAACATAGAGAGACATCCGGAAAAGCAACAGTAACAAAAGGAACGAAAATTTTTGTGATGAGCAATCGAACGCTTTCTAGCATTACACGGACCTCAATTTCCCAGAATATTTATATGGTAATACAATGCATCTGTGTTCACGTGTACAATAATAATACACGTGACATTTATTTGGTGTTTAACATCATAGGAAATAGGAGATCCGAACTATTCCAACATAGGCTAATAATGTTAATGTACATGATACACAAGGTATATATGCACTTGGTATGTGGAAAAAAACCAACAATCCCATTTTATAAGTAAATGTTATACCAAGTGGGAAGGCTCATTACTTCAATTAAGATAAAATATGCACTAAGTGTAACATCTACAAGACTGGCGGATATAATTAGTATTTCGTAGGCACATCAGAAATTACTCTTAATTCATTTTCAAACCATTAGCAAAAGACACCACCAGCATCAATCTAGTAATCAAACAACAATATTTAGCAAACTGTAAAAAAGCAAGCAAAACAACAATTGGAGATCTGTATAAAGTCTTATCATCGAAAAACTAGAGCATAAATTCCTGATTCCCATTAACGTGAAGAAAAAGTGTGAATTAAATTATCAGAAAACTCAACAGAAAGCGCAAAGAATTAAATTACCGAGAGCCAAGTACATGGATACATTTTGACGGTGACTCGCAAAGTTCATATCCTGCTTCACCTTTTTCGGATGAAAAATCCAGCATTAGTTCCTATTTCCTGCTCCCCCATATTTTAAATAAAATATAATATAACACAGCAAAAGCCATAAGCAGAATAGAGTGAGAAACAGGGCACAGAGAGCAGAGCACAACCCCACCACCATCTTGAAATCTATCGAGCTTCTCCACAGAAACGAAACGGAGCATTTTGCCTGAAGACAAACTATGACGTGTATTCAAATGGTTGCGGAGGTGCAGGCTCTTCATCAACTGCCATTGCTGAGGCTGATCCAGTGGTGGCTGATGCACCGACATTTGATCCTGTGGATGTGAGTGAATCGGTGAGAGCTAATACTTCGGGTTCACTCGGACGAAGATTTTTCAACAGCACAAATCCTGAGGGTGCTGACTTCACTGCCACATATCTACTATTTTCGAGAAATTTGATGAATTTCTCTTGGGCGGGACCACTCTGGCAGGATTGGTCAACATTTGAATGATGGTTCAGGTTCAACCTTCTTCTCTATAGCGCTTTCGACCTGTGTCAGTAAATATAGAAAAGCCCAAAATCATAATTTGTAAAAAAAAAAAAAAAAAAAAATTGGAAGTTGAAAAGACATTTTTGCCATGTTTTGGCACCAACTCCCAAGCAGCTCATCACGAATGACGGCCAACCGTTCAAATATCTGCTTGCTGCCTAGACTTTGCATAACATAAGGTACAAACTTAGAAACCCTTGCTACGTTATTTAACAAAATAAATGTAATTCAACATGCTAATAATGTTTTATTTAAAAAGAGCTTTTGTATTAAAATTACTTCCTAAAAAATAATTAAATTTGTGACAGAATTGAATGGGCTTTATGTAATATGCGAACTGGAAGTAGATGCCAAAGGGTTCGGAATTGCTTATACTGGATGGTTCAGTTCTGCTTTCAATTGAGAAAATGTTGAATTGAATTTGTAACTAGGGTTTTGTAATCTTTAGGGAATGAAATAGGGGATGGGTGTAATTTACCCAATTACAGATTTGCATCATGGCTATCAAACGACAGAAGTACATGTATCGGTGTATCACAGACCAATCACCCAGCCACCCATATATAGAATAAACAATACGCCAGCAATTAATGCAACATGTGGGGTATGGAAAACGAAAAGATAAATAAAACAAATCATGGCATCATATATAAACAGCAGAAGCAGTAATGAGCTAACCTGCATGGACTCTCCATCCTTGTCACTTGTTTTCCCCTTTCCAGAACTTGAGGCAGCAGAACTTGGCTCTGCCTTTTCGGCATTTGCTTTCTCCACCTCTTTCTTAGTAGCCCTAGCCTTAGCTCTTACCGATGTCGATAAAACTGCAGTAGGGAGCTTAACAGCTGAAGTAGTGGTAGGTACAGTAGTAGGCTTCGGATATTCGAACAATGATGGCTTTGCGTGTGATAGAAACTCAAACTTGGGCACTTTCAGGTCATAGTTCAAACCAATAAAAGCAGTTGGTGAAAATGCCAGACTAATGAAATATATAAGTGGGTACCAATACCAAAACTGGCTGAACACTGCCAGACCAACAACGCATGTAATTTTATCATGCTTTGTCTTTGAAAGTAACTTGATGGTCACATTCCTTCCACCAGCATCAAGAATCCCAGAAGCTAAAATCGCACCCATCTTGCTCATCGTGTCCTCATGTTTATCAAGGATTATTTTTTCCAATTGGCGCCTATGCAGAAAAAGAAAAGGTAAGATGAAAAAATATTGAAGTTGTAAGTAAGTGAAAAATATCAAAACGAGGACCAATACCTGAATGCACCAACACGAGAATCACTGGCTTCACTGATCTGTACCATGACCATTGCCATTGCAATTAGAGCACCTTGACGAACAAAGTCAACGACATCAGATGTCAAAGGCTCAAGCAATGATATGGCCTCACTAAGACCAGTACCGCACACGAAATTCCAACTGCCAGTGCGGCACCATACCGAACATGTGGGTTGTAGGACTCAGACAGCAGCGAAACAATTCGAGGAGTCTGCATTCGGAGGAAGTAGATACAATGAAAATAGTTGTGTTAGGAAAAAAACCTAAGTTTCTTTGTATAGCCACAGCAAAGTCCATAGTCACTATAAGCATATATTACAACTGGAGTCCAAAAATGGATTAGATACTAAGAAACACAAAAGAAAAGGCACTAACCTGTTCAGGATCATTATACAAAACAAATCCCAGGGCAAGAACAGCAGTCCTTCTGACATCATCACTCACATCTGACACGGCAAAGTGTAGCAGTTGACGTATGGCCTTATTGTTTGCTGTTCCCTATATGCCAACGCCAAAGCATACATTCCACCATAGCGCAATATAGGGTCTTGATCCCGAGTCATTTGCTCAATAAGTGTATCCGCTTCTTCCTCTCTTCCGTAGACAGTAAGTGCAATCCCCATCGCCAAACCCCTGTTAACATGTTATAACCAAAGAGAAATAGTGAGGAACAAAAGATGATAGACACTGATCTCTCACCTCGGATGCAAAATAAGATTTTACCTAATAATCTTCTCGTGCTGTGTCTCATGCGCATAAGCAAGCATTTCACCAGCCTTCTCACTTGCAGTTCCAACCATCAACAAACCCATACTAATACCAGCAGCTTCACCAGCAACGGCACTGTCTGTGTACAGGACATTTTTTATTTCATCAAAGATATCATTATCAGCAGTGCCCAAAGCTGCCAATCCAAGACCTAGGCAGGCACCATGCTGAATAACCTCAACGTTAGTACTACGAGGCTATCTCGGAGAAATTGTTTAATGCCCTCCCCATGGTTAGCATGAATTAAACCAAGAGCATATAATGCTCCACCTTCAGAATATGGACTCCCACCACCACCAGCGCCACCTTGTGGCAAGTATGGTGCCATGAGTGATCTTCCTTGCTGCAAATGGCCTCTGTGGATAACCCCAAGTCCTGCAGTTGCACTGAATTTAGCCCAATTTGTAGCCCTACTCAGCCAGTCCTGACAATTCAGATGCAATATTAGTAAAGAGGATACAGAAATATGCAGACCAAATATAACAGAAAAAGATATTAACTTAGTGTACAAAAGGATACCAGATTCTCGCGAAGAAATGTATCCACAGTTGTTCCAGCGTGCATAATAGCATTTGTATATATAGTTGCGCTATGGCAGACACTATTTCTCATCTCAACAGATTGCTTTATTGTCTTAAGAATGAGAAGATCCGATCTGAAAGCAGATAAGCAAGCAAATGTTCATCAGTTTTTTGACCGCTTTATTTCAGCGTGTGAAGTGAATTCAGTTAGACTCAATATCAAATGCTAAGAAACAAATGGAAGGAATATTGCTCTACTTGTTATGACTGTATAAGAATTGCAGAGTCAACAGTATAGAAGTCTCTCCGGACAAAATTCCTCTTATTTTTGTTAATCTCTCAGCATAAATGGCTTCTCGTGGATCAGGACTTGTTGCACTACCATCTGCTTGAGTTCCATCTGTCATTTGAACATCCTCTGATGTGGCAGTATTTTCACTTTGCACAGAATCTGGTTGGGCAGACCCTGGATGCACAGGCTCTAAAGGCTGTGACTTGGCACTGGGAAGCTGATCCCTTACCTTCAAAAGAAAAGCTTGGTGTTCATTCTCCACCAGATCAAATGCTATTTGAAATGCCAACAGTGCATCATCCTCATTTTCTGATCTTAAGAGTTTCTCCAATATGCTTGCAACACCCTCGGGCTCGTCCAAAAACATTAGGCGCTGGCAAATGCTCAAATAATCAGGAGAGGGCAGTTGCTGATATATCTTGACCAGAAGACGGAGCACCTATTGAGGATTAAAGATCAGAATGTCAGTTTTATTGTCATTTTGTGATGAAAAGAGCATACTGGACCCAAGATCATGAAGTTGACCAAATGAAAAAGAAACCACTTTGTATTCAAATATTTTCATATTTTCTCTCTTTTACTCTTTTTTTTGGGGGTGGAGGCTGGGGTTGCCAACCTAGAAAAATATGTGAAGCAGGCAAAGGCGCTCTCAATTATATCAGAGACAAAAGCCCATGGCACCTAATTAAAATGACTAATAATTAAACGTGGAAGAAGGGATAAATACGAGCCAAATAACAGAATATAACACCACATCACAATAAACAGCATAAATCTTTCTTTGGGGTGAATTTTAGAATCATTCCATGATCTTGGCCAGTATGAGTATTTAATGGGTAGAAATAATTTTAACTTATATTTATATTTTGTAACACTTAGGACCCTAAACTTTCAAATGTACCAATTTTACACTTGAACTTTTTAATATGTACCAAACATGAACTTTCTGCCAAATATACTGACCAGGAAAATAAATACTCGCATCCACCTCACTAAGAAGTAAGATCTTAGATTTAGTATCTGACTATCTTCATTGAAGCTGGAATCTGGAAGTATTTCTATCTACCACTATTCGATTAAATATTTAAGTAAAAGGTTTACTAAATGACCAAATGCGGATAAAAGGCAACATTTTAAAATTTTAATTAATAGTTATTTTTCATAACATACAACTCTTCAAGATCAGTAAAAAGGACAAAATAATTTCTATATCATATTTATTAAACCAAGAAGTGTAGATTACATTTTGTATCCTATTAGGAGATGGATATTTTCCAAACTGCATAATTCTAAAATGTCAAGACTCCATAGTTGTTTAGGGTGCGAGGCGCAAAGGCCATGGTACTGCCTCGAGGCGCGCGCACGTTAAATTTGATTAAACACACTTCAAATGACCAAATTGAGTACCAAATCTCAAATTAAAACAAAGAAAGTTTTCAAAACAAGCATATTAGCATAAGTCAAGTGTGATGGGTTGAGTGCCCTTCAAGTTTGGTTAGAGGATGTCCAAGTACGAAGGAGTAATTGAAGATTTTCTATAAAAACCCTAGCCCATTTTTTTTTGTTTCCTTTCTTCTGTTTCTGTCTCTAGACTACATTGCTTCTTTTTTTTTGGTTTCTTTTGTTATCTTTCTGTCCCAGTATCCCCCACCCAAAGGAAAATAGTGACAATTGCTTTCTTGCCAACAAAAAGCTTTTTTTTAAACTTCTTATACAAACTGTCGCTGAGGCACGCCTGACCAACATCGCCTGCCTCGGTCTTAAAAAGGCGCAAGGCCTTGAGCCTTGGGCGAGGTGCGCCTGTAACAACTATACTCAAGACTAAAATCTATATTATGAGATCCTGTACAATAATGTATCGAACACATATTCTCATTATTAGAAGTAGCTTCCTTTTAGTTTTTCTTAAAGTTCTCTTTTACATAATCATCGGGATGGGGGTTAGCCTTTAAATTTATTAGGATCTTTGATCAAATAGTACTCAGAGGTGTTTGCTAACTTCAAACCTTAGGGGAAGTAGACGTGAAAAGGCAAAGGCCGGTGGAAGGTGGAAGGAAATATTATTTTTTTTATCTTGTAGGTAAGTTAAGCCAGTCATATTTGACACACATAAAGAAGATGAAGTGTCAAATTGGTAACCATAAAAACTTGGGGTGATTGGGTGAAATTGGTACAAAACAAGCTGAAGGGTCACAAAGAAAATATTGCAGCAATTCACATATTTCAACCAAGCTGACCAATCAGATTTACATCAACAAAGATTAAACAATAAACAACAATAGACAACATTTGATCACCTTAATATAGATGATGATTAAAAAGACAGGCAAGTTATGGTCCACGCCTAGAGTTTCTACATACAGCTAGCAGCGTGCTAGCTCACACAAGGAAGATGAGCAAGCATCATCCAAACACACAAGAATTCGTTTTCTAACCAGAAATGCTTTAGCAGAAGAGCTCAACTATTAGCATATGATAAAGGTGTTTTGGAACATGACTACAAAATGTGCTAAATGGGTTCACCTCACGACGATATTCCCTTCGGTTGACAAATGAATGAGAGACGCGTCAATGCAATAATTAATAGTAGCATGAACATTATCACTCTGTACAACAGCTTCCTCAAGCTTATCCAATCGTCTGCATTCAATGGCCATTCCTATAGCTTGTTGGTATTTTCCATCTGTTATACATCTGTCAAAGAGGGAGAAAAAATGTAACATTAAGCCAAAACCACATAACTATGTTTGGTAACACAATGATATAACTACATACTTATCAAGCATTCTCTCAACAATTGTCTCCAATCTAGGGTCAACCACTGCAGATTCATCGTTTGCCTCTACTGCTTTAGTCTTCAGACTGGCATATTCATCAATTGCTTTGGCTGAAGGACACAAGAAGATAATTAAACTATTAGAAGCTTCAAAGCATAGGAAGCACCTAAACTAAGACTCCGTTGTAACTTATTTATAAATTATGACTATAAAGTGACAATCTCATTTGATCATAACAGTACAGGGGATGTTGGAGGATGATTGTCAGACAATTTCAAATGTAACGATGGAAAAATGAATTCTTACCGAGAAGAGTATGGACATAGTCTGAATCCTCTGACACATCAAAACGAGGACCAGCTCCCAGGGCATAAGATAACGAGTCATTGAGTTCACCCAGATAATAGAAAACCTGATGAGACAATCCATGATACTTTGTTAAAGAAGATAAAAAAACATTAAGGTAGACAATAATTAATAATTTCCCTTACAAGTCTCAATAATTTAGTCAGTGATAGACAACAAAAGATGAATTCTCATAGAAATTCAAGATGAAAGACAGACCAACAAATACAACAAGCAAAACAACAGAAAGGCTGTCACCACTTGTTGCATTACATAGACTTGATGGTATTGGAAGTAAAGATTCTCTTTGTACCAAAATAGGTTCAGGGCCTGCAGTGCACAAGCACAATTATACACACACTTATATACTAGATAAATATGCATTTCTGTATCTGCCTGATACTCCATCTCAATGACAATATAATCTATTCTAGTACCATTTTTCAAGCCAACGCACTAACTACACAAATTTGATACATCCAGCTACATGACTTATTCCACTCATTCACTCAAGCAGTCAAGCTGCAAGTTAAGTAAGATACTACCAGACAGGCACCAAGGTTCCACTAAAAGCTCATAAATTTTTTCCAGATTACAAAGATAGATTTCAAGATGTCACCTTCCTTAGCTTGTAACCAGCCCATACATTCAAAGAAAATAAAAAAATAAGTATACCATCGATCTTCAACAAACTTAAACATCAAAAACAACATTTTTCATCATCTAAAAACACAGGATGGAGAACATGCATTTTTAAGATTTTGATATCCATCTTGATAATGTAACTTGACACGAAAAGACCTATACAGATTTGTTCTGATTCTGTTAGCCTTCACAGGAGTCCAATGAAACATTTCATTCTTATCGACATGGTAGAAACATTTTTCAGTCTTGCAATTGAGTCCCCATTGTCTCAGTTGAACTAAGGGTGATCATGTTCCGTAAATGGGTAAGTTTTTCAGTCTAAGAGAAAATACATGGTTGTACAATTACTACTTTTCACTGAAATGCCATACCATCAGAGACGGTAACTGGAAAAGGTGAAAGATCAAGTAAATCCAAAGTTAATATCTCAATTTTATAAAATTCCTTAAACTAACATTTTCCTCGACATCTTTAGTTCTTTGAACTAGTAAATCCATACCCAACATGAGTCATATTATATTGAATATCTAAAATAATTTTCGGCGGTGCAACTAGAAAGCATCAAGATATAAGATATGAGTCAGACATAAGTAGAAAATGAAGGACATGATCATTTTTGAGCAGTGAATCCAAATCTGTTTTGAAAGAATGAATAAGTTAAGCTAGAGATGCTAGAGGGAGAACCTTCACTGTATTTCCTTGCCTTAGAATGTAGAGAAATACTATCATCACTACAGATGGGTGATGGGAGGAAAAGAACAAAGTATCAGGTAAGAACCCTTTTGTTTTTAACTGGTCACTCAAGTGCTAATTCAACAACTTCAACAAAGTTAACATGTGTGAAGGAACTTCATCAGGATTACTCAAGGTATGCATGCTTTTCATCTACAGTATTCGCTAACATTGATACAGTGGGAAATTAAAAGAGAAACGGAAGAAAATGCCATGGAAGATCCTTGCAAGTTAACCAGTTACACAATTGGCTTATTGTTGCAGAAAAACTAGATAAGCAAGTCACCTATAAAAAAGAGGACTCATAGCATGCATGACAAATAAATACTACAGAATTTTCTTCACCAGCAAAAACTTCTAAAATTATTGACACAGAAGTTGATGTTTAAATGGTCACATACCAAATGAATATCACCAAACTACTTAGAACATTTTGGGGTTCTAGTAATGTTAAAACATTACAAGCTTTTATTTGTTATGGATTCTACATTCCATAACTTTTTGCCACCCTTCCTTTGAAGTCAATAGCAGAGCTATTTCCATAAAACCAAAGAAGAGTTTGATTCATTGCTTTCAGCATATACTAGTTTATCCTGATTAAAAGCATGAACATTAGTTTCTCCTCAACAATTGAATTTTAATGTATTAAATGACTGCTCCCAAACACCGTACAAAGGATGTAGCAGTAGAAAAACTTTCATATAGACCTGTTAGCCAAAAAGGACATCTTTAATTGTGACACTTCATTATGTTAGGAATAGCTACACAATGAAAAGACAGAAGGTGACCTTTTGGTGGACTAAAGAAGTAGAGAATCATGTGAATCAAGCCACGTTTTGAGAACATAAACACATGGAAGGAATATAAGAATAATCCAATAGAAACAGATAAATGAAAAAAAAAAAATCAAACAAAATACCTTTGAAAGAAGCAACGCAGCCAGTTCCCTCTGGTCAAACTCTTCGTCTTCATACAAACTCTCTCTGCACTCAAAGAAAGACTATATTATTATAAATTTTAAAAGTTAAGATAAAAAGAAAAGGGACTTGAGCAAAATTGCATACATGAAGTTTAAAGTCAAATTATAAATACAACATAATAAGGAATATATTAGAAAGGTTCGTGTAACGATATAGTATATACAGAATCAGAAATTGAGAAAAGATCTCAGAATGACCAACATTCAACAAGAAACAAGGTTTGAATTAAGGGACTCTTATTAAGCAAGTAGCACCACAATCCACGTCAGATAAGTGGAGTTCAATAAAGCAGTATACCCAAAACTACATTGACCGTCAAAAAAGCTTCTAGTAAAAAATAAGCAAGTCTCGGCGACAATGTGTGCATAATAACCTAGTTCTAATTCTTGTTTTTATCCACAATACAAATAAGTATATATATCAATATAATGTACAGGCAAATAAAGAAATGAAATTGGAACTTGGATTAATGTTCATTTCAAGTAGCTGTATTAACCACTGTTATCTCCGTTTTCCACCCCCTTCACAGCCATCCCCACCCCATTTGGAAAGAAAAAGGTTTACATTTCATCCAATAATTTATAAACCGCGTTCTACCTTAACACTTAATGTTTCTACTTCCTTCACTTCTTTCAAAATTGTAAACCCAACTAGATTCAAGGTCCACAACTCAAGCAACCTCAAGTTGTAGCTCTCTTCACCCAATACAACGCAGCTTTAACCCATTCCCAGAGCCCCAACCACCAAGAAATTCAACATTTCTGATATCACACCATTACAAACACATTCCTTTACAACCAACCAAAACCAACACACATCCAATTCATTGATAAAAACTCAAGCTTCACTAAAAGCAACTTAAAAACTTCCCAAAATTCTCAACCGACATTCAAACCGAATTTCTCAATAAGACACGTCACCAGAAACCCCAATTCCCCGTAGCAAACAAAATCAAGCTACCAAAACAATAATCCATTCATACAGGTACGTGATGGGGTCGGCTGGAGATTTCAGGCCAGAAGTAGTCAACCAAGGCATTGAGATTGGAGAGCGCATGTAGCTTAAGAGCAGGGTGGCTCTCGTTCAGCATCGCCAGTAGCCCACCCGCCGAGCTCACCATCGTCGCCGCCGCAGCCATATTATAGAATTAGGATTCGGATCTAAGGGGATTTGGGGTCAAGGGTATCTGGAGAGGAGATGGAATTGGGTAACTGCAAAGTAAAAAGAATAAGCAAATTGAAATTGTTTTCTACGTGGGTTCTTGAAGTTTTTCGTTTTGTCTCCGGGGTTTCTTGTGAGGAGGGTTAAGTGGGAGCTAATTGCAGAGGTTTTTTCGTTTTAAAGCTTTCTCAACAATGATTTACACAATGTTGGAGATTTTTTTTACTTTTTAGTCCCAACTCCCAAGTGTATATTATGGTTTATAAATAATAAAGAGATGAATATATTATTAGTGTTATCATAAAATTGATTATGGTTAATACATATAAGTGATGAATATATTGTAAAAACTGGAACCGGAATAATTTTATTGGAATAAATTGAATATGGAATTTAAGATTGCAACTCGAGCAAGCAAGGTTTAAATCAATAAGGGTTAATTGTGCCAGGCAAGACGGCGAGGTTAGTTAAGTAAGTGGCAAGATTAAAAAGAAAGTGCTTTCACGATATCGCGGGTTCGAATGTGTAGTCACGAGTTCTTTCTTAAATAGAAATATTGCAAAAGTGTTTTTTTAAGGTTCGTATATCCTCGATTTACATCTTGTGGCTAAGGGCCTCTGTTCTGGTTCGGGTGGAGGTTTCGCCCGGGAAAAACCTTTTAAAATAAGGGTTAATTGTGCCTCCAGGAGGCAATGACGAGTTGGTAAGTGGCAAGATGAAAAGAGTGTGGTGCTCGATATCGCGGGTCGAATCTGTGTAGTCACGATTCTTTCTTTGAAATATTCAAGGTACGCTTTTTTAAGGTTCGTATATCCTCGATTTACATCTTGTCGGCTAAGGGGCCTCTCAGTTCGGGTGGAGGGTTTCGCCGGGAAAAACCTTTTAAAATAAGGGTTAATTGCAAAAACTAGTAAACTACCCATGAAGTTTAGTATAATTACAAATACATCAGCGTGCTCCCTAAAAATTGAACAAGCTTGGTTTGTATGTCTTCAGCTAGTAATGGAGTGATTGTTTGACCTTTCGTTTCGCTCTTTTTTACTTTTAGAGAGAATAGTGTGAAAAAATTATTTTTAAAAAATAAAAATAGATTTTGAGAGTGTGATTGGATATAAGATGAAAATCGATAATAATAGTTGACGTGATAGTTTTTTTAGTATAATAGTAATTAGATGTGATTGATGATTTGAAAAATAAGAGAGAGTGAATAGTGTATTTGTGATATGATTGTGTAATAATGATAGTTGATGTGATGTTTTTTTGTTAAAATTATAGATCGATATGATTGATGATTTGAAAAATGAGAAAATTGAATAGTATATTTTTGGAAAAATTCCACAAGCAATCACATATTCATACAAAAATTTGTCAAAAAGTGGAAAAAGTAAAAAAATTCTCAAGCAAGCACTCCTAAAGACCCTATCTTCACAATATTATCCCCATCCTCTTCATAAAGTGGAATAGAATAAAGATCTTCCACTAGTTCTCTCGACTTGACCATTGTCTCGTGCTTTGAGCTTTAAAAAGTTAATGTTTTTGAAGATTTTGTCTTTCCTTTGAGTGAAGCAACATAGCATTATCTTACCACTTTTTGGTTTTCTCGGATTCTCCAACATCATGTTCCATTTGTAGGTCCCATGGGGTGTGGCGTAAGGTTTAGAAGGTGGGTTGAATGAACCTCACCAAATTTTCACTTTTTAGTCCTTTTAAAAACTTCAACAGAGTTGACTCAAATCAGCCTAAGTCTTGGGGGACTGACTAGGTTGGCTTTATTGACAAAGTTACCCACTCAACGACTCGATTGAGTTGTTGATAGTATAACAAAGATAACTTAGTTGCGTCGCCTAACACTTAACTTTTAGATGATTTGGTTTTAAATGGAAGACTTAACACCCTTTGTTAATTTTAAACACGTTTTTAACACTTGTTATTATCGATTAGAGTTTGCAATTTAACTTATCAGCAGATATAAAAATTATGCACGAAAGTAAATGCTGAAAGTAAATGACATAAGGAAATTTTTATAGTGGTTCGAGGATGGGGTAATTCCTCTAATCCACTCTTCTCCAACTCCTGGAGGAATCCACTAAGTAACAAATCAGGTTACAAAACAGTCCTTTAGTCTAGAGACAACCTTGATCACACAACTAGCTTCTCCTGTGACTCAACTTCTTCACAAGACAGCTACCTTGCTACTTCAACTCCCTTCAAGCCTTTGGAATTGATCACAAAGCTTTCCAACAAACTTGAAACTTCTGGTTCGACCTTGAACCTTACTACAACTCCTTTAAACTTGGAGAGTAGACCCTTTTTTGTTCTTGAAACTTTCCCTTTTTCAACTGGTTGAAGTAATCTTTCCTTCACAGCGTGTGTTGGATCGAGTTTCTTCGAGTTTTAGGCTTGAGGAATTTCTTGATAAGCTTTGCGAATATTGCAAGTTATGCTTGCTTGATAATTGATTGATTTGTTCGTATGTCTCATCACATTTTCCAAATGCTTCCTCGGCCTTTTATAGTGCTCATTTGAAAATTTGACCGTTGAAGAGATAAGTTATTTTCAAATGACACTTTCTTGTTCATGGCTTGTCTTTTCTTGGCCTGGCGAGAATGTGATATTGACCTTCCTCGTATTAAATGACTCTGCGCCTTTACAGGGCGACACATGCTCCAAGTGTTTCCCGTTGGTTTATGCCTTTTGCATATTTAGGACAAACATTTTAAGACGGGCGACTTGGACTTATTACTATATTGAGTAATATCTCGACATCCTTCCAATGGATCAATGTCGGTTGTCTTGACTTTATTGCTTTTACCCCTTTAACTTGAGTCTAGTCCAATCATATGGGAATGACTCAATTGTCAATTCAATTGTTAGACTTGGCTCTTTCTTCGACTTGACCGACACTTCCACATTCTTTACATAGTTGTTCCTCAGTTGGATCTCCTTGATCGAGTCTTTGCCTTTCATTTTAACCATACTCGGGTGACACACTGTGAGTCTTCACTCTTGTCTTGATTGACTTCTTGTATTCTTCGACATAGCCGACTTCACTCAACTCTTTCAAATTCTATATATTCAAACATAGAAATACAAGGAAAATGGGGTGCCAACTTCCTATTCTAAGTTTTACGTGGTATCATCAAAATCTAGTAAATAAATTTCCTAACAATTTCCATTTTTTGATGATGCCAAAACTTAAATAAAATAAAAAAGCAAACACAAGCGAGTACATTAACAAAGAATGTATGCTTTGAATATGTCAATTTTATTGATCATAACATTCTTGTTCTTTACAAAGTTGTTAACATTATCAAAGCGTATACAAATATTCTCATTACAACATGTATTAGAGATAAGTTCCAAAGGTATCGAGCATTATTACGTAAAACTTATAGCTATGTATTTACAACTAAGTAAAATACGTGAAGGGGTTACGACCGTCTTCAACACCTTGACTGCTTCCTTGTTTCATCTTCAGCCTTTCTCCTATCTTCGCCTGCTCTTCTTCTTTTCATCTCTTCTTTCTTCTTTTTCTTCTTCTTCTCATAGCACGCCTTGCAGCAAGGTCATCCCTACGCTGCCTTTTTCCTCATTCTCGCGTCACCCTTTCATTCTCGGTTTCTTACCTTTCTTACAGCTTCGATTCTTGCGCGGACTTCCAAATTTGCAAGATGATCGTATCCACCAAGATGTGATATCTTTCTTCCTCGCGAATCTATGTACTTGATGTCTTGTGGTCTTGGGCTGCGGTTGAGAACTTCTACCTCTTCCATCGCCACCATATCTTCCCTCCTCGACTCGGCTCTTCCTCCTCAGAGAGTGTCTTTGCATCTTGGGGCTTTTGCTTTTCCAAGTTGAGTGGATCTTTGAACTTTGCTTCTTATCGTTGATTTGCATACATTAAGACCCTTCTCCCAAGACAAATCCCAAGCTTGCGGTAGAGTCATATTCGAAAAATAACCTTTTGCCTCTAGAGTTTGAAACTCTTCTAGTGATCGGGCTCATATCCAAAGATCGAGGCATAGAAATTTCTCTCGAGGGTTTGATCGTAGGGAAATCATTTCCCTCTTTGGGACCATCATATTGTGCTCTTATATTCGGGATACGCGCAAAATGTTTCTCAACCACCTTTTCGAACTCGGCTTCGATGGTTTTCTTGATTCTTTAAATGCCATCTCACTTTCTGTTCCACTGATTGACTCTTTTGTAGCTTGCTTTGAGAAGTGAAGCTATTATATCTCCTTGAAGAGGAGTCTTGGAAAACATAAGCTTTAGAGGGGGGTTTTCGAGCTTCCTTCCCCCTCAGTTGTTTCTCCTTTCTTCTCCACCTTATGACTCCCTTTCCCTTCTTTCAATTCCCTCATAGCCTCATCTTCCTCTTTTTTGGCATCATCACCAAAAGGTAGGGATAGGCCAGGGAACATGTTGCTTAACGTGAAGTCGAAGTCGTTTGTTGGTTGAATCATGTTTAGCATCCAACTTAGTAGAGAGTGTTCAAAATTCGGACCGCATAACCTTTAACTCAGTTGCCATTAATTTCATTTCCGTTTGGAGAACATTGAGTTACTGGCTCATGTTAGTCTCCAATCTTGCAATCTCGCCCTTGTATTGCAGCTTGAGCAACTCCATATCCGACTTGTGAGATTCTTCAATCCTCACTGACTCATTTCACCTCTCTTTGAAATCGTATATTATCGCACCCAGGACTAATAATTCCGCAAATAATGACTTCAAGTAAATGACTTGCTCTCTTCTCATAGCCGTAGTCTGTGCGACCCATTCTCGAATGTGTAGAACAACACCATGAATATCCCCGCTGATGTTTGCATCACGGTTGTCCAACCTTAGGTCTAATGATGCTAAGTCGTGTTCCATTTTTCGATTTCGTCACAAATGGCTTTAAATGCCTTCCGGAAGTTGGCTGTCGAAGTGGACTCTTCCTCAGGCCAAACAACTTCAAAGTCAAAACCTATATGCACCATTGTAGAATCACCGAACTCCTGGGTTCTTCTTGCACAATATATGTGGCTTGTTTAGAAGATTCGGCATTAAGAGGTGGCAATTCGTCTTCAAATGGAAACATATTTTCAAACATGTCATCGGGGTATATAAAGATTTCCGCAAGTCCAACTTGTGGAGCATTTCCCTTCCCGTATTTCTTCAGCTCTACTTGTCTCAGTTGAACCAGCTTCGTCGGCATTGGGAGCAGCTGTCTTAGCCTGCCTTTGAGCTGATTGAGTCTCTGCTTGAGCAGCTTTGTTAGCCTCTTTCATTTGATCGATTTCTACTGAGCAGTTTGATTATCTTTCGGCTCATTTGACCGACCTCATCTGTCTTAACAAAGATCTTGGTGTCGGTTGGAACATCCTTTTGAGTTGACTTGTCCTCGCCTAATTTATCAGCGTCATCGAGTGTGTTAGATCCATTGGGGTTGACTCATCAATAAACACAAACCTCATGGGAGCAGTTTTGTCACTCCGAGAGTCGTGAGCATCCTCAGCTTTGTCCTTCGAAGAGTCATCAATGGGTGTGGACTCAGCTTCATTGTTAGATTCCAGGAATTCTATGTCAATATGTTCCTGGGAATCACTGACAGCGTTGATTTTGTCTTCTTCATCAACCGTCTCTGCGTGAGGAATTTGCTCCTCGGCCAGTCTCAACCGCCTGGAGGGTCTTCAACATCCCTATGTGCGGTCTCTCAATGCGGTAGCAGGTCTTGGGCGATTCATCTGCAGCAGACTTATCGACTTATGGTCTTCGGTGGCATCCGTCAAAGTCTCAACTCCTAGGATTGCACTTTCGGGACTAGGAGTCTCAACTCCCGTGGCCTCATTTCCATCATTTGACTTCATTTGCATCAAGCAACGCCATCGACCTTGATCTGCAGAAGAAGTTTCATTTGAGACAGTCTCAAACCTGAGCATCTTCAACTTCAATCGATGTTCTAGTTGTTTCTCACCTTTGCCTCCTAACTCCATTTGTTTGTCTCCCCGTCGGCGTCCTCCGACCTAGGCATTTGTGGAGAGCTTTCTCCCTCGGTGCTCACCACCTAAGTTTGAAGAAGTTGGGGTTGCTTTGCTCCTGAGACTCGGTTGTTTTTTTCCTCCGAGTGATCGGTAGTGGGCAGGTGTCTTAACACATTCTGCAGAAGTTGGCTTGGCTAGGGTGCTCGTTTCATCTCCTTCCTAGCTTCATCGTCTTTCCCCGAGAGCCATTTTTGATTGCACGGGGATGTGGTGGCAAAGAATGTCGCAGACTATCTTCCGCACCACATCCAAGGGTTAGATCGAGGAGAGAGTTGAGAAGACTCTCCTAGACCCTCTTGCATTCGTTGTTTGTGTGTGGCTTTCGATTCTCTAATGGCATGTTGGAGTTCGGCCTTCTCTCTGCGAAAGATGATCGAGCTCTTCTACATCATCATCGGTCAATTCCATGTGATGTTCAAGACAACCAAGTGAACATGCACATTTTTTACTTTTCAATGGCTTTGGCCTTCTCCAAGGCCTTTTCCTTTTCATCTTCTTTTATGGGGCGAAGGGCATCCATACAAAAGTTTTCATTGAGAGCACTGAGATAATATAGACGTTTCCTAGAAAGCTTAAGAGCTCATCTTCTTCTTCGATGTACTCGGGTTGCTCAAATTGTCCGAGAGTAACTCGCCTTCCATCTTCTCCAGTCCCTCGGTTTATTGAATATCGGGATAGACATGAGATAGTATAATGACATCATCATCATCATCTCCTTCTTCCCGATCTTCGCAAGTGGAGCTTGCTCCTCATCATGTTCATTTGCATTGGTTTGGGGATTGAACAACTTTTTCCTCAAGAGTCTCATTTGTCTTAGCTCCTTGCTTCTTCTCGAACCTTCTACGACCGGTGGTCTTCTACACTCGCTAATCGACATCACCTGATCTTAAGGCGTCCTTGGTGGCTGCATCTCCACCATTCTTCTCTTTAGATCGCTCCTCTTGAGTATCGCAGTCTTTTCGGCTTCTTTGGTGAGTGGCGGACTCAACTTTCTCAAGTTCGGACCTTCCGACTAATCTTCTTCTCTTGGTCGAAATAAGAGCAACTTTATCCTCTTGCCTTCTTCGGTGGTGGCTTCGACTTCACCATCTTTATCTTTTTGGCAACAATTGGCTTGCGAGGCACGATTGTGCACTTTTTCTTCACGATCATAGAAGGCTTAGAGGTATCCTTCTCGATCTCTGTGGCCAGGCGAGATGCATCGGACTCGGCTGCTGGGCAGGAGCTTCTTTGACTTGGCTGCAGGGGCGGTGCTTGCTTAGCAGCAGACTCTCTTCTTCGGATAGGGCAGGGGGAGAGCTGGAGCGGTTGCGATTGTGTCTTCATCGAGTCGGTGACTCACCTCACTGTCGCCTTTCCTTGCATGCGCTTCCTTCTCGAGCTCGAGAAAGGTTTGCTTGAACATCTTCTTGTTCACATGGAATGGCTTTCCAAGTCGCAGGGCAATCCCTTTCACTTCCATCAAATGGCCAATCGCCAGGCCATACCCCAATGAGCATCCAAAAGTTCTATCCTCCTTAATGGTCATGTTGATCATATTTTGGCAGATACGACTGAAGACAAACTCAGCCCAGTTAATCCTTTTCTCTTTCATGATTGCATCCATCACCACCAGCTTAGTCCGAGACAGCTGGTTAAAGCTCCCGAACTTCATATCCACGCATTTGGACACGATGTCCATCAGTTTGTGGTAATATCCCTTTATCAGCTCTTTCGTGGCTATATAGATAGCCTTCGCAGCTGACTCAGGGTTGGCTATCTCCTTCCAAGCCGCAACTATATTGACATCTTTCTCAGAGATTTCTTTCAGCCCTTCAGTACGCAACTTGCAATGTTCAGCAAGGTCTGCATCGTGATATTGATAGCCTTGATGTGTATGCGGATAAGCGAATCTCATCATCGTGCATTTCAAAGATTAACGTAAAATATCGCGATCTCTCCAAGTATGTGTGAGAAAACTCCATAGTGAGAAAGTCCTTTAGACCGAACTTCTTGAGTTTCTCAGCGATTTTCTTCACCAGGGCTTCATCAGCACCCTACTTCAGCGTTCCCTAGAAATGAACTGTTGATCCTGAATGGATCTTTTCGGACATCTTAACAAAGGCTTATGATGCTTCCATTTTTGAAGAAAATAACCGGGAATGAAACGTAAAATCTCAATTTTGAAAAGTAGGGTTTCTCGCACTTCACGGAGAGAAAATCCTTGCTTGTTGAAGACGAGAGAGTTTTTGTGAGGAGAGAGAAAATGTGTTTTGGCTTATATTGGACCCGAAAGGATGGTTTCGGAATTTGAAAAATTAGATCAAAATGGACGATCAGGATTTTACCTTTGAAACCGCACTTTAATTTCCCGCATTAAATGCGATATCATTTATATCCAAGGCTTAACGCGGCATTTGTTTTTTTTTTCCGACATCATAATTACGCCGACATAATCCTTAAAAACATTCATTTCATGAGAAAATGATGTGTTTTGTCACTTAGCTCATAAATAACTCAATTATTATCCAAAAGTGATTTAACTGTTTCTCTCTTCATATTAGATCACTCATTTGTCGGCCTAACTCGATCTGAGATGATTTCCCATCTTGGTTCATTTCACTTGGATGAAATGTGAAACTTGCTTATTTTTCTTTTTCTCTCTTTTTGTCTCTGTGATTGAGTCTTCCGAGTATTCTAACTCGGTTCAATTAATCCTAGCTCATTTTTAAGCTCTTCAAATCTCGATTCACATATAGGTTTAGTGAATATGTTAGCTAATCGCTTATTAGTTGAGATGTATTCCAAGGTGATGTCTTTCTTTTAAATATGATCTCTTATAAAATGATATCGACGACATCAATGTGCTTTGTTCTTGAGTGAAACACTATTTGGATTCTCGAGTGATTGCAATAAAGACTAGTGTTATCACACATAAGTGGAATCTCTTTTTTCAATAGCATAGTCTCTTAGCTATTGTCTCATCCATAAGACTTGGGCAATAATTTGCCCACAACTATGTACTGTGTTTGTGGATGTAGCTATTAAATTTTATTTCTTCTTTTGAACCAAGAAACTAATCTATTTCAAGCATTTGACAAGTACCGGATATACTCTTCCGTCCACTCTACATCCATCATATTTCGAAGTCGATTAGCCTACTAGCTCGAATCCTCTTTCCTTTGGATACCATAAGCCAACTTCTTGCCATCCCTTCAAATACCTTAGATTCTCTTAGTCGGTCATGTGACTCTCTTTTGGTGCAGATTGAAATCTAGCACATACATCTACATCAAAGGTGATGTCCGCCTTCTTTGTTAAATAAAGCAATGATCCAATAAGGGCTATATATATAGTTTGATCAACAATTTTGCCATCTCGCATCCATATCCATCTTGGTGATGTGTTCATAGGAATATTCACAGATGATTTTTCTTTCATGTCAATTTTTTCATCAAATTCCTGGTATAATTGGTTTGACTTATGAAGGTTCCATCCTTCATTTACCGACTTGAAGTCCTAAGAAGAAAGTCAACTCTCCCATCATGCTCATTTCAAATTTGGCTTGCATGAGGTTTGAGAACTTGTCACACAACTCTTTGTTTGTGGATTCAAAAATAATGTCATCCACATATATTTGAACAAGCAATATACTTTCTCCATCTTGAATTCTCAAGAGTGTTCTATCAACTTTTCCTTTGGTAAATCCATTGTCAATTAGAAATTGTGACAATATGTCATACCATGCTCTTGGTGCTTGTTTCAATCCATACAATGCCGTCTTGAGCTTGTAGACTTTTATCTCTAATAATTTTCGCTCAAAACCGGAGGTTGTTCAACATAGACTTCTTCCTCTAACGATCTATTCGAAATGCACCTTTCACATCCATTTGATATACGGTGAAGTTCTTCTGAAACATAAGCAAGAAACATCCTTATTGCTTCCAATCGGCAATAGGAGAAAAGGTTTCATCAAAATCTATACCTTCCTCTTGAAATACCCTTCGGCTACCGGTCTTGCTCTATTTTCGACAACAGATCCTTCCCCATTCATCTTGTTTCGAATACCCACTTAGTACCAATAACATTTTGGTGAGTAGGTCTTTGAACCATTTCGTACTTTGTTTTTTCAAACTTATTGACTCTTCTTGCATGGCTTCGAATCCAATGTGTGTCTTCCAAGACTTGAGACACATCTTTAGGCTCTATTTGGGAAATAAAATAAGTGAACATAACTTCATGTTGTGCTTTGGATTTGGTTTTTATGCCATCTCTAACATGTCCAATGATTAATCGGTGGATGGTCTCTCACCATCTCACATCAAAGTTAGATTAAGTCTCTTTGGATTGATTAGTCTCTCTGACTAAGTTGTCTTGAATGACTTCTTCATCATCATTTAGTTGCGGACCTTCCATTTTGTCTTTGAGATTCACTATCTTATCATCTTCGGGTTGAGTGCTCTCACATCCGCTTCAACATAAGGACTTCTTCGCATAGTGGGTGATTCTCGCTTCTCGGCCTAACTCACATTCATATTTGGCTTATAAAATACCACATGAATGGACTCTTCGTGACCATAGTTCTCTTGTTTAGTACTCTAAAGGCTTACTTTCAAATTTGAGTATCCCAAAAAGATACCTTCATCGCCTTTAGCATCAAAGGCCTTCAAATTATCCTTGCAATTGTTGTGGATGAAACACTTTTCTCCAAATATCTTGAAATATCCAACATTTGGCTTTCTCCCTATCCAAATATCATAGGGAGTCTTGGTTAGTTGCCTATTGATCATGCATCTATTCCGAGTATATCATGTTGTATTTATGGCTTCAACCCAAAATCTCTTAGCAATCTAGCTTAAACTAACATTGTCCTGCGAAGCTTCCTTGAGAGTTCTATTCCTTCTTTCGCCTACTCCATTCTTTGTGGAGTTCTTTGTCTGCCGATAACTCATGAGCAATACCATTTTCAACACAATACCGAGTTATAATCCCATTGACAAACTCAATTCCTCTGTCGGACCTTATCTTTATAATGGTTTGGCTCTTTTCATTTTGAACTTTTCTCATTAGCTTAGGTAACTTTTGCAAGTGTTTCTTCTTTTTACACATGAAAATTGTCCATGTATATCTTGAATAATCATCCACCACCACTTAGGTGTATTTATTTCCTTTGGTGCTAGCTGGTTCAATAGGACCAAATAAATCCATATGCAATATCCTTATTGAAGAAGGACTTGACTTATCCTTGAAAGATGATTTGATTTTCTTTCCCATCCGACATGCATCACATATGTTTTCTTTCTTGTATCGAGTCAGGTAATCCTTCCAAAAGATGACTCCTTGCAAACTTGTTGATTGTCTTGAAATCTAGGTGACCCAGCTTCTTGTGCCACATCCAACCGGATTCGGATGTACTCTTGGCTAGCAAAGATACATGTACTTTGTGTAGTAGTTGACCAATCCACTACATACATGTTTTTCTGTCTTGTCCTTGCAAAGACTATCTCATTTGATTCAACATCCTTGATCCGACATAATCCCATGTTGAATCCCATATTGTAGCCTTAGTCACGAGTTGGCGATGCTTAATAGATTGAAGTTGAGACCTTCAACATATGCAACATCCGTGATCTTGATCTATTTTTCTTTATGGATCATGTGCCTTTGATTTCCCCGAGCTTCATTTCCTCCAAATATGACTTTTGCACCTTTGATCTCCTTGAATTTTGATGATTTCTTTTATTCCTTGTCGTATGTCCGGAACAACCACTATTCATGTACCAGGTTCCTTGGCACTCACTCGGTATTCTTGAACCGCAATCAAGGAAATTAGTTTTAGGTACCCATACTTGTCCAGGTCCGGGGGTTAGTGCTATAAGATGCTCCAACCAACCAATAGCCGGATGATCGACTCTAAGAGGTTGCCTTCTATCGGGTTCCATATTCATAATGCACATTAGCAAATTGCTTGGGGGTTTTAGGTCATACAACTGTCTCTTTTGTCTCGTATGCCTATGTGTGTGTTTGAGCATTTGCTTTCTTGGTGTAATAGTGGAATTTTTGGGTGTTGTGCCTGGGTGCATGTGTGTGCGATAATAGCTCGTTTGCCTTGGGAATGAGCTTTCTTTGAGGTTGAAGTCTTTGCCACTTGGGCTTGTGTCCCATAGGTCCCATGTCTTTTGATATTTCACATGGTTATTCCAATCAGCTTGGTTTGGATAGTTTCTACCATTCCCATCATATGAATTTCTTTGATGAAATCTCTAAGGCTTTTGGTAGCTTTGTTTGGCTTTTACAGAGTACTTTCTATTAGAGTCTGTGATGGACTTTTCTAAATTTCTTTTCAATTGCCCTCTCAAAGATACTCTCTCGACTTCTTTCCTTTTCCCTTATATCCAAGGTCGATATGATTGTGACTGTTTTGGTGTGGGTGTTGACGCAACATATGGTGTTTTAGGCTTTTGGATTCCTCATTGCTTGAGTATTCCAAACTCATTCGGGAGTTTGACTATGCACAAAGGAATTGAATCATATGTCCTGTCTTATCTCCACACTCTTTTTAACTCATTATAAGTTCATCCAATGATTTGGATGCTTTTGTAAATGAGGCAATCACATTTTTAAGATCTTTTTCTCTTTTTCAAAGATGTGCACTAATTCGCATTTTCACCTTGGTTTAGTGTTCTCATCCTATGTGACTCGAGTACTCGGCTATTTATTTAGTGTGAATTTTGGCCTTTAATTTGGTTGTTTTCCTCATTTACAAGTGTGTGTGTGAGGTTTTAATATGCTCAATATCTTTCATCATTTTGCCTAATGAATCATAAAGATCTGTGGGTGATGAAATATGTGTATCATAGTCACTATCACTTGAATTTGAATGACATTAGTTTGATTGTACCTCATTTTCTTGATCTTGTTCTTTGGCCATGAGGCAGATCATAACCTCTTCCTCAGTATCACTTGAGTAGTCGCCTTCACTACTATCGGAGTTTGTTGCTTCTTTGCACTTGGTGGCTCAGCAGCCAACATGGATTTCTTCTTTTCTTGTCTTCTTTCCTCGAAGACTCTTCTTTCTTCTTCATTTCTGTATTTGTTGGTGGTGGATAGGAATAGTCAACAACAAAGTGTCCTGGTTGTCTGCAATTCCAAACACAGGTTTTCGGCTCTCTTATCAGTTCTCTCGGTTCTCTAATTATCGGCTCTCGATAGTCGGCTCTTTGATGCCCGGATCTCTTGGGTGGCATATCCTCCTTGCTTTGGAAGGTCTTTGAATGTCTTCTCGAGGTATCTCCATTGTTCCTTTTATAATTTTTGTTAAAGAACTTGTTGAATCTTTTAACCATTAGAGAAATTTCCTCCTGGTCAATGGTCTCCTTTGGCTCGGCCTTTCTTTTTCCTTCATGGCCATCAATGCATTGTCTTGGGTACAACTGTCTCCTCTTGCTCTTTTTCTTTTCATCTCGATTTCATAGGCTTTGAGGTCTCGAGAATAACACATGATTCGAAGTTTTTGAGAGGTCCATCGAGTGTCTCGGGCCTTGACCTTCATTTCCCATTCAACTAGGGGAGGGCTCTTAAAACCTTCAAGACATCTCCTTCGAGTGTACTCTTTCCCAAGAGCCGAAAGCTCATTTGTAATCTGTGAATCGACATCCGGTGATCCGGACTCTCACCGCAAAGCATTTTAAAATTTTTAAATTTTTGAACAACAACAATTAATTTATTCTCTTTAACTGCATTCGATCCTTCACAAATCGGGGTTATCTTATCCCATATTTCTTTGGTTGGTTTACAACTTGCAAGACTTCACTTTATTGAACATAACCTTGTCCAATGTCTTGAAGAGAATATTGTTGGCCACATTATCCAGGTTGTATCTCTTTCGTCGTCATTATCTATTCATGGCGAGGTTTGTCAACCATGGATGGTCTAAGCTCACGCAACATCCTCTCTTTCATCTTGAGATGCTCTTCTTACAACAAAGTGTTAACTTTGAATATTTGCAATGGCCCATCCTCTACCACAAGCTACATTTCATCGTGTAAAGCGGATAGGTGAGCTCGCATACGAATCTTCTAGTCATCAAACTCTTCCACAAGAAACATAGGAATACGAGTTAGATTGGCTTCCATGATAAAAATTTTGCTATTTGAAATGGAAGACTTTGAAAAACAAGTGTTAAATCTTTTGAAAAAGATTGAGATCTACTTGAGAACGGTGAGAAAGTCTCAATGAACCAACCGCTCGATACCACTTGTAGGTCCCGAGGGGTGTGGTGTAAGGTTTATAGGGGAGGGGTGTTGAATAAACCTTACCAAATTTTTATTTTTAGTCCTTTTAAAAACTTCAACGGAGTTGACTTAAATCACTAAGTCCTTGAGGGATATCTAGGTTGGCTTTCTTCAAACAAAGTTACCCACTCAACAAACTCGACTAAGTTGTTGATAATATAACTTAGTTGCATCGCCTAACACTTAACTTTTAGATGATTTGGTTTTAAACAATGAGAAGACTTAACACCCTTTGTTAATTTGTAGCACGTTTTTAACACTTGTTATTATCAAGAGAGTTTGAAATTTAACTTATCGCCAGATATAAAAATTATGCACGAAAGTAAATGACACAAGTAAATTTTTATAGTGGTTCAGGATGGGGTAATTCCTCTAATACACTCTTCTCCAACTCCCTGGAGGAATCCACTAAGTAAATGAGATCTGGTTACAAAGCATTTTTTTAGTCTAGAGAAAGCCTTGATCACACGGTTGGCTTCTCCGTGACTCACCTTCTTCACAAGACAAATTGCTTTGCTTGCTACTTGACTCCTTTAAGCCTTTGGAATTGATCACACAACCTTCTAACAAACTTGAATCTTCCTGGTTCGACCTTGAACCTAACTACAACTTCTTCAAACTTGGAGAGTAGACCCCTTTTGTTCTTGAAACGTTTCCTCCGCAACCGATTGAAGTAATCTTTCCTTCACAGCGTGTGTTGAATTGAGTTCCTTCGAGTTTTAGGCTTGAGAATTTCTTGATAAGCTTTGAGAATATTACAGGTTATGCTTGCTTGATAATTGCTTGATTTGTTTGTATGTCTCATCACCTTTTCTGAAATGCTTCCTCAGCCTTTTATAGTGCTCATTTGAAAATTTGACCATTGAAGAGATAAGTTATTTTCCAATGACACTTTCTTGTTCGTTGGCTTGTCTTTTATTGGTCCGCATCAATGTGATGTTAACCTCCCTCGTATTAAATGACTCTGCAGACTTTACAGGGGGCGACACATGCTCCAGTGTTTCCCATTAGTTTATTCCTTTTGCATATTTCTGGGACAAACAATTTAAGACTTGGCAGCTTGGACTTATTACTATATTGAGTAATATCCTTGACATCCTTCCAACGGATCAATGTCGATTGTTGTCTTGACTTGACTACTACTTTTACCCCTTTGACTTGAGTTTGCTCCAATTATATGGGAATGACTCATTTGTCAATTCAACTATTAGACTTGGTTCTTTCGCTGGCTTCACCGACACTTTCCCATTCTTTACACATTGTTCCTCATTTGGATCTCCTTGATCGAGTCTTTGCCTTCCATCTTGACCATACTCGGTGACATACGGTGGAGTCTTCACTATTGTCTTGATTGACTTCTTGTATTCTTCGACATAGCGACTTCACTCGGCTCTTTCGATCTATCTATTACAACATAGAAATACAAGAAAAATGGGGTGCCAACTTTCTATTCTAAGTTTTACATATGCTATCATCAAAACCTAATAAATAAATTTCCTAACATGTTCCATGGAGAATTGCATGAGCATATGGTATGTTGAAACAATAGGCTTCATTTTGTTTTATCTTGGCCATCCAAGGATAACATTGTAACTTGATGGTACCATGACAACCAGATTATCTATCATGACGATGTCTCATCGAGGTTGGTCTTAAATGCGTGAGTGGGAGAGAAATTATTCCTTCTGCTCAGCCTCTTCTGTGAAGCCAACCAGTGGAGTTTTTACAGGCTTCAAAAGATCTCTACAAATTTTCATTTTTTCAAAAGTATCATAAAAATAAGATGTTTGAAAAGCTTACACTATCCACCAAAATTTTCTTTCCCTTATAATTGGCCATGGTTAAGCTAACGACTTTAAGATGATCATGAAGTGTAATGGTTCTTCCCAAATCATCATATGTAAATGTGATAGATTCATCTGTCTTATGTCTTTTTTCTCGTGCATCTTCTATATGAGATTATATCGTATATGATTTTCTAGTTGAGTTAGATCACATCCTAGAAAGCCTCTTGCAATGACTGATATAACTCCTATTGTGGGTGGATTGTCTCTTCTTAGGCTCTGTCCATATGGTTTGGCGTATTTGGGCTTTGCTCTCTTGGATACTAATGAAGGATAAAATCATATTTTTCCTTTTAAATATTTAATTATCTATTTAGTTCTCATTAATTAATTGTTAGCCTATAAAAAGTAATATTGGGTCAAGTCAATAAAAAAGGTCCAACTCATCGCATCAAACCCATGAGGCTCAACTCATAACATCAAGCCCTAAAGGCCCAATTTGTTATATTCGGCCTATGCCGCCACAATCTCAGGTATGAATAGTCGCTCCCTAATTTTTTTCGTTAAGCATATTTTAACTGCCGAATTTCCTTAACGTTCTGAATTTTTCTCCTACACATTACTGACTTAAGTATCGGAGGGGCTTCCCCAAGACAACTCTCAGGCCCTTCTAACCAAGTTTGCATGTTGCAGGACGATTCTCTACACGTGAATTGGACTTCGAACAGGAATGAGATGCCCTAGCTCGGATTACCTTAACTCGAAGTGAGTTGCCCAATTTTTAACAACATCAAATACATTTGTTAAGGTTGAGGACTCTGGCATTGGCCACAAAACTACCAATGTATCCCCTTCATATCAAATCCTCAATTTCATTCTCCAGGGTTTTGTAGTCTTTAGTTTCCTAACCATGATCGTGATGAAATCAACAATATTTGTTGTGACTTCTTTTATTGACAAGGGTCCTCATTTTTATTTGCAATTTGACGTAGCTTTATCTTGGATATACATCAAAACGTTATTATTAGGTGTATTTAAGGGAGTATACCTCTCGAACGTTGGAAGATTTTTTTCGATCCTTCGGTTAGCTAATGGTGGTGAGTGTATCTCAATTCAAATCACAACCACTTTGATTTAAAAAAAAAAAAAGATGGAGGAAGTGGGGATAGTGGAAAGGAAAGTTGAGAAAAAGAAAAAAATATATATAAGTGGGAGATTTAGTGGGGATAATGGGAAAATAAATAAATAAAAAGAAGAAATAAAAGATGATAAGGATAATTAGTTGGGATGAAGAATCGGAGGAGTGAAGGAGGAACAGAAAAGAAGAGAAGAAAGAAGGAGAACGTAAGAAAAAAAAAAAAAAAGAAGAGGAATCAAGGAAATACAAGAAGTACAATCCAATTTAAGTACAAATTATCTCAAGAATTTGAAAGTTTCGTAATTATTTCTTTAGTTTCATATTGAATTTGGTTAAGTTTTACTAATCCTATTATATAATAATTTATGTATGGATTCTTCGGGGTAGAAACTGAAGTGATTTTTATCATAGTTGATTCGATGAACCATGCAAGTAATTTTGTTAGTTATCACGTAGATTAGAATTTTAATTGCGTTATTACCGATTTGTAAGTCTGTTATGTTGGACAAGTTGTTTCGATTCCGGCTTTGGTATATGTTAAACCGATATAACTAATAATTGTTGATCGTCTAGTGACATGATTAAATACATTTAATTTAGTTGATACATATACATATACACTGTATTGAGGCTTCTAATAATTCTTTCAATTAGTACATGTGGGTGGTCACATCTATTAAATCATCTAATTGAAATTGTTAAATTCTTAATCCACTTTACAAGCTATCATGATTTTTATATATATTTTTATAGTTTGATTTTATAAAATGGTAATCTCGTTTAATAGTTAAGTGAAATTTTGCAACTCATAAATCTAACAATTGACCATGTTTCTGGATTAGTTTAGGAACAACAGTTTCAATTCGTTTGTGTTTAATTGAATTA
The DNA here is from genome assembly GCA_016081115.2 of Rehmannia glutinosa. Lineage (NCBI taxonomy): Eukaryota > Viridiplantae > Streptophyta > Magnoliopsida > Lamiales > Orobanchaceae > Rehmannia > Rehmannia glutinosa. The sequence goes on from JABTTQ020002635.1 coordinate 148,750, forward strand.
GAAATAATTATGTTCCCTCAAGATTAGTTATTTTGTTAGATGTTTGTTGAAAATTGTTTCCTTTAATTAATTGAACATAGGACTACTTGGTTGAACATAGAGTTTATCCCTAATTAATAGAATATAGGGTTTTTCTCTAACTAATTAGATTCAAAAATTTCCTTAACTAATTGAATGTATGGTTATCCTTAATTAATTGAACGTAGGATTTTCCCTAATTAGTTGAATGTAATTTTCGTTCTCAAATTATTTCAGGTAATGTGATTTAATTATTATGCTATGCGCTTATATTTATTATCGCATTTAATGAAAAGTGACATAACTTAGATTCATGGATCATGTTAATATATGTTCATAACATTTCACGAGCATCCCAACATTATGTAAAGTCAAGACTTAAAGTTTGGATATTAATAATGATTTTCAAAGAAATGAGTGTACATTGTTCTATGATCTTTAGAGTGAGTGGGAAATGGGCTGGGGGATCGCATTCCGACAATGTGTCGTTTTGCGGCTAATGTTAATATTAAAGGAAATGGGCCTTCGGGCAAAATATTAATCGGGTTCCAAATAACAAGGCCCATCTGCGACCTGAATAGAACAATGTGCAACCAAGTGAGCTCGCGTCTTAAAGAAAGTTTTTAGTAAAGAAAATGAAAAGTTTTGAAGTATGTTATAATATTGCATTAGGCATGCATTCATGCATAATATTACTTGTTGAGCTTCTTTAAAGCTCATCCACGAATGTTTAATATTTTCGGATGAGAACCCCGATGAGGAAGGAGATGGCGCAGTCATGTGATGACTCGCGAACCCACGACTTTCATGATTTTCATGTCTTTCAAGTTTTCTAAATAAAAAAAAGAGTTTGAATTTTAATTTCTATTGGAATGTTGAATGTCATTTTCATTTCATTATGGATGTTTCTGGATTTATAATTGTTTCAATTATTAGTTTTTATTTCCGCTGCAAACTTTGAAACTAAGTAAAAATTTTATTATTCCGTATTTTTAAGAAATCTTTAAAGTATTTCTATTATAATTACTTATTTTCGTATTAAAATTCAATTAGCTAGAAGGTCTACACAAACCTTCTTATTTATTTCCTTATTCATTACCACCATTCTCATTTTTCATTCTATTTTTCTCGAGGACTCACGTTTGACCTCTATCCCGACATTGGACATTTCTTCGACATTAATGTATTTTGTACTCTATTGAAGAGGTCTCATCACGCGTTAATGGTGGTTTTTTGCGAAGAAAATGTAAATCGTGATGATTTTCGAACTCCATTCATCAGCGTTGCCAAGGCCAAAAATTGGTCAAGCTCTTCGATCTCAAGGGCTTCTTTATTCAAATGTTGGATAAAGTGTCTCAAAGACTCATCATATAAGAGACGAACACCCATAAGACGCATTGATGCCTTTTTATATCATTTGCTGCAAACAAATTAGTTGAGAAACTCTTGAGCCAATTGCTTGAAAGAAGAGATGGATATTTTCATGCCACATGCAACAAAGAAAACCAAACTATTGCACTTTTTCTCAATGTAAGGAGAGAATGCTCAACATATGATGGCATTGGTCTCCTCGTGAAGCATCATATGAGCTTGAATTCTCAAGATGATCACAAGGGCTTGAAGTTTCATCATAATTCTCCATCTAAGACATCTTAAAATTAGATGGAATCTCCTTCCTCGTAATACTTTCAACAAAGGGATATTCGGTTGGAGAAAAAAGATTAGTTCTCGGCTTATTAGCCTCTTTCCACATTACTCCTAACTTTTCATTCATCTCCTCCAACTTTTGCTTGAGATTGTTTTCTCCTTCAATGATCTCAGTGGTGGCCTTACCAGGATCCTCTTAATCGGATATCGCCTTTTTCATTGAAAAACCTTGGACCTTGGGCATGATTACTTTTTTTCTTCTTGTTGGGCCTATTACACAATAACTCTTCTTTATCAACGAGTCCTCTTGTCAATGACTTGATTTTTACCATCTTTTTGCAGGCGTTGGACATCTATAGCAGGGATTCCTTGATCATTTTTCGAGGCTCTCTGTTCACGAATATGATCATTTATACACCTCGGCAGGTGGAGTTAGCATGAATACCCTTGGCATGTTTTGCGGGTTGAGGTTCACCATGTGTATTTGAATATTCTCCATATTCCTCGTCGTGGTATTATTCCTCATATCTAGTCGTCGTTCCAACAAATGACGACAATTGATGATGTATAAAATCAATGACTAATTTGTGGACTAACAAAATTATGGTCGGAATCCGAGATTGGTCAAAGAAAGTAGCATGAAGGGAGAATGGACGGTGGGGTAAATCGACAAAAATGAGAACCAGGGGATTGTCCCTAGAGGTGGATACTCCAATGCTTAAGTTAGTTTTTGCTCGTAAAGGTTTCTTTTCAAGTGAGCAATTGATTTTTTCATATCGTTTTTACTTGGAGCCAAAGACTTCTTTTTATCGGTCAATAGACTTGACTACCTATATGGCCGAGGACTCCTTCAGAGGTCGACTCTTAGTCGATTATAATAAGTCCGATCTTATTATCATATCATTATCATCTTAATTTGTAATACACATATCACATCCTCATATATCATGCCACATTTTAATGATATAATTATCCCTTATTACCCTCACGAAAGGAGGCTCCACTTATCTTTACATTAAATGCTTAGTCGGAGAATGTCTCGTCACTCATTAATATCTTAACACTAGCATCAATTCTCCCATATACCCATTCCGCAATCTTGCATGTGCAACTACTCTTGCCACATCCGATTGGTCAAGAATATAGATATGATCTTCTATTCTAGGATAATGTATGTTTCATCTTCTATTCCACCGCACCGATGATTGTCACGTGTTGACCCAATTTTGACCAAATATTTAAGTGGTTTCCATTAGTATAAAATGGAATTAAATTATTTGTAAAAATTCTACTAAGTGAGTTGATGAGAATAGTATTTAGATCTTCTCAAAACCAATTCCGGGTGAATGAGAAATTAATGCTAGAAGTTAGCTACTTAAAACTAGAAAATGGTATGGAAAATAGAAAATGTGGGGAAAGAGAAATGCTCCATCCCACATAGGAAAAAAACCAAAGTTTGCTCAATTTATAAATCCCAAGTTGGACAATTGGGTTTGGGCCCTTCGGGGGCACCAAAATTTTTAAAGAGGTGATGAACTACATGCTTGTGAGTTTGATTCAAAACACACACGCGCGCGCATCCTCCACCGGCCAGCTCGGCTCGGCTCAGCTCGACCTAGCTTGGGTACGGGTTGTGGGTCGCGGGTTGCGGTGTGTTCCTGGGCTTGGACCAAATTTATTTAAAATCCTTTAAAATTAATTAATTATTTTTAATTAAATAATTAATTTTTCTCCAACTTGAGGTGCACGAACGCGCAAGTGTGCACAGACGCGCACCAATGTGTGAGGAGCGCACACGGCGCCTGCGAGGCCGCTTGAACAAAGATATTGAACTTAACTGAGAAAGACAATCAAAAATCCGAAGTGAAGTCGAGTGAAGTGCGGAATGGAGGCAATACCAATCTTGTTGAATCGAGCACTAACAAGAAATGGAAGCATTCCGTAAAAGACAAGGGAAAGCCAAGAAATTCAAGGAAATTGCTACAATCTGTGGCAAATCGAACCACATGGCCAAGGATTGCCGACACCCAAAAAGAGGCAATCAAAGTGGCAACCAACATGCCAATATGACGGAGGACAAGTCTGTTCCAATAGAATATCGAGCCCGATCTCACCGTTGTTGTGTTTGAAGCCGATATGGTGGATAACCCAAAGGAGTGGTAGATAGATCTTTGGGGTTACTCGTCACATTTGTGCCGACAAAGAGATGTTCTCCTCCTACACCCCGATAAATGGAAGGAAGCTTTTCATGGGAAACTCTTTGACTTCCAACATCATGGGGCTTGGGAAGGTTGTGCTCAAGATGACTTAGAAAAGGAGCGTACACTTGTGGATGTGTTGCATGTCCCGGATATACACAAGAATTTGGTTTTCGGTCCTTTGATTAGTAAGACTGGGTTTAGACTAGTGTTTGAGTCCAACAAGTTTGCAATGACAAAGAATGGTTAGTTTCTTTGTAAGGGCTACCTTGATAAAAGGGCTCTTTAAGATGTCGTAACACTTTTTTTTGCACCAAAAGGCGAAGAATAAAACTATTACTTACATTTACTTGTTGGATTGTTCTAATTTATGGCATGATAGATTAGGACACGTAAACTTCAACACAATTAAAAGGTTAGTGAATTTGTAATTAATACATACGTTTAAAACCGATTCACAAGACAAATGCTAAATTTGTGTTGAAGCAAAATTGGCTAAAATACCATTTCATTCGGTAATAAGAAATACCAAACCACTCGAGCTAATTCATACAGGATGTGTGTGATTTAAAACTTGTGCTAACTCGAGGTAGGAAAAAGTACTTTATAACGCTTATTGATGATTGCACAAGATATTGCTATGTATATCTTTTGAAAAGTAAAGATGAAGCTTTAGTAGCTTTTAAAACTTATAAGAATGAAGTTAAAAATCAGCTTAATTTGAAAAATAATATGATTTGAAGTTATAGAGGCAAAAGTATGTTGCTCGTTTGAAGAAGTCGCTTAAGGAAGTGGGTATAGTTCATCAAACGACAACTCCCTACTAGCCTCAATCAAATGGTGTAGTAGAATGCAAAAATCGAACTCTTAAGGAGATGATGAATGCGATGTTGATAAACTCGGCTTACCCCAAAACTTGTGGGGTGAAGCTATACTTTCTCGCAAACTACAATCTTAACTCCATATGAGTTATGAAAAGGACGTAAAGCATCATATAAATGCCTCAAAGTGTGGGATTATTTGGCTAAAGTTGAAGTACATATAAGTCGAAACAAGTTAGAATTGGTAGAAGACGATCGATTGCATTTTCATTGAATATCATTTGTTAGTGCACAAGTCAACTATTCATGATATAAATAAAGGTATGATCATTGAATCAAGGAATGTTGTATTCTTCGAGAATATCTTTCCAAATAAATAAAGGAAAGAAGAAAGTTCAAATAAACGAACTTATGAAACTACAATGTTACCTCAAAGTGATGATGAAGAGGAACCAAGATGCGATAAAAGGACAAAAATAGCTAAGTTTTTTTGTCCCGATTTTCTAACTTATATGTTAGAAAATGAACCAAGAACTATTCAAGAAGCTTTGTCTAGTCCAAGTTCCTCTCGGAAAGAAGCTATCAATAATGAAATAGATTCCATAATGTAAAATAACATTTGGGAGTTGGTTGATCTCCCACCGAGTTGCAAACTTTTGGTATGCAAGTAGATTCTCAAAAGGAAGTATAAAGCAAATGGATCTATAGATAAGTACAAAGCACGTTTGGTAGCTAAAGGGTTTAAACAAAAGGAGGGATATGACTTCTTCGATACATATTCTCCTATTACGAGGATCACGCCCATTCGTGTTCTCATTGCTATTGCAGACTTTGCATAACCTTGAGATACATCAAATGGATGTGAATATTGCCTTCTAGAATGGTGAGCTTGAAGAGGAGATTTATATGGAACAACCCGAGGGGTTCATTGCACCCGGTCAAGAGAGAAAGGTGTGCAAACTTGTTAAGTCACTTTATGGACTAAAACAAGCACCTAAGCAATGGCATAAAAAGTTTGACTCGGCTATGAAGTCAAACGATTTCAAGATCAATGAATGTGACAAGTGTGTCTACATTAAAGGTACTACAAATGATTACATCATAGTATGCCTTTATGTAGATGATATGTTGATTATAGGTAGTAGTCATGATTTAACTTTGACATGAAAGATATGGGATTATCTGATGTTATATTAGGGATTAAAATCTCTAGAACTTTAGATGGAATTGTCTTGTCACAATCCCATTATATCGAAAGTATACTTAGAAAGTTTAATGCTTTTGATAGTCCTCCAAGCCAAGACACTGTAGTTCTAAGTCACACTTGGCCAAGAATAGAGGAGAACCGATTTCTCAACCGGAATATCAAGGGTAATTGACAATTTGATGTACTTAACGAATTGTACACGTACATTTCGCATATTCAAAGTGAGTAAGCGAGTAGGTTCGCAAGTAACCCAAGTAAGGATCACCGGAAAGTCGTGGCGGTACTTAGATACTTAAATTATACCATGAACTTTGGAATACTTTATACAAGATATCCAACATTATTAGAAGGATCTTTGTGATGCCATTGGATATCGAAACAAAAGACTCCAAATCCACAAGTGGATATGTTTTCACAATAAGTGGAGGAGAGGTGTCGTGGAAGTCTTACGAGCAGACGCGCATAGCTCGATCCACTATGGAATCCGAGTTCATTGCTTTAGATAAACGGAGAAGAAGCGTAACTTAGAAACTTCTTAGAGGATATTCCTTGTTGTAATAAGTCGGTGTCTCTTTGTTTTGGTACATTGTGATAGTCAATCAAAGAATTGAAAGGCACAAAGTAGTATGTATAATGGTAAGTCTAGACATATTAATTCGAAAACACAATACCTACATTTGATTTCAAATGAGATTATTTTGGTTGACTACGTGAAGTCAAAGGAAAACTTTGCGGATTTGCTTACAAAAGGCATAAATCGAGATCAATTGTATAGATTATTAAGGGAAATGGGTTTAAAATCCATAAAATAAATAATGTTAGCGGTAACCCAACCTTGTCAATTGGAGATCCCAAGACCTTGGTTCAATGGGACAACTAAGTTATGAATGTTCAATGAACACTTGAAAAATGTGTTAGCTCATTCCCGAAACTTCCAAGTGAAATAGAAACCCCATTTGAATGTGGTGAGGTCAAGTTTAAGACTTTTAATGATTCCTATACCAAACGACTGAGTATGGCGGATACTCTTTAATAGGAGATCACCTATATAAGTGAAAAGTAATGGCCGCTTCAAAGAAACACTTATGAATCTAAGATATGGTCCATGGCCGAAATGGACACAACATGAGAACAACAAGTGTTAGAATTGTTATTATGTAAATCTTGTTTTCTCGATTTACACAAATGACCGAGTAGTTCAAGACATCACGTCACTAAGCGGCTAGTAAATCGATTGTATTTTACTACGGAAGGTTCAAAGCCACAAACTACCTATCCGGATGCGATAACGGTTCATCGAGACTTTCAAGTGAATCAGTATACACGCATGTATTAATTTCATTCGTGTGGGGGATTGTTGGAATTTGGAAAAATGGGTGTTGACCCGATTTGACCAAATATTTAAGTGGTTTCAATTAGTGTAAAATGAAATTAAATTATTTGTAAAAATTCTCGAGTAAATGAGAATGACATTTGGAATTTCTCAAAACCAATTATGGGTGAATGAGAAATTAATGCTAGAAATTAGCCACTTAAAACTAGAAAATGGTACGGAAAATGGAAAATGTGGGGAAGGAAAAATGATCCATCCCACATAGGAGAAAAAACCAAAGTTTGCTCAATTTATAAATCTCAAGTTGGACAATTGAGTTTGGGCCCTTGGGGGCACCAAAGTTTTTAAAGGGGTGATGAGCTACATGCTTGTGGGGTTGATTCAAAACACACACGCACGCACGTCGTGCCGCCACCGCCGCCGCCCGCCGACCCGAGTCCGGGTCCGGATCGTGGGCCTGGACGGGCTTCGCTTCAAGCCCTTATACTTTTTGGACCAAATTTATTTAAAACCCTTTAAAATTAATTAATTATTTTTAATTAAATAATTAATTTTCCTCCAACTTGAGTGCGCGGACGCGCATGTGTGTACATGGGCGCGCGGTGGTGCGCGGAGCGCACCGCGCACCGAGGATAATGAACTTAATTGTACGCAGCGGTGTGGTGTGCGACGCGCACCTTGACCGTTGCACTGTTCGAGCAACCAAGTGCATTTTTTTTTGTAGACATGTCTTTCGAGCCAAAAGACATGTCCTTTCCATCGGGCACCTTGATGCCTATGTTCAAGTCCCCTACGGATGAAATCGAACACGAAAATCTAAGCTTTAAAAAATGAGTCATTGCATCTGCATATTGATATCCTTCTTGTTCAAAGCTTGAAAGCTTTAAACACTTTACGTTCTTTGTAGTTTTGACTTTTGCAAGTGCTGCTAAATCGAAACAGTAAAAGTCGTTGTATCTTAGGGACGATCGCGTGAATCATAAACACTTCGAATATGGGGCGATTTCGTCTTGCTTGAGACTGTATAGAATATATGCCTCGACTTAGCCTAAATATCCTAAACACTTAGCCATTCTCGAAAACAAGAAACCACCCAAAGAACAAGATTCGAGCATAAATGAAGCCTAAATTGAGGGTTTTAATATGGTAACTCTTATACGTGCCACAACCATTTGTGCGATTGAATAAGAAATATAACACCATCCCAAAATAGAAAATCCCATCCGCAATACTACAAGCTGAAAACTCATTTATTTTTGGACAGTAGTAGTAGTATTATATGGTTCATGATTTAATCAGATTTAGGTCCTACCACATAAATTCTCAGTAAAACTAGTCCATTTCCTCTTTATTCATGGCATATTTTCTTTCTTAATTAATTAATGGCGGTGTTTTCAAAACAAAAAACAAGAATTTTATATGTGAATGTCACTCTCAACTTGATGAGTCCAACTATGTATGTGACAAACTATGGCATTAAATTTATCAAATAATTAATGATTCCTAAATTTGTAGCTTTAGAGGCCGTCATCAATATATAAAGACACACACCTATCTCAATTAAACAATCAAGATTTGATTAAACTTGAAGATACTAACTTCTTTTGGCTCAATTTTTTAAAAGAGAAACCTTTTAATTACTAGGAAAAATATAATGGGGGCAGAAAGTAAGCTATTCACCTATTCAGATGTTTCTGCTCATAACACTTCTGAAGATTGCTGGGTCATCATCAATGGCAAGGTATTTATTTAGCTTTTACATATCTCCATAATTATGTATATTTTCTTGTTTCATTTTTATTAGATTTGTCGTTTGAATCTTTGAGTATTGAACTTAATTTTGTTTTCCAAAAAAAAAAAAACGTTATTTTGTGAAAAATGAAACCGATTTGTTTATTTTCTTTATCGCCACTGACCAATCTAAGAAATCTACAAGAAGTCGAAGATTGAGCCACTGAGAAAAATGAATTTCTTGGTGAAGGATCAATTTTTTCTATGATTTTTTTCGGGTTTTTATCCGATCTGCCCCATTTTTGTGTATCAATCCACCCCAATATTTTTCCTTGACTCTGATTGATCACAGTAATTTGTTATCGGGGTCCCTTGCTTGTTTAACTAATTATTTGATTTCTTATCATTAATTTTTCTGGCTCCGGCATTGATCATAGTAGTTTGTTATCCGGGCCCTGCTTCTTTAACTAAATGTTTGATTTCTTATTATTAAGTAAAAACTCTTCTATTCTCTTTTCGAATTTTTAGTTACTTAAGAGGTTAATCTTGATGACTAATGGGGGTACTGTGAAAATATTCTACTATATGGTCTGCAAGCTCTTTCCAGAAAGAAAAAATGGACTTCATCAATTTCCCTATCTGTTTTTAGGACTTGGGCTTTACAAATTACAGTATGTGCTCACCAAATCTTGCCATTCGAAGCAATAACACACTTTCAAAAAAAAAAAAAAAAAAAAGAACAATAACACACTTTGTGACACGGGTGTCAATCCCTGACCCGCCACGAAGCCAACCTGAAGTTATTGAGAGAAACACGAACAGTGATCACAGAAACTTCATACATACTGATTCGCCACATGAAAGCTACTAGTCGAACGTTAGCCTTATTACCGTTCCTGACCCCTAGCCAATAGGACACTTACTCTATCTATTGAGTTGAGTTGTCTCCCCTCGGGGGTCGCACTCATAGCTAGATAGCCAGCCAACCAAGAAGGCTTCGATTTCAAGTTGAATCAAAAGCCTAAATGCAAAGTCTTAAATAGCCAATACTGACTCCTTTCCCAGGGCCAAACGAATACGGTTAACACGAATCGACGGCGGAGTTACCAATTTGTCCAAAACATTGTTGGTTTATTTTTACGATAAACTTAAATTTTGATGTTTTTTTAGTATAACCCGAAATCAAACATGAACTCGAGCCAATGACCCAAATTAACAACCCTACTTAATGTCCGTATTCTGAACTAAAACCTCTATCTTAAATTGGAATTACAGGTGTATGATGTAACAAGCTACTTAAATGACCATCCTGGTGGTGATGAAGTCGTATTGGGACAAGCAGGTATGATATAATTTCCTGGTGGTGCACATATGCATAAAACACTCACTAATTTTAGGATAATTACAAGAACTATCCCTAAGGTTTAGCCTAATTGCAAAAAAACTCTAGTTATCTTTCAGAATTACAATCACCTCCTTAAAGTATACAAACATCCCTTCAGATTTGTATTTATCTCACAAATGCTACCACTCGAGGATGTAATTTGTAAAATAGAAATAAATATCAATGGGTATTTGTAAATTTGAAAGATAATTGTTTTTTATTTAATTTGGCTAAACCTCATAGATTTTGTATTTAACCCTTAAGTTATATTATCAATGCTTGTTATGGCAGAGCCAGTGCTCCAGATTTGAATTAGAAAGTTTCCTAATGTAAAGAAAAAAATCTAACATGAATAGTTATTTTATAATTAAGTTGAAAAATATAATTCAATGATCACCATTTTATTTGTAGGCAAAGATGCAAGTGAGGAATTTGAAGATGTAGGTCATGGTAGCGCGGCTCGACTGATGTTGGACGAATTCTACGTCGGAGAGGTTGATCCATCCATGAAGCGTCCCACGGACACCATGGATGCAACCCTACCTCCGACTGAAGATCTGAAGGACGAGTCTATGGGATACTTGACGAACAAGTTTCTCTATTTTCTAATAGCCCTTGCAATTATAGGATTGGGTATGGGAATTCACTTATTCAACTTTGCAAGCTAAACTTGAGACAACATTGAGAATCATGCATGTTTTCTTCACATAAGAGGATAACATTGTTTCTCCAACTTTCTTTTGTTCATTTGTATAATGCGATAAGCTTATGAATTATTGGAAATAAATTGTTGAACAAGCTATAATGAGTATTTTGTACACGCATCAAATAAGACCCTCAGGTTTATGCAAACATCAAAAGGCTGAATATGCAAATTTCTAACATTCTCAATAGCCGTGAAAACTGGCCAATTTAAAATATGTTAATGTGCATGGTAGTTGAGGATATTAGGGACTTGGAGCCATTGTGTATTCTCACGGTTTATATGGGGCAGTTCCGAGGGGCCGAAGTTGTTTCTCCGAGAACTAGTCATGTGGGAACATGAAATCTCGATTATCAAAAAAAAAAAAAGTATGTTAGCTTTTCGCTATAGACTATTTTAACCACAAATTCATCAAGCATAAGTCTACAAATGCTAATAAATCAGCAACAACTCACTAAAACTATATATATACTGGTACAAGAGCCTTAGTTCAAACTTTGATTGAAAAGGTACTTTCATGTTCATAACATATTGGGTTTTCAGAAGGTCTAATTTATCGGAAGGTTTCAGCGAGCAAAGTCACAGTCATGATCTTCCGACGATTATTTGAGGAATTTGGCGATGTCATAGAATCTTCTAGACCATGTGAGTCCTCGTCTGATGAGTTGAGAGATGCGGTACTATCTAATTCATTCTCCAAAGCGTCGTTTGACAAGTTCGCGACTGTGAGAACTTCCTCAGGGTGCTTGGGTTAGTAGCAACGAAATCATACTCTTCCAAATTTTCGGCTCCAAGGCTTAATATTACATTTCGCAAATAATGTGGTCGGACAACCACAAACTGGTGCTCTTGAGTATGTTGCTGGTTAAATCGACCGGGAAGCTTGGACGAACTATTGTAGCAACCCTCACAAAGGTCGAAGCCTATTTTCTCAACACAATCTTTGCATTTGTATCGTAGCCCAATAATAGGACACATCTGCACAAAATCATGGACGTCTCATGATGAAGTGAATCATTAACCAAAAATAACAAGTACAAAAGATCAAAATCCTAGCAAATCCTAGGATATGTCATATGAAATCTTTAGCATACACAAATGATATGTACTAGAAAATAAGAGAAACAGAAAAGCGAACACAAATGATAGCTGATGTACTAGAAAATAAGAGAAACAAAAAAGACAAATTGTATTACCCCACAATAGTCACAACCAACCCCAGGATGAAACTTGGCCCCATGGTCAGAGAACCATGTCGAGCAAACATTTGTAGGCACCGGTGAACACTGAACTTGCTCTTGTTTCTCTGTTGAACCTTGTGGCACTAACATAACAAAGAGAAGTCAGAAATGCAGTTAAAATAAAAGCAAACCAAAGTGCAGTTAAAATAAAAGCAAACCAAAGTGCAGTTAAAATACATTCAACGCCAACCGCATTTAATTAAAGCAAACTGTCTTAATTTAAGTATTGAACAAAAATGGAAGTTACAGATTCACTAGAAGATAACAAAGTCCAACATACTAGGGGTGACAATTTCTGACACGACACGATAGCACGACACGAAAATAGCGGGTTAGTGTTTAGCCTTAACGTGTTCGTGTCCTTATCGTGTCGACACGATAAGGACACGAAAATTTCGTGTCGTGTTCGTGTTTTATCGTGTTTACACGATAGTGACACGAACACGATAGTGACACGATAATGACACGACACGAACACGATAAAGACACGATAATGACACGTTTACCTGTTAGCGACACGATAATGACACGGCACGAGCACGATAAGGATACGATAATGACACATTTACCTGTTAGTGACACGATAAAGACACGATAACCTGATATTTTGTATATTTATGTCGTGTATTTTCGTGTAAAATCGTGTCATATCGTGTAATTTGCTATCGTGTATTAACGTGTAAATCATTTTCTTTTTATTTTTGACTTATCGTGTCACTATCGTGTCGTGTCGTGTCGACACGAAAATTTTCGTGTTCGTGTCGTGTCGGAGCAGATCCTTATCGTGTCGTGTTCGTGTTTGCCCTTATCGTGTCGTGTCGTTATCGTGTCGACACGAAACACGACACGATAACACGATTTGACACCCCTACGAACATACTTCCTGAAGCACTAGCACTCTGAACGTTACACAAAGATTCTTTTCTTGCTGAATATTCTTCGGGAAATGCTCCTCCAGGAAATGCTCTAGAATTAAGCACACACTTGGGAACCCATTTGGGTGCGCACTTTGACACACCGGACATTTACAGACACTGTCGTGTGGATCAATACAAGCTTCGCAATAAACTGCAAAATGTAAGACAATCAAGGAATGAGTATCAATGGTATACTTTTTCCTTACAAGTAGGAATGTTTTGAAATGGCATACCATGGCCACAATTGAGAACTACAGGACGACATAATAGGTTGTTGCACACAGCACACTGTAAGTCGGTCACAAGGGCCTGGTTACTATGTTCAACCACACCGTTGGCCTTATTGATAATAGTATGAGAACTTGATGTTGTTGGGATAGTTGTTGTATTAACTTCACCAGGAAAAGTACTTTTCGAATTTTCTTGAATGATGGAACGGTCACCAAATTGAGAATCAGTTAAGCTACCATCACACTCTGGAGATGCATGTCCATATTGCTTTTCTTCTTCTGAAACAATTAAGAAAGAGAACATTTCACTACTAATAATATAAAAGGGTAATATCATTCAGGAAAAAGGATTTAGGATTTCTGCAGTATAACTAGAAATGCACAAATTTGTAAGAAACAAGAATATATACTTATCGAAGAAGAAAAATATGATCTTGAGCCCAGGATTACCCTTAAAAGCTCTAATAATAAAAAATACTTCTTTCTTCAATATTTTCAATGGGCTACCAAATGATAAATTACATGCTAGAGAATCAAATATTAGTCACCATGGCTTAAGTTGTAGGTTGTGTGCACATATGAAGTTAAATCAAGTTATTCTCTGCCCTCTGGCATCTTTGTGGGTTTCAAACCTGTAATAGTTAGTCCTCAGTACACTTAACAAAGACATGTGACACGATTCCAGTCGGCACTAACACAAGTCATCCTCCCTTAAGTTATTCTTCATATCCATGCTCTTTAATAGATGATAAAGAAGTCACCAGCAGTGTTTTTATCAACTACTTGGCACGTGATATATACTTTATGTTGGGCTTAAGAAAGACATATGACACGATTCCAGTCGACATTAATTAGTAATCCTCTTCACATTCTCGCTGCTGTAAATAAATGGTAAAGAAGCCAGTGTTTTCATCAACTATTTGGCTGTCATGTACCTTATATTACTATACAACAGTAGAATCTCTAAAAATATCTACAAACCACTTTATCTAATCAGGGAGAGGCCACCTCCACTCAAATGGAAGTTCCTATATTTTCTCTGCACAAACTCCAAGAAATGCAGAGAAGGTCCATATTAGCAAACTCCGATGGCTGTCCTCCATCCAAAGTCCAACTTGAAACTATCATACGCGAGGATGACATAACAACTCACCTCCCCCGCATATTGAGAAAAGTATCCTCTCACTAGTCACTGTAGAACCAAATACATAGGATATGCATATACTATGTCACCAGCTAACATCCTTGCCCATAAAAATAAGGCCATCAGCTAAAATCAATTACTACAAAACTCCATCGCCCCAATTTCTACCGCTAACATCCCCCCAACCAAACAACCATGCCAAGAAATAGTAAGAAATCACAAAGGATATGATATGGACATATCTGAGACATAAAGCATGCTTTGAAGCACAGCATAACACCATACAGCGGCCAGTCTTTAATTGTCCTAGTGACGAGAATTGCTTCCTAATGATAACTGTATACTACTTGACAATGGTATGCTAAGTTAGATATATGATGATACAATTAAACTTGTCAAAAATGGATTGAACCTCCTTCAGAAATATGTATTTAACGAAGTACTATTGAATATGTAAGAATAAATATATTTATTTTCAAAAAGTTGTCCCACTAAATTGCAAGTCTTGACTTTAATTGCAATTAGAGCCTTCAACGTCCACCAAACTCTACTTAACAGCACTCCATTCCGGATACCTTCAAACTCAAATGTAATACTAGTTACTAGCTTTAACCCATTCATTACAAAAGCTATACAGTTTCATCAACATGAAAAAAATAATACACACACACACACACACACACACACACACACACAGAGAGAGAGAGAGAGAGAGAGAGAGAGAACTAAAGAGACTGTGCTCATTTGCAAAAGTAGAACTTTTGTAGATATTCACCTCCACATTAAACAGCAATAAATTCGCAGGTTTAAGCTGCAATCAATAAATATGTATATGCTCTAAAACTTCTATGCCATCAAACAATTTGTTTCGAATTTAAAATTGAAAACAACCAGTTGATTGTTTTCACTTCTGAACATAAAAAAGAAAAAGAAAAATATTATGGTGGAGTAGGACTTCAGCCACGTGGACATAAAATCGGACAACATATGATGAGCAATGAAGTTTAGCCTCAAGGGTGGGAGATGGGCTCGAAGACAGGAAAGGACCTATGGTAGGGGCATGTTTAGTAGCATGATTCTAGTTACCCAACAGGGCTATACATTGGGATCAGTCACTACAAAAGATGTGAGACACTTCTGATGAAATAACTTGCCATTGTTAAGGAATTACTCAAGGATCAGGTGACCCAACTTAAGGGCAAGGCTGGCCATTTACATTGGCTAGAGTAGAGAATGGCAGAAAAGCACAAGAGTCTGGAATCACGGTTACTGAAGAAATTACGTAAGCATATTTTCAGCTACTGTATACTGTTAGAATATCTTAGAACTCACTCACACTAGAGGCAATTAAATATTTTGAGCATTAACATATTTATACAACAGGATGCAAACTTCAAAGAACAAAGATATATTGTGATACTGGTAAAGTCACTAAAGATAATGGTTTAACAACATGTGTAAGGTTGTATCAAAAGGATCGCACCTGCGACTTGTCTCTCCTTTCTTTTGTAGGCTGATGGATATAACTTCAGAAGTAAGACGTGCAACAATTTACAGATTCTAGGAAATGATTATACGGATTCCGACAGACAGGACAGTGTGACTCTTGGAAAGTGTCCATGGCTTTGAATACACACCAAAAGCAAGAAATGTGACCACAAGCTGCAAACAAGGGAAGGAAAAGAAATTAGTAGTTCAATGCAAAACTAGTTGCAACGGATAATCTACCATTATTCAACCCAAAAATAGCATACAACAACAACAACAACAAACTAAGCCTTAATCCCACTACGTGGGGTCGGCTATACGGATCATATCGCGCCATCGTTTACGGTCACAAGCCATATTTTCATTTATTTCTAGGTATAACATATCTTGTTTAATAGTTTCTTTCCAAGTCTTTTTAGGCCTACCTCTACCTCTTTTGATTTGTGTGAGTGATTCTCTACCTTCTAAGCGTCGCACGGGTGCATCTAAAGGTCTCCTATAAACATGTCCAAACCATCTTAATCGTGTTTCTCTAATTTTCTCATCTATTGGTGCTACTCCCACTTTGTTTCTAATGTGTTCATTTCTTATTCTATCTAATCTAGTGTGTCCACACATCCATCTTAGCATTCTCATCTCTGCTACCCTCATTTTTTGTTCGTGTTCATATTTAGTCGCCCAACATTCGCGCCATAAAGTATTCGGGCCTTATGGCCGTTTTATAAAATTTTCCTTTCAATTTTAATGGTATTTTACGGTCACAAAGGATAGAAGATGCACTCCTCCATTTATTCCAAATTAAATGCATAAAAGATGAGAATGATAATATTTTAGTGAAAGACGAGGACATAAAAGATCGATGGAAGAGGTATTTCAATAATCTTTTTAACGAACCAGAAGAGGAATGAAGTCACATTAGGAGAACTAGCCAATCTCAATCGAACAAAACCGTACCTTTTATCGTAGGATTCAACTTCATGAAACAAAAAAGCACTAAACAAAATGAAAATGGCAAAGGCGGTTGGCACAGATGATATACCAATTGAAGCATGGAAATGTCAGGTGGAGTTGGAATTTCATGGCTTACTAAATTATTTAATGTTATCCTAAAAACTAAGAAAATGCCTAATGAATGGAGAAAAAGTATATTGATACCTATATATAAAAACAAAGGGGATATACAAAATTGTGCAAATTACAGGGGAATTAAATTAATAAGTCATACAATGAAACTATGGGAAAGAGTTATAGAAGCAAGAATAAGAAATGAAACTAGTATATTAGATAATCAATTTGGCTTCATGCCAGGAAGATCCACAATTGAAGCTATACACTTAATTAGACGACTATGTGAACAATATAACGAGAGAAAACAAGATTTACATATGGTTTTTATTGATCTTGAAAAGGCATATGATAGAGTCAACCGAGATATAATGTGGCGCGTATTGGAAAAAAGAGGAATAAAAATAGCTTACATAGATGCCATAAAAGATATGTATGATGATATAACAACATGTATCAGGACACCAACAGGAATATCTAGTGAATTCCCAAACACTATAGGTTTGCATCAGGGATCCGCTCTAAGCCCTTACCTTTTTATCCTAATAATTGATGAAATCACTAAACACTTACAAAAATCCATCCCCGAATGTATGTTATTTGCGGACGATATAGTTTTAATTGATGAAACAAGAGAAGGAGTAAATGCAAAATTTGAAGTTTGGAGAGAAGCACTCGAATCAAAAAGGTTTTACTATAAGTAGGGCTAAGCAGAATACATGGAATGCCACTTTAGTAAAAACAACAGAACAATGAGACGAAGGTTAAAATTGATGGACATGAAGTGAGTATAACAAAGAATTTTAAATACTTAGGATCTATAATTGAAGAGAACGGAGAAATCAACCCAAAAATAGCATATGAATTATAATTTCTAATTCCCTCATACCTAACACCACAGGTTTGTACATGATGTCCCTGCAAAATTAAGAGAAGAGAAGGACTCAGACAACAAAAAAAATTGAAATAAATCACTCGTAAGACACCATATATACAAAAACTTAAACCAACATTAACTCAATATAAATTGACATTTTTCCTAAATAAATTATATATATTCACAAAAGTTACTTTAAGAACTTGAACAGGAAATCTGCCCAGTTCAATTACTTTTTTTTTTCTTTCTCTTCTTTCAATTTCTTATAAGGTTCCAAATAATCATAAAAATGATTCATTTTACTTCCAAACACCAATTCGTTCATAGATTAATATAATATATAAACTCCACTTACAGGCAAATGCAGACAATAGTTCGAAAAGAAATTGAAAAAATAATGGGTTAAGAACATTATTGCCCAACATTCCAGAGAAAATGATAGCTTTTTTATGTTCCCAGACTTTTTAGACTTTTTCACGCTCCTGCTTTTTTCGGACATTTTTACGCTCCCATCAAATTTTCCAGATTTTTTTACGTTGTTATTTCGAACATGTTTCATCTACATATGCAAAAACCATGCAAAATCAAGAGAAGAGAGCTTTCAGAAGGACTCAATGACAACAAGAAACATTGAAATAAATCACTCGTAAGCCACCACATATACAAAAACTTAAACCAATATTATTAACTCAATAGAAATTGCCATTTTTCCTAAATAAATTATCTATATTCCCAAAAATTACTTTAAGAAATTACTTTAAGAACGAACAGGGCATCATGGCCAGTTCAATTACTTTTTCTTCTCTTCTTTCAATTTCTTATAAGGTACCCAATAATCACAAAACTATTTCATTTTA
The DNA here is from genome assembly GCA_016081115.2 of Rehmannia glutinosa. Lineage (NCBI taxonomy): Eukaryota > Viridiplantae > Streptophyta > Magnoliopsida > Lamiales > Orobanchaceae > Rehmannia > Rehmannia glutinosa. Next base: position 167,611 of record JABTTQ020002635.1, read on the forward strand.
CTTCCAAACACGAATTATTTCGTAGATTAATATAATTTATAATCACCAATACTTACAGGCAAACGCAGCACTGAAATTCATCGGGAAATTCTTCATCATCCATATCAGCACACTCTTTTATGACTTTATCCTCCATTCCTGAAACCCTAGATACAAACAGAGAGACGCGCGAAGAAGTGTATGTATAGGTCTATGTATGTATCTACTGCTATCTAAGTCTGAATCGGTTAATAACAGTTAGGCTTTGGGGGTGGGGGAGGAGGGGACGTTTCAGCTTTGGGCCGAAAGGATAGTCATGGGCCGTTAAAAGGAGATGAAATGTTTTGCTTTGATTGCCTTCGATCCATTACTTTTAATAGTTCGAAATGAAAAATAATGGGTTAAGGATCCAACATTCCAGAGAAATTGACAGTTTTTTATGCTTCTAAGCTTTTTGTAGACTTTTACATGCTCCTATTTTTTCCGAACATTTTTACGTTTCCATCAATTTTTTATGGATTTTTAACGTTGTTGTTTCAAGGTTAGTTCGAACTTTCATCTAATAAAATTTCAAAAAAAATAATTTCCGCCCCACTGAATAAATAATTAAAAACAAAATATATTGAAACAAAAAAATATTAAAAATAATATAGAAGCAACACATGAATAGAAAAATACAATTGAATTTTTGATCCAATGTATTGAAAGCATAAAAACAACCAAGAAACAATGAACAACACTAGAAACTATAAAGTTAATCAACCCAAAAACAATGTAAACAATATAGAAAACACCACATAAACCAAAAAGAGATTATAAATAAATATAAATTGAATTGAATTATCGAAAGCTACATGAAAACAATAAAGAAATATCAAAACAACATCAAAACAGTATAAAAACAACCGAGAAACAACATAAAGAACATAGAGAACAGTAGTGCGTTGAAGAAGAATGATGAGGATTGTTACGTTGATTTTGCGTTGGGATTGGGAAGGATTGCATGAATCCTGTGAATATTAAGCTATTTTGGAAGATGATCAATTTACCCGTGTGTTTAATTAACTAGCTTGTAATTTGTAATTTTTCTTCTTAAATCGCAGCCTTTGAAAAAACTAGATATATGGCTAGGATTGGTCCTTATGGACTCACCCTATAAGGTAGTCTTGTATAACCATCTCCCTATATATATATATATATATATATATATATATATTATCGCCTCATTTGGGAATTCGAAAAAGCCAAGAAAAGGGACTTATCCGCCTTTTTCTCTCTGTTTGGGATTGGCGAATCGGGCCTAGTCACCAATAAACAATCTGTTGAATGCCCGATTTGTAATCGCATGGGGGTGTTATTAAGTTTTCTGGCCTTTTCAAGGTATTGGAATTGTCCCTTTTGTCCTAAAACCCACCCCTAAAAAGACGACATTACCCCTCATTTTATGATTAATTACTATCCTACTTCACATAAAAAGAATTCTTGTATGCTCAAGCAAACCCTACTCTTCCGCCGCGAAATCGTCGGGTATGACCTTCAAACTCTTCTTCAATTGATTTGTAAATTATTGTAAATCATTTGAAAAGCTTAGCAAGAAATCGGAAATATTATGTAAAGACCTTTGATTTTGGGTTTGTAAATATCATTTATTTTTGGCTTCGCAAGAAATCGGGAACTATTTATGGAGATTTTGTTGTAATTTTTTTGAGTTAATTGGGGTGATGGAATGGGGCTTTCTTGTTTGAAGTGGGACTTTTATTTCATTTTCCTTTTCCATCAACTACTTGTAATTGCAAATTTGTTGCCATTCAACTCTCGGAACCACCTCGAATACTATATAGATCCAAGAACCAAGAAGCATTTGCGAGTAAGTTGCAAATTTTAGGAGAATAATATAGTGTTTTTTGTTTTTCGCAAATTGTTCCGTTCTTCATAATGTAGTGTTTTATGATAATCAACTTTCAATCTTCAAATTCAGTTTTTGTTTTGATTATATGCTTTTATTCATATGATGTATGAGTAATTTATTGGTACAATTGAGCATTATGTAGTGTTTTTATTAATGTTTAAATTTAAATCTTCAAATTATGTTATGTACAATTACTCATAAAATTTAGCATAATGTAATGTTTTTAATGATGTGGATTCAAATAAAAGAGGTGTAGATTAATTCTGTTTTGGTGGGTGGTGGTTTTGAAACAAGGATGAGCCGAACTCAAAGAACTTGTTAGATATGTTATGATTTAGGTCATATTTCTTGGTAAATTTAGGTGCATTGAATTAGTTATTTTGTACATTGGTTTAAACAAAAGAGGTGTAGACACTGTTTCTACATTTGGTTTGTTATATATAGATAGATGAAGAAGAATTGCATGTCATTGTCATTATTGAAGAAATCGTTATGTTGCTGAAAATGATGTTCTTCTTCATTCATTTATATCGAAGACGTCTTATGTTAAGACGCGTCGTCATCATAGACAAAGAATCGAGCATGCTCCATATAGAATGGTTGATCGATTACCGATCAAATTAGCCATATGCGTGCTCTAATCGATATAAGTGATGAGACTTGTATCCAACAACTACGAATGGATAGAAATGCGTTCGGTAGGTTGGTTTTCTCTTAGAGAATGTTGGTGGGCTAGAACGCATACAAGACATATACAAATAAGTGAACAAGTTGCTATTTTTTTAGTTTATTGGCACATCACAAGAAGAATGTTGTCGTGAAGTTTGACTTCAAAAGATCGGGTTATACAATTATCAAACACTTCAATTTGGTTCTTCAAGCATTGCTTACAGCTTCATACCATCTACTAAGTAACTCCACAACCCGTGAATGACGATAGCACATATAATAAATGGAAGTGGTTCAAGGTAACTCTAAAAACTTATGGTTAATTATCTACAAAAACTTACATTAATCTCTATCTATTATTAATTTAGTGTCAATACTTAACTTCATATATGTGTTTGTTTTCTTAGGGGTGTCTAGGTGTGGTATATGGAACTTATATTGATGTACGAGTTCCTTTAGTGACAAGCGCGATATAGGAACCTAAAGGAGATATATCCGTTAATGTTCTTGGTGTTTGTGACGCGACCATGAAGTTTGTATTCATATTAAATGGTTGGGATGGTTCTACCGATAGTCGTGTTTTACTCGATGCTTATTAGTAGGCCAAATGAATTCAGAGTACCCACTGTATGAGTTGTTGTTGTTCTTGTTTTTGTTGCTAGTGCTCATATTTGTTGTTAAACCGCATCATCATAAGTTGGTACATCGACATTACTACTAAATCAAAAAATATATGCATTAAGTGGATAATTTTTTAATATGTAAACTTTTATTTGAATTAGTCGATCATGTGGAACGAACTAACATCTTTCCCAAAATATCACCAATTTTGATGGTCTTTGTAATAGTGTAATGAGGCAATATGAAAAAACAAGATAATAAATATAGATAAAATGAAAATGTTCTCATACGTCTCATGCAAATGTATCGCTTTCACAGACTTCATGGGAACAAAGAAATGTAAAATTATGTACATTAATCAACTAATTTTGTAGAACAAAGTAAAAAAAAAAAACTTTGATTGAATTATTTAACTTATTTCAAGACAAACTATGATTAGTATAATATCATAAAATTCAAAATCCAAAATTGCAGATTCGATAACAAACATCGACACATTACAACTTCACATAACCTCACAATCTAGAATTGTTGCAAATTTGGCGAAATAAACCCTAACCGCATACAAAAACTAGGCAAATGTATAAGTCTACAACAATAATATTCACATATGAAAATTTAGGTTATTGTCAATAATCTCAGTTTAATTTTTTCGATAAATTGGACTACCGAAATTGACGATTGCTTTTTGTGAATTCTCCCAATTTGATCTAAAATTCAACTTAGTAGCAATCATGAAAAACTCACCCAGGAAATTCAAAGAACCACAACTTTTCTCAAAAGATCTTACTCGACAACCAGACATCCATTCGAATGATCCAGGATGACTCTCGCTTTTTTATACGACGATGCGAAGAAGAACTAAATTTTCAACAGTATCTCGTTTTGTGCTCATTCGGGGGTGTAAAATCATATTTTATTTTACAATATCTAGGGTTTTTTTGGTAATTGTGCGATTTATCACACCTAATCATAATGTCAAACAAACTTTTACCAAAAAATAGGGGTGGTACGGTTGCCGGTTCGAATCGCTGTTCTAGTTTCAAAACCACGATTTTGGTTCCTCATTTTGGAGGAACCAAAACCGTGAACCGTTGTGTCATGGTTACGATTCCAAAACCGTAACCGATGACGATTCCGGTTTTAGAACCCGGTTTATCCACGGTTCCTATTCTCGCCGTTTATTTATCTTTTGATAATTTTTGATTTTTTTAAAAGATTTATCAATTTCAGCTTATAAAAAATGGGAAAAAAAGACTTTGAGTTAATATTCAATTAAGTTTTGAACTTAATATTAATAATAATATTAAATCGTATATATATACTATTGGAGTATAGATGAATCAAAGTTCACGTAATTCACTTACAACATTTGGTTTAAAACGTGTCTCATGTAGTTACGAATATAAAACATCATAATAAATATTTAACATATCTTACCGATAAAAAAAAAAAAAATATTTAACATATCTTCTAGCATATTTTACCCAAAATAAATAAAAATCATCGGTTTTAACCTAAAAATGGCGGTTTTGACCGCCTGCGGTTCCATCGCCAGTTCTAACCGCGGCCCACGATTTTTAGGACAAAGGAATCGAACGAAACCAGAGTTACACGGTTTTGGTTTGGTTTTGGAACCACCGACTGGTCAATGATTCTCGAATTGACCACGGTTCAGTTCCGATTTGGAACTCGATGCCACCTCTACCAAAAAAGCTCGACCAGTCAACAACACTAACCCAAACCCCAAACATAATATTACACCACATTATTTAATGTATGAATAGTGCCCGTAATCCTTATTTTGCATGTCCACATAACCTGATCTTCATTCCCAAATGAGGCCTAAATATATGGGTTGAGTTATATGAGACTAATTAATATCTAGAGTGAGTCCGTAAGAATTAATTCTAGCTATTGATCGAAATTAGCCAAGAACCAAGATTAAACTACATAAATAATTATTATTTAGTTAAATTATAATAACAAAGATAATTTTGTAAATGATTACCGATAGATAATAACCCACAAAAGAAACAGTTACACACTTTATGGAATGAAACTTAATTGATTTGATTCCATTAGAGATGCACCCAATCACGAAAAATAGGGCGGCAAATTAGAGCGCAATGCGCATTCAAATGAACTAGATTTTTCTTATTCATCGTTCATCTTTATATTAAAAAAATAGAAAACTATTTCAATACTATACTAAACAATACAAAAATAAAAGTGTGATGAATATTCTAAACAAACATTATATACGTGGTAAGTATGCAACAACCCATGAAATAAAATCCATTAGTATATCAACCATGATCGAAATAAATAAAAGCATGATGAATACATTAAATATATAGTAAATGTGCACACGAGAATAAATAAATACATGATGAATGTTCTAAATATGCATAAACATATTAAACAACTCCGTTTAATATATAAACAAAATAAAAAATAGAAAAAACATCATGTATGTTCTAAATAAGCACTAACTAGAAAAATCTAATTTATCTTATGTGTAAAGTTCTTCTAAAATATCAATGTACTCATGGAATACTTAATATGCATCAAATCACATAAAAATCTCATAAAATCTCAACCATACAAACATACAAAAAAATTAGATCAACCTTCAATAATGGAGATTTCGAGTTTGATTCTTCAACTATGCCAATTGGAAGATTTTCGATAATTTAGGATTGAATAAGGAAAAGAAGAAAATCCCCTCAAACTTGCCTATTTGTTTTTATTACTACCCAACATAAAATTACAAGGCCGCTCTAATATCAATTAATTAATATTTCACCTCCTAAAAATAAGGATTAAATCTCAACCATTATATCTTATTCAGAACAATTGAAATTAGTCCCTACAACTCATCGAGTATGTGGTCTCCTGCATGTATATGTTAAATTTCATAATGGATAAGTTGTCTTGTTAATGAGTGTCACGAGTGTTTATACAATTAGTTGTCAGTATCGACTACTACTCATGACAGAGTATAGTACTGATAATTCATACAGCGTAAAAATTAAAACTTACGGCAATGACTTTATGACCATATATATTTGTTTTGTCATTATACAAATTACTGTTATAATTGTAAAACTTACTATTACGATAAAAAAAAATGTCACCACGTCTTAACAGAAATCAGTTCAATCTAACAATCACAAGTTACAAATTTAAACTGTGACAATTTAAGTACATTTTTTATCAGTACTAAATTTGTAAATTATTATCACTACAATATGCCGTTTGACAAAACACATTTTTATAATTTTATCACCCAAAATATTGTCACAGATAAAATATTTTCTTTTAATTAATGGAAGTCAGGAGGAATTTCAACCTGCAGAAACTCAGTACTGTTGCTTTCTACTGTCATTGATATATATATAATATGTAAAATGTGACTGATCAAAATTAAAATTAAACTCTGCAGACAGAGAGATATATGGCGAGTATAATAAATTAGAATATATACAATTCTTTAGACATAGTTTGGTTGCAGCATTTATGAGAGCAAAAGGACGACTAATAAATTGTTATCCACAATGTGAACATAAAACTAGAAAACGCGGATGATAATTAATTCACAAGTTGACTTATAGTGGATTAGATCATTAGAATAATAATTGGCATTGTATCTTTAATTCTGTGTTATATCATTTAAATATATATCATATATATATATGCAGGAAATGTGTGTATACTTTGATTTAAGTATACTTTGCTGAAAATATTATATAGGGATAATTAAAAAAAAAAGCCCAAGGTTCGGGCTAATTATAGAAACATCCAGATATTTTTGAAAATTACAGAAAATCCCTTGAGGTTTGATTTCATCTTATATTTTCTCCCTTTATAAACAAAAAAATACTTCAAACCCCTTGATGTTTTATAGAAATATACAGTTATGCCCTTCATTTTAACACATAATCAAATTTGATGGGTTTTTTTGTAATTTTGAAACATATATCTCTAGTTTTTTTTTTTTTTTTTTGTAATTAGCCCAAACCCTAGGGATCTTTTGTAATTATCCCTATTATATCTACCTTATTATTACGTGCATTTGTCATATACAATATTAGTTGTTTTATTTGACTTAATGACTGCGTTTCAAAAAAAAAAAAAAAAAAAAAAATTGACTTAATGACTGAACCAAACCAAAATCGAAAATTCCATATGTATATTAGAATGTAAAATTCGATTCAGTATCTTCAATTTAATTTTACAAACAATTAGTCTATTCAATTTGGTTTTGGTTCTAGTTTTGAATCATCGTGCGTGTACGGAATTATTATTTTTTGTATTTTAAATTTTGTTTACATATATATGTATTTATAGTTTTTATATTATGACGTATTATTTACTTATAAAAACTAAAAGAATATTAGATATAATTATGTTTGTAAAATTTCATATTTTTTATTAGGGTTGTAAACGATCCGAGCCGAGCCGAGCTTTAACTTGTTTGCCATATGTTCGTTTAATTTTATACATGTTCAAGCTTGGCTTGAGCTTGATTCATATTTTAAAAAACTTGTTCGTGTTCGGCTTGATAAATTTTTTTAATGCTTGAATGTGTTTGTGAACATGTTCGTGAACGTGTTCGTTTGGAGTTTATGTTCATTATGTTCGCGAACAATTAATAATTTTGTTCGCGAACAATAAATAAACAAAAATAATTACTTTTTTCGTGAATAGTAAACAAACAAACATTTATTCAAACCTATAAATGAGAATACACATAAATTATTGTCGAAAAATAAACACATAAACTGACCAAACAAGTGATTTTGGCAAACCAAACTAGATTAGAAACAATTGAAAAAATATTCAAAAATCAAATACGACTAAATAAATCTTGTTTTCTTTTTGTGTCCAACTTCAATCAAATTTAGATTGCCCTCCAACCCTTTAGCTCCAATTATACCGCCAACTGTAGGGTCTTCAAATCTTTTTAATTTTAGTCAAACAAAATCTTTTTAATTCTATTTTTTTCCAGATAATCGAGCTATTAGCCAAGTCCTTAACTAGATGTTCACGAACAAGTCTTAAACCAATATTATACGAGCTTGTTCATGTACATTTATAAACGAACACTAAACAAGCTTGTTCACAAGCTTTTAGTAAACGAGTATATAATTATTCAAGCTCGTTCGTTTATTAAACGAGCCTAAAATGTGTTCGTTTATGCTCGTTTATCTAAATAAACGAACATAAACAAACGTTATCCGAAAGCATATTCACGAAGCCGCTTTCGAACGCCTGTTCACTTACACCCTATTTTTTATTACTTTTTTGCTTCGACAATCGAATTACCAAAAAATAATACGTACAAATCTACTTTGATTGATTATTTCGATTCAAGATTTCGTATATTATTTTGGATTTTGCATGTACGAAGACGATCTTACCGAAATGAATACCTTGTACAACATAAAATATAGAGCAAATGGGGCAAATTACCCACTTGGGATAGGTGATTGAGTTTTTGACATGTAGGATAAAAACATAGTTTTCTACCCACTTTTGGTGTTCTTTACCACAATACCCTTGAGGCTTTAAATGCAAGCCTTTAATATGTATTTCTCTCTTGAAATTAAATACTCCCAATACATAACATACGTGAACTCGTGAACACTCCCTTCTTTTTTGCTCTTCATTTTTCTCTCTCTTCTTCTTCTTCTTCACAAAATATCAAGAAGTTATTTTTGTGGGCTTTCATCAACAAAATCGCACCAAAAAATCGAATAACAAGGTAATGTTCTTTCTCCTCCTAATTAGTTAACATTGTTTAAATCGTTCAAGACCAATATATTTGCAAAATATGTGAAGTGTTTTGTGAAAGGAAAAATTTTCTCGCATTTATGAAACACAATGCACGATATCGTGTCATAGATTAGGCATGATATCGTGCCCCATATATTAGACACGATATATATCGTGCCTTTATTAGAACGATATATCGTCTTTGTATATTAGGTACGATATCGTGCCCCGTATATTAGACACAATATCGTACCTAATATATAGGCACGATATATCGTGCCAAAAAAAACACGATATATCGTGTCTAATAAAGGGCACGATATATCGTGTCTAATAAAGCGGCACGATATATCATGTCTAATAAAGGGCACGATATCGCGTACTCACGAAAAAGGCACGATATATCGCGGCCCCAAAGACAAAAAACAGCGCCTTTTATGTGTTCTTGCATTTATCAATATTTTTTCTTTGTATATAGATGAACTCTCGCTATCTTGTTGTTCGATTTGGTGGTCATTGGGAAGGTTTAGAATATAAAAGTGGTGAAGAAGAAGTTGTACGTATTAAACCGGGCAAAATGAATTATAGTGAAATATTGGAGGAGGTTTATGGTGTTGTTGATGTTGATAGGGGCGTATACGATTGTATAATGCATTCTATTGTAGATATTTCTGGAAACAAACTTGGGAAGTTAAAGTTGAAAAACGATGATGACATTGAAACCCGCGTTTGGGAACACCGAGTTACCGATTGTTTTTGTAACACTGAAAAGAAAAACGATGGGTGAGACTAGTTCGCATAATGTATTGGGAGGTCCGTCTGAGCATAATCGAGTTGAGAACGTTGAAGGTCAACAAGGTGTTGGTGGAAGTTTTATGCAACTAATGGCTAGTCAGAATGATTTGTCAGCAGTCATTGGGCCTAATTACAACTACATGCAACTTCTTGGTTTTCAACAATACGGTTTACCGCAAATCAATCCATATAGTCATGCGAAGTAAGGCCTAGTGGAGCACCTTTTATGCATATGAACAATGTTTCAATTATTGATCATCCGCGTCCACTAGCACCTACGATTAATGTTCCAAATATCAATTGTCCAGGGACTAGTATAAGGCCAAGCAATGAAGATGGCTATTATCCCGATATGGGTTGTGATAATACCGATGTTAATTGTGATAATATCGATCTTGATGTTGGTTGTGATAATAATGACATTAATTATGGTGCAAACTACACCCAAATGATTTTGGTGAGAACTACACCGATGGTGATGTTGGTACCGACGTTGAAGCTAATAATCAATTTGAAAATGACCAAAGAACGTCTTTGAATTTGAGGAATTTTGTGAGTGGAGACGAGACGGAGAGAAGTATTTCGAAAAAAACCAAAACCAAGATGCAAATCACGAGGTGTTAACTTACATCCAGATATCCATAGAGACAATATGGACGAAACAATAGTGCCCACAGACGAAGTTGGGTGATTCCTGGTACACTCTCGCACCTTTCGATTCCCGGAGGAACTCAAGCAGTTGGAAGCATCAGTGGGACATTGCGCCAAGGAGCAACATACATGAGCAAAAGCTGAATTGGATATCGCACTAGGCATGTATCACCTTGAAAATCAAGTCGAGTATCGAGTTGAACGCTCGGATAAGACTCGTTTTCATGCAATATGCAAGTATGAACGATGCCCTTTTCGAATGCGTGCATATGGAAAGGATGGTATTTGGAGAGTAGGGAAGTTTGACAAGCACCATGGATGTGGGTTAAATTTGAATGACAATGCATCTAGGCGGGTGCATTCTAAAGTAGTAGGTGCGTATTTTTCATCTAGATTACTAGTGGAACATTCTCGCTCGTGCAAGAGATATGATAGCGGAGTTGGAATCGCGACATGGGCTTAAATGAGTTATAATGTTGCGTTGAGTGCAAAGCATCATGCCTTTGGGTTGATATATGGAGATAGCAACAAGTCATTCAATCTAATTCCCAGATACTTACACATGTTGAATTTAACGAATCCCGGATCGGTAACTAGATGGAAGTCGGATAATTTTAATAGATTCAAGTACGTGTTTTTTGCTTTGCATGCATCAATCATCGGATTCCGAACAATGCCCGACCAGTTATTGTGATTGATGGAACACACCTTAAAGGCAAATACGGGAATATTGTTTGTGGCGGCAAGAATAAAAGATGGTAATGAAGCAGATTTTCTCACTTCTTTGTTGGAATCGGGGGATGTTGAAAACGCGGCGATTCTTGGACATGGTTTTTGAGACAGGTTGAGAGATGCTTATAATTGCCCTCGTGATCTATCGATTGTTTCGATCAAAGACAAGAGTATCGATAATGCCATAAAAGCAAGATACCCGAGAAGCATCACATGGGCTTTGCACTTATCATTTGCGAGTAATTTGGCTCAATACGGTCAACATATAAAGAATGTTTAGGAATGCAAAGCATATTCATACCGCCGTGAAGATTATGATAAGTATTTTGAAAACATAAAAGTTGCTAGTGAGACGGGTGCGTTTAAGAAGTTAGAACGTGCGGGGAAGACAGATGGTCTCGAGTTAAGTGTCTGTCCGGCGTTATGGGTTCATGACATCAAACTGGTGAGAGCTTCAATAGTCGGTTATTATGGGCCGAAAGTTACTGTTTGTTACGGCTTGAGTGTGCTCGGACTATTATTGAAAAGTGGTTTTATGAACGGCACGACAGCCGCTAATGATAAAGATTAAGAGCTAACACTTGAAGCAACCAAAAGATTAAATGATGCGATTGAGATAGGTCGTAGAATGGATGTACAATGTCTTAGTAATGTGAAGTACAAGGTGAAAGATGGAACAAAGACTTATTTGGTTGACTTATCCCAAAGAACGTGCAGTTGTCGAGAATTTGAATATGAATTGATGCCTTGCGCCCATGCATCCAGCAGAATTAGGTATAAATAAATTTAAAATTTGTATCAATATTTTCACATAATTCGTTCAATATTTTCAAATAATTGTTTGTTTATTTGTGCGGAAGGCGAACCTCAATATCTATTCATTTCTTCGCCCATTATTATAAAAATGAAAATCTTCAAAAAATGTGGGCGGGTGAAGTTTTACCAGTTCGATCCGAGTGAATGGGTTCTACCACAAGAGGTGCGAGACTTAGTATGCAACCCTCCAAATAACCCGAGACAAGCGGTCGCCCTAGACAAAGTAGAGTTCATTCATTGTTGAATCATCAAGTAATCGTTCACGTAAAGAGTCAAATTTATAACTAGTTCAATTTATAACTACGGCACGATATATAGGCACGATATAGGCAAAGAATACATTGAAAGAATACAAAAAAAACCCTAGGGCACGATATCGTACCAAGATTTATAACTAGTTCAATTTATAACTACTGACGATATAGTTCAATTTATAACTAGGGCACGATATCGTACCCAATTATAACAAGGCACGATATCGTGCCGTTATACCTAAAATGCGATATGCGGCACGATATCGCACCCAATTATAACAGGCGCGATATCGCGCCCCTATACCCAGTGCGATATGCGGCACGATATCGCACCCATTATAACAGGGCACGATATCGTGCCGCTTCATCTTCTACATCAAATCGCGCCACACACGGGCTGCTACACCAAGTCACCAACATCCAACACTAACCCAACACACAAATTTATCAAACTTATTCACAAATTTATCCAACAATAACCCAATTGATAAACCCTAAACACCAAAATCGAACACTAAAAATCCTAAATCAATTAACCTAACATAAATAGAGTTTAAAACTTAAAATCGAACACTAAAAATCCTAAATCAATGAATCCTAAATGACGATTGATATGCTTACCTGTTCGGAAGGGGCGGCGGCGGCAGAGGAGGATGGCATGGAGGCGCGAAGGCGGCAGGCGGAAGAGATGGTGCGGGCGCGATGGAAGCGGCGTGGCCGAGGTGGAGGTGGAGGCGGTCGACGTCGACGGCACGATTGAGTCCATGTTCTTCTCTTATTGGGCACGAAATGGGGTTGGTCTTCTTCTTCTTGTAGTCGCACGAAATGGGGGCCTTTTTTTCTTTCTTTTGTTTTGGTTGTTGGGGCACGAAATGGGGATGGGTTTGGACGTTTGGTTTCTTATTTTGTTTTATACGGTTTTTATACGGTTTCTTATACGGTTTTTGAATTTTAAAATTCAAAAATACCAACTTAAAGGAGGGATAATTTGGTCAATTTGGGTAGAAAAGAAGTTTTTATCTTATTGGGTAGAAACAAGTACCCACTATCCATAGTGGGTACTTTAAAAAATTCTCCCTAAAATATAATACAACATTCATTACCTCGGATTTTTTACCATTTCTCCATCATAAAAAAATAGCTTTTAACCGTGTTTTTCAAAAGCATATCTGTTAGAGGGTGTTTGGTGAGCGTATAAGCTCTTCAAACATCTTATAAGTTTGAGAGCTTATAAACTCTTTAAATTGTTTGGTAATTTTTTGAAAAAGATCTTATAAGCTCCCAAAACAAAATGTTAGAAACTTATAAGTTTGAGGAGGGAAAACCCAAAATCCCCATTTACCCTTATTAAATAGCCAAAATGACCTAACATGACAAGATCCGTGTTTTTTATACGGGTCCCGACCAAGACCCTATTCGACTTTGACCCGACTCGGGGACCATTGATCTTACTATCTAACAATACAAAGGACATGTCATGATAACCATTGATCTCCCTATCAAATAGTACAATATATGGCCTCCAGGATGATGACACTTGGCATCACCAAAATGCCCACATGTGCTTAATTGTCTATAAATATGATGCAACATTAACAAAATGGTAACTCTTTTACACTCCTTGCAATTCACTTTCATGTTTCTGCCTTTCTTAGACCCATATACCTCAACCCGACTTAAGCATCGAAGGGCCTTAACTGGGGCCACCCGGCCAGCCTCGACGTATTCTTTCTCTCTTAAGTCCGCTTTTCGAACCCGACACGAAAAGATCCGACCCATTGTCTAGATCCGGAGGTAATTAATGATCCACATCAAAGTTGTTTTTAAAAAGTTAGGGAATCTCAATTTGTTTTTCAAAATAAGATCTTATTTCAACAACCTTCTTTAATTTTGACTATTTTAATTACAAAATTGACATTACTAATATCTTAAAAGCTCCATCAACTTATTTTATCCAAATACTTCAACAACTTATTCTTAAAACAAAATCTATCATCCTATAATGATGAAGGCTCAAATAGCCCGATCTCATTGATCGAATCGAATAAGTGTGATAAGGCAAATCGACCGATCCATTGTCGAACCGACTGTTCTAAAGAAAAAGTGGGGTTCGATGATAGAAATGCCGACGGAGTTGGAGCAATAAAGGTTAACGAGCCGATCTCTTAGAGACGTGGAAGGTTGACTTGAATCCCGGGAGTAAAGGTATGGATCGAGTTCAAAAGTTTGGTACATGAGACAAGTGTACGGTCGAGAAAATGCCTTAAGATGGCCAAATTATGTCGAGGTCTAAATTGTCCATTAGGTTGATATCTAAGAGATAGACCGAACTCATCTTAATGGAATTTTGTTACGGGAATCCGTCAGTCCGAATTTTACGTAAACTATAATCATGATATATCTATAAATATCCTCTTTCGTATATTCTAAACCTTATGACTCTTTTAACTCAATTCTAGTACTCTTATACTATTCTCTTTTGAATATCTTCCGACTTGAGCGTAGAAATGGTACGTCGGAGCAATCCTCCGGCCCCCATTGGTTGCAAGTCGGCGTTCAGCGAAGGTGCATTCAAGGTGTCGGCGTGAATTTGTGGTCAACAATATAAGCTCTAAAAATATTTTATAAGATGTATAAGCTTATACCTATAAATAAGTTTAGCCAAACACTCTCTTAGCCATTTTGATGACAATTGTTCACTTTGGTCTTTTTATTTATTTCTCGGGATCGGTGCATTTCTTACACTACAACATAAATGACATTAGGTGGAAGTGATAAATGGCGGCCTTGCACCCTAAAGTCAAATCGAAAAGTACCAAAAAGTAATAATAGTGCAAAGAAAGAAATAATTGGAGTTAGAAGTAGCGAGTGGGCGGTTGAAGGATATTAAATCATTTGTCCATCTCCAACAACATACATTAATTGCTATGAATTAAAAAGCGGTTGAATTGTGTACTCTTTTGGACCTACCATGTGGTTTCGCTTGTAGACCTTTTCTTCCCCTTTTTTTCCTCACAAGTATAAATAATTTGGGATTTGGAGGAAAATTATTTGCATTGTGCTTAACTCTTTGCATGCATGCATGTTATATTTAGGAATGATGAGAGGGTTTTCACATTGTGTTGTTGGTTTTGTTTTGGTGGTTTTGGTTTTGGAAGGTGCATCTGTTTTTGGTGATCAATTGAATGATGAGAAGTTCTTGCATAGGCCTTTTCTTGGAAGGCCGTTTAAGCGTGGGTTTGGTGGTGGTGGTCTTGGTGGTGGCGGCGGTCTTGGTGGTGGAGGTGGTGCGGGGGGTGGGCTTGGTGGTGGTGCTTGGGTGGCGGGCTGGAGGTGGAGGTGGTGGTTTAGGGGTGGTGGTGGGCTTGGTGGTGGTGGTGGGCTTGGTGGAGGTGGCGGACTTGGTGGCGGAGCGGGTGGTGGACTTAGTGGGGCGGCGGTTTAGGAGGTGGAGCGGTGGCGGTTTAGGAGGCGGAGTGAGGTGGCGGACTTGGTGGTGGAGCGGTGGCGGGCTTGGTGGAGCGGTGGATCCGTGGCGGTTTAGGAGGTGGAGCGAGGTGGTGGACTTGGTGGCGGCGGTGGCGGTTTAGGAGGTGGAGCGAGGTGGTGGACTTGGTGGAGCGGCGGAGTGAGTGGCGGTTTAGGAGGTGGAGCGAGTGGTGGACTTGGTGGGGCGGCGGAGTGGTGGCGGTTTAGGAGGTGGAGCGGTGGTGGACTTGGTGGCGGAGCTGGTGGTGGGCTTGGTGGAGGCGGTGGAGCGGTGGTGGGCTTGGTGGTGGCGGAGGTTTAGGTGGCGGTGCGGTGGTGGCTTCGGAGGTGGTGCGGAGAGCGGTGGAGGACAGGAGGTGGTGCGGTGGAGGTTTTGGTGGTGGAGGAGGAGGTGGCTTCGGTGGTGGTGCGGGTCTCGCGGCGGTGGCGGTTTTGGTGGTGAGGCGGCTTTGGAGGTGGCGGAGAAACTAATATTAGTCCCGGCCCATATATTGCCATTTTGGCGTACAAGTATTAATACATGTGTAATTGATAATTATGAGAAGTCACCGTAATTAATTATATTACGTAGTGATTCTTTTTATTCACTTTTAAATTTGCTAAATTATATATGGTTTTATTATTAATGTATGTTACTTAATATATGATGAAAATGGAATTGGTCTTAATTAAAGATACACTCCATTTGCATGAGAATTAAACTCCTATATATGTACTTGTCTCAAAGTGTAACTTCTCCCATGCCTTATTAGTGAAGTTCTCCAAATAATTCTCCTCTCTCTTTAGCTTGCATGATTTATCGTTAACTTATTATTAATTTAATTTGTACCACAATAGTATAATTCATACAAGACTTACTATATTATGATTATGATATGAGGTTTGCTCCAAGAATGTGGAATTAATAGTAGTCCAACAATGTATGATGAGTGTTAAATCTCGAGAGAAAGATATTTGAAACTATTTTATTGATTCAAATTATGAGCTCAACATAATTGATCCGGGAGTACAGAGTAGTGTATTTATCTTTGTGATGACTAACAACTTCCTAATCGAAAGTAGTTAAGATAATGTAAATAACTACCAAACTTAACTACTAAGCTAACAAGATTGCTACATTCAATACACCCCTATTTCAAACCAAACCAGGGGAGTACTCAAAGAAAACTTATTACACGTAAAAATGAAAACGTTTTGCATGCAGAGGCTTGGTTAGGATGTCAGCAATTTGATCTTCGGAAGAGACATAATGAACTTCAATTTATTTCGATTAACCTTATCCCGTATGTAGTGAACATCGACCTCGATATGTTTGGTTCGCGCATGAAAAACTGGATGAGAGGCCAAGGAGATAGCACTCGAATTGTCACACCAAAGGATGGAAGGATCCACAAGAGAAAGACCAATTTCAGCAAATAAGGATTTGATCCAGACAAGATCAGTAGCAGTTGTTGCTAAGGCACGATATTCGGACTCGGTGCTACTCCGGGCAA
Organism: Rehmannia glutinosa; assembly: GCA_016081115.2. NCBI lineage: Eukaryota > Viridiplantae > Streptophyta > Magnoliopsida > Lamiales > Orobanchaceae > Rehmannia > Rehmannia glutinosa. The sequence continues at coordinate 184,800 of JABTTQ020002635.1, forward strand.
CGACATCCCGCTTTTTGAACCCCAAGTGATCAAGTTTGGACCAAGAAAAACACGAAACCCCAAAGTGGAGCGTCTGTCATCAATAGAGCTTGCCCAGTCAGCATCGAAAAGGCATGAAGTTGCATAGTGGAAAACGGCTGAAACAACAGACCAAGAGACAAGGAACCTTTCAAGTAACGAAGTACCCGCTTGCAGGCACTCCAATGAAGCTGAGTTGGAGCGTGGAGAAACTGGCTGAGCTTGTTGACCATGAAGGAGATATCCGGGCGTGTGAGAGTGAGATACTGAAGAGCACCGATGGTACTGCGGTAGAGAGTAGGCAAATCAAACGGAGGGCTATCACCAAGAGATAGCTTTTGAGCAGCATTATAAGGACTATCACAAGGTTTTGAGTCCAACATATTTGTCTTCTTGAGAATATCAGTGGCATATTTGGTCCGATTTAGTAAGATCCCATGGGGCGACTTGTGAGTTTCAATCCCCGTAAAAACCTCTCCTGTGTGCTTCAAGGAGAAAGCCTTGTGCAGACTTTGAATGATAGAAGTTACCAGACCATGATCATCTCCCGTAATTAAGATATCATCAACGTACACCAAAATGAGAGTAAGAATATCACCAGACTTACAAAAGAACAGAGATGGATCAGATGTGGAACTGACAAATCCAATAGATACAAGAAAGGCTTTGAGCTTGTCATTCCAAGATTTGGGGGCCTGCTTGAGACCATAAATAGCCTTAGTGAGCCGACACACATGATGAGGTTTGGAGGAGTCCACATAACCAACGGGTTGAGTCATATAGACAGTTTCTTTTAATTCCCCATTTAAAAAAGCATTGTTGATATCAACTTGCTCAATTTTCCACCCTTTGGCAGCAGCCAAAGAAAACATCAAACGAATGGTTATGGGCTTAACAACGGGACTAAAGGTTTCAAAATAATCAATCCCAGGCACTTGTTGAAAACCTTTAGCAACCAAACGGGCTTTGAACCTATCAACAGCCCCGTTTGGAAGATATTTGACCCGAAAAACCCATTTATGATCAACCACCTGCATACTGGGAGAAAATGGTACCAATTCCCATGTGTTATTCGAAATTAAGGCGTTATACTCCGCATCCATAGCACCCTTCCACTGAGGGTCTGAGAGAGCATCACTGACAGTATTAGGTTCAGATTTTGTGTGAATGGCAAGAGTATATCTTGGGTTTATGGATACCACTTTTGCCCTGGTAACCATAGAATTAGAATTTGGAGGATTTGAGGAATGAACAACAGAGAGCGGGAGGAATTTCTAGAGATGAAGGAGGATTAGGAGGAATGGGAGAATCGGTGGAGAGGAAAAAGGACAAGTAACATAGCCGAGAGATAGCAGGATGAAGATGATCTTTGAAGAGAAAAAAATGGATGGAATGACAACAGTGCATGTGTAATGAGAGGGGGTCTTTGAGAGGGAGGGAAACAAAGAAGTGTATGGGAATTCTTCTTCATTGAAGTGCACGATTCTCGCGGACATAGATTCTTCCGGATGGATGAAGACATCTATATCCCTTTGTGCATAGGGTCAGTAACCTAGGAAGAAGACACACTTGGAGGATCGAAACCGGAGTTTGGAAGTAGAGTAGGGCCCGAGAAAGGGGAAACATGTACAACCAAAAACCTTAAGAAATGAGTAGTCAGGAGGAGTGTGAAACAGCAACTGAAAGGGAGATTGATGCTTAAGAACTGGTGTGGGGAGCCTGTTTATAATATAAGACTAACAAATGCATCCCACCAAAACTTAAATGGAAGATGAGTAGGCTAAGAGAGTTAACCCCATTTCAGTGATATGTTGATGTTTTCTTTCCGGAACACCATTTTGTTGATGTGTATAAGGACAAGGGTGTCGAACAAAAACACCAATAGAATGAAGAAAAGTGGCAATTGGTCTATATTCTCCCCCAAAATCAGATTGAAAGGACTTGACTTTGATCAAACCTGTCTTTTCCGTGGCGGTTAGAAAATGTTTAAGAATTGAAAGTGCTTCACCTTTGGTATGCATGGGATAAATCCAGTGTATCTAGTAAATGCATCAATAAAATGCATATAATACTTGTAACCATTTAAATATATCGAAAAACACTAAATCAAATGGTGCGAGATACATGAGAAGTGACTGAAGGAAAAGAGAAACTATGAATTTTTCCAAGATTACAATCATCACAAAAGGAGTTGTTCTTAACAGAGAAAGCTTTATTTAAATGTTTGTATACATGAGAAAGAACAGCAGGACAAGGATGTCCCAATCTTTTATGCCACAGATTTTGCTCACAATCAGCCTTAGTAGACAACAGAAAAGAACAAGGAGATACAGTTTTTGACAGAGGAGACTGAGGCAGCTGGGAAGTGTGAAGAAGTTGGTTGAGATCCATGTGATAGAGACCTCCTTTAAGAGCTCCTCTCAGCAGGATTTGATGAGTGGTTTTGTCCTTAACAAAACAAGAATTGTGATGAAATTCAATATAAACATTGTTATCATGAGTGAATTGAGATATACTCAATAAATTTTTGGTAATCTTGGGAACATAAAGAATATTATTGAGAACAAAAGGTTTATGAGAGTTGGGGCTTGGAAAGTATGAGGAACCAACAGAATTAATAGAGAGAGATGAACCATTACCAACAGCGAGCTTCTCCGAACCAGTGTAAGGTGAGTGGATGCTGAGGTTGCCAAAATCCGAGGTAACATGAGTCGAGGCACCACTATCAATGAACCAATTTCCATCCTGAAGAGAGGATCCAGAGGAAGAGCCTTGATATGGAGGATTAGGTGTACCAAGGATAGAAGAAGATGTGCCATGTGAACCATCCACATTGTAGAAACCTGAAGGAACATGACTGACTGAGGCAATCGATGGTGCAGCTGAAGATATATTGCCATAATAAGGAGGTCCAGAGAAGGTTGCAACATGAGCCTAAGCAGAATTGAAATTCAATCCTTGGAAAGATGAATCAAACCGTTTAAAGCATTTTGAAGCAATGTGATTGGATTTGCCACAAATTTGACATACAGTCCTACTTTTACCAAATCGACCTCTCCGCTCTTCCTCTAGAGAAAGGCACACCACCTCTTGGTGTGAAATTATCAGTACCTCTACGAAATGAGCCATTGAACATAATGTTTGAAGAGGGAGACTGAAATGGAGAAGATGTATCTACAGACGAAACAACAGATTGAGATAATTGTTGAAGTCGCATCTCATGAGTTTGCAAAGCAAACTGAGCATCTTGCAAGGAAATGTCACCAGCTCTGGAACTTAGATTAACAATCACAGCTTCATACTCACTACCACAACCAGCCAAAATGTAAGAGACAAGGTCATCATCAGATATAATTTTCCCAGCAGCATGCAAATTATCCACAATACCTTTCATTTTTAGAAAATATTCTTCAATTGACAGATCGCCTTTCTTAGTATTCAGGAGAAGATTTCGAAGATGTAAAACACGTGCTTTAGATTGAGAGTGAAATAAAGTTTCCAACACTGACCATAATTCTGCAGACGTATTGCACCGAGAGACATGTCCAAGCATGGACTCAGAAATGGTAGAAAGTAACCAACTGAAGAGAAATTGATCGCGACGATGCCATTGCGAGTAGGAAGGATCCGATTGTAATCAAGACAATCGACGAACCAGGAGAAGCTTGAGGAGGTGGAGATCCAAGAAGAATGCCTTCAAAAGCACGCGCACGAACATTGGATAGAATCTGCGTACTCGTAGGAAGAAGTAATTTGATCGATCCAAGCGAATGGAGATCAAGCAAAAGAGGTAGAATGACCAGGAGAAGCGAAGGAGGAAGCCATTACAGTTCACCTGGGAGAAGACCAGGAGAGTGAAGATCGTAGCGGAGAAGAGGGTGGAAGCCTTCACTACCAAGATACCATGTTAAATCTCGAGAGAAAGATATTTGAAACTATTTTATTGATCGAAATTATGAGCTCAACATAATTGATCCGAGTACGAGTAGTGTATTTATCTTTGTGATGACTAACAACTTCCTAACCGAAAGTAGTTAAGATAATGTAAATAACTACCAAGCTTAACTACTAAGCTAACAAGATTTATGTTACATTCAATAAGGAGATTTCAACCATCCAAAGTACTTTATAAACGTTCTCAAATTTCCGTGTTTCAATTTTGTGTTTCACTTCATGTTTCAAAGTCTCACTGAGATAAAGGTATTAAAATGTATCATTCATTAAACATGAAGTGAAACACAAAGTTAGAACATACTATTTGAACCTGGATATATATAACACGATGATAATCCTTATTTTTCAAAATCAATTTCGGCTCAACCCTTAACTAACTTTTTCCATGTGATAATGTGAATATTGATGTAAGAGAATTAAGTTCTAAAGTGATCTCCCAATTTTATTTGAGATCGAGACTACAAATACAAAGTCGAAACAATCACTATTAACTTCAAGTTAGTCGTACCTCAAGATCACGTTAGACTAGCAGAAGTGACCTTTTGAAACACATGTTTAAATTAGATTGTGTTTTGAGAAGAGTAAAACACTATATATCAAAAAAGCAAAACGTAAAAGTACAATATAAAGAATCACAATATCCTTTTACTGTAATATACATGAAGGGTATTTACAGGCATTAGGTCACACATAAAGCACATGGAATGTGGATGTGGATAGATGGCGTTATCCTGACCAATATAATTTTACTTGATCAATTACATTATGTGAGATAATCAATGGTTAAAGATCGGGGTGGATCCTAAGATCCGGTCGCTATGACCTAAAATAAAATTAGGTGGTAATGGTATAAAATAGTCATTTAGAAAATATAAAGATTAAAAATAGCCATGTTTTGTAGACACATCTTTTTAGTCATTTTGGGGTGTAAAATGACATTCATACCCTTCTAGCAAGTTAGTTTGATATTTGAGTTATTTCTCTATGTATCTTCTTACTCTATTTTAAGAAATCGAACCTATAGTTTTCATTTTTAAATATGCAATATGCGTGTTGAATTATAGATATCGAAAAGAGGATTAATTTGATATATTATACATGCAAAACGGATTTAAAACAAAAAAGTTATGTGAATTCAAAGTTTTTGGGAAAAAAAAAAAATAATCTGGGTATGATGTAACTGAAATTGAGTTACAACATGACTTCGATTTTCGAAGTCACTCAATATGTGATATATAACATAAAGTTCATTATTATAACTAAAAGGTTTGTGTGACATAGCGATTTGTCCAATGTTTCCTTACTATTGGTCGGTGAGTTTTGATACCATGACCTAATAATGAGGAAACATTAGACAAACCACTATGCCACACAAACCTTTTGGTTATAATAACGAACTTTATGTTATATATCACACATTGAGTGACTCGAAATCGAGTCATGTTGTAACTCGAATTCGAGTCACAAGAACTCGAATCGAGTCACGGTGACTCGATTTTTTTTAAAGAAAAAAATTAATTTTTTTTTCGAGTCACACATGACTCGAATCGAATTTCTTGTGACTCGAATTCGAGTCATAGTGACTCGATTTTTTTTTTTAAAAAAATTATTTTTTTTGTTTTCGAGTCATGTGTGACTCAATTTTTTAAAAAAATATTTTTTCGAGTCATGTTCGAGTTCAAAGATACCCAGATTATATATCACACATTGAGAGAAATAACCCAAATATCAAACAAACATGCTAGAAGGGTATGGATGTCATTTTACACCCCAAAATGGCTAAAAAAGATGTGTTTGAAAAAGATGGCTAAAAAACATCTTGGTTTGTTGGGAATGGCTAAAAAAAACCGCTTCTAAAATTAGGAAATCGGACCGTGATCGAGTGATATATTAAGACTCGCAATCCCGCACTAGGTGTAGGATTCGACTCTCATCACCTATAGCTGGCCTCCCGGGCATATATCTACTCAAGAAAACAAAAAAAAAAATAAGTATGCTGTTTAGTAAATATATAAGTTGTTTCTTTAAGAGGGTAATATGATAAAAAAAAAAAAAAAAAAAAACACATAAATTGTCCATCAAATATAAAGTTTATTGAATTCAACTTCCATTGGAAACTTGAGCATTCTTACTAATTACAAACTATATTTTTCATAGTACGATATGATGATGGGTAATATGAGTTGTTAGAGAATTTGAAGGAAATAAGTAATTATTAACCTTATGCACTAATTCGTGAGTTAGGGTCGTAAACGAACCGAGCCGATCCGAGCTTTAACATGTTTGCCAAATGTTTGTTTAAATTTTTTCTTGTTCGAGCTCGGCTCGAGCTCGGTTTGCAATTCAAATTCTTGTTCGTGTTCGTTCGTTTAATTTTTGTAATGTTTGAATTTGTTCACAAACATGTTCGTGAACATGTTCGTGTTCGAGTTCGTGTTCGTTAAGTGTTCATGAACATGTTCATATTCGAATTTGTATTTATTAAAGGTTCGTGAACAAAAGTGTTCGCGAACAATCAATAATTTTGTTCACGAACAAACAAACAAACGAACAAACAAACAAAACTATAACCTACCCTTTTATTACATAAATAAACTTAAACAATCGCAAGTGCCATTAATCACTTATAATTTCTCCATATTATACTTGCTCATCAAAAATTAAAATTGACATCAAAACCACCATATCAACAATACCATTTGGGAGAAAAAAAAAGATCAATAAGTCATTCATTAACTTGTTGGTAAGTACCCAACATAATAAAAAATGATGGCTAAATTTCAATCCCACAACACAACAAAATTCACAAAATATAAATCCAAATAGCAATCCAAAAAAGCAATAGTCAACCACTTAGATAGGTAAGCAACCCAAATTCAATCGTCTTTTCTTAACCAATAGCAACAAAAAAGTGCTTCCCAATTTAACGCAAAGATTGCCAATTTGTGAACAAAAAATTGATTGCCATCTTCTAGCAAAAGTCCACGCCCTATAGAAAATAATTATAAAACTATTGTTACTCAAACAAACAATTTTGCATCAAGATCAACGAGAATAATAAAATCACTAACTATAATAGAATTGGCCTTAAATAAAATTACCTCAAGTTCAAGCTAATGGTATCTCTTTCACATCTTCACAAACTACATAATAGAATACATTAGATAATAATTATATAACTCAGACATTAGAGTAAAAGAAAAATATAAAATCTAAATAAATACTTACTTTTGCTTTTCTTTTAAGATTGTAAAAGTTTCTTAACCAGTCGCTACCACAAAGTAGCATTTGAATCAGATGTCATTCCTAAAGATGAGCGATATGTATCAATTACCCTGCCACCAGCACTGAATGTTGATTCTGAAGCTACTGTGGTGATTGGAATTGACAAGATTTCACAAGCCATTTTCGACAAGACTCTAAACTTCAAGTTGTTTGACTTCCACCACTCCAATGCATTGAAGTTAATTAGAATCTCCTTCGCAAATAAAGACCCCTTCATCTAAATATGTATCTAATTTTGACTTTACATGTTGTCTCGTATCAACACTCCTAACATATTTCTCATACTTTGACCTCCCAGTTTCAACATTTTTTCCCGTTGCATGGCCACTAGCAGTAAAACCCTTATTAGAAGGGTTACTTGATTGCAATTCACTTTCAAATGATTGGCTAGGAGCAGATGTATGTTCATTCATGTATGCCTTATATAGCTCATGTAAGCTATCACGAACAACACTAATTTGTTTCTTAGCTTCAGTTTCAGGATATATGACAGGAAAAGCAAACTGAATTAGTGTCATCTTATTCCTAGGATCCAACACAGCAGCAATAGAGAGCAAAAGATTATTGTTACCCCAATATTTTTCAAACTTTTGTTGCATTCTCATAGCCATGTATTTCATCCAAGGTTCTTCACTTTGAGATTTTTGATCCAACACTTCTTTGATACTCCAAAGTTCGGGTAGAAATAAATTTGCTGTTGGATATTCAGAACCTAAATCCATACACAAATAAATATTTTAATTTTTATAATAATCATTTAAGATTAAAAAAATACAAACACAAATTTATAATATTATAAAAGTTAATTTACCTGAGATAAGTTTGGTAATTTCACTGAAATGTCCCAATACAGTACAAACCTCCTCAACTCTGTGCCAATCGTCATCAGTAATTGTTAACCTTATGCACTAATTCAGAGTGAGACAATTAAATCAGTGAAAAAAAGATTAGCAAAACACCAATTGGAGTATCTTAATCCACATTCAGGGCCTTCACGATTCAGCCCAGTGACTTATTGGCTTGTGATGAACAACGGCCCACACATGAAATTAGACCAGAAGAATCAAAGTTCTGAAGCCCAATTAGGTGGCTTGCAAATGCTTGGCAAATTATATATAAATCGAGTCGATCCCAAATTAATCACAAGATAAATTAATTCATATATACTTGAGAGTTGTTATGATTTATGTGTTTATATTATCCTCTGGTCGATTTTGGTTATGATCACAATACATCAAAATTAAATAAAATTCAAGATATTATATTTTAACATAATTAATTGGTAACTTGTCAGATTCGTGTTAGTCGTGGTTGGGTTTCTCGTGCTCGTGTTCAAGTTTCTCCCAGTAAGTTCAGGTCGAATTCGTGTTGTGTTATCGTGTAGTGTCAGAAATTGTTACCCCTAAACACAATCGACGCTCGGTTTATATTATGTAAAAGATAAAGTTCTATCAATGTTTCCAAAAAATAGTTGCAACGTATATACATAGCGAGTTTTTGCAAAAATCTCTACTTTTTAAAGGACCTTCTTTCAAAAAAAAGTTATTAGTGGTTGAGAAGCAAAAGAATAGAGCGCCAAGTGTTGATAAAATTATGTATAAGTTGATAAATAATATTTGATAAATAAGCTGCAATAGTAGATAAATCTTTGATAAATAAGACCTTTCAATCCAAAGGTCCATAAACATTTGAATTCAATGTAGAGGAAATTCCAAAAAAAAAAAGCCCAAATTTTTGGCAAAAATACATTTTTACACCCTTGGTTTTATTTTTGTGCGCCTAGGGTTTAATATTTGGATATTTATACGCTTTTATTTATTTATATATACACTTTTTTTGTTCATGTGTTGTTTATATGTTGTTTCTTGGTTGTGCTATGTAGTAATTTAAAAATCGGACCGGACCATTTATAGGGTTGAATCGGTCCCAAAAATCGATTGAAGCTGATGCGAAACCATTTTTTTTTTTTAGTTTTTTAGTAACTTTTAGAGTTTTAAATTTTGTATTTTGCTACATTTAGATGATTATTTGAATTTTGAATTATTTTAGATATTATTTTTAGTTGCTTGTTTATGTATTTTTCAAATGTATAGATAATAATCGATATATTATAATATTATTTTATACAATATACAAAAAAATATTCATTTTTATCGATCTTGGAAGTTGAATCTGGCGGTTGAACGGGTCCAAGTTGTTGAACCGTGAACCGCTAGAATGACAGTTTGCTCAGGTCCGGTTCTTAAAACACCGATTCTATGTTGTTTTGTGTTGTTTTTATATTTTTCTATTGTTTCTTGATTGTTACTATGTTTTATCAATTTTTCAATGCATTGGATAAAAAACTAGATCGTGTTGTTTTATGTTATTATTTTTGTATTTTGTTTTTAATATGTGTTGTTTCTTGAGTGTATTTATTGGTTGTTTCTAGGATTTGAATATAATATTAATTCTTTAATGATAGCATAAATTATATTTCAATAAAACTAGGGGAAAAATATTTGAAACATGCTCTAAATAAATTCGAACAATAGCGTAATAAAGTCCGCAGAAAAAGGCGTGAAAAAAATCCGCAGAAAATAGTTGAGTGTAAAAAGGTCTGCGTAGTGTAAAAATGTCTTTTTTACTGTAATGTAAGATAATTGTATCCCTTTTCCTTTAATGTATGGAAACTCTTTCCCCTTTCCCCTTCTATGTTAAACGTACAACTTCCTTTCCTAGATTATTCAAACTAGATTGACTTCTAGACTTTAAATTCTGACAAAAACTTCTAACAGACCGTCCAACGGGTTCAAATCAGTTAGACGGTCCTAAACCGACCTAAAACAATAGCGGTGGCATTTTTGTAATTCTAAAGAGGTGATGGCATTTTTAGTAATCCTCGTGAAGAGCAGGGGTGGAGCTAGACTTTCAACTTTGGAGGGGTTAATAGATTTTTTTTTTTTTTTGGGGGTTGGTAAATCAATTAAAAATTATTATCAAATATAAAAAATAATATTTTAATATAATATATATATAAAGTATTGAAAATTTTGAATTTTTTTTGGGGAGGGGGGAACTAAAGCCCCCTCATACTATAAGGAGGAACCACTGCTGATGAAGATTATTGATTTTTTTCATCAAGAGTATTAGTATTCGACTATTGGTACTAAAACATATTAATAGTCTTATTTAAAAGTATTATATTTTCTGATTAAAGGTATTTTAGTATTTCTCCTAAAAGTACTAGTTTTTCTCATTAAAAGTATTAGTAATTTCCCATAAAACTATCAGTAGTCATCCTAAAAAAATATTTAGTAGCCCCCTATAAAAATATTAGTTTTTCCTCTGAAAAGTATTAGTAGTTCTCCCAAAAAGTATTAGTAAATTTCCTAAAATGTATAAGCGACCAACGGATGTAGTAGTATTGGTGGTTGTGCATTGATTGATTGGCCGACGGGTCGGATATTTTGATTTGTTAGATCGTCGATAGGAGACTAACTCTTAAATTCTTTCTCATGTACTCTATTAATCTATTTCATTTCATGTGTATTTATGGAGCACAAGAGCCAAAAAATGAACTTAAGTTTTATTTTTTAAAACTTTATTTAAAAAAATAAATTTGAAATTTGATTCAAAGAAGCAATTAGTTCAAACATAAAAAGCCAAACCCTACAAAAAAAAACCAAAAGAAAAATTGAAATACCTATTATTTTTGTTACTATGAATCTTAAAGTAATGAGTAGAATCATACTACATACAGCTTAAAATATCTCATGTCATTTTTTTCATCATGACCCAAAAAGCCTCAATAATTTGACTCCTCACAGTTATGATTATCAAATCATATCAAATCACTTTTCATCCCCATTTGAGGTGTTGGGGCCACCTCTTTATATTGACAAATGCAAAAATCCACATAGCTTTTGTGAAAAATAACTTTCAACAAAGGCACTGCAAAATTGACCTCTCACCTTTTGCACCACTGAATCACTGCCATAACTGATCCTTCAAATAGCCAACTCAATTATATATAGACATCACACTACATTTTTCACAATCCGTATGAATCAATGGATCATTGTTTTACACATAATGATCAAATAAAATAAAAATACTAATATTGTACAAATTAATTCAACCTTTGGTAAGCAGGCATCCACATTTGTCATGTTCAATTATTTTCACATGAAATCAATTAAGGTGCAATAAAATATTTATGCATCACTATTTATAAGGTAAAATAAAAATCTTCCATAAGATCAACAAACCCCTCACCAAATCAAGTAATTATTGTATCCTTTATACAATACAAACATGAAAAACCACATAAAAATTAGGGATAACCACATAAAAAACCCTGAGATTCAGGCCAATCATAAAAAAATCCAGAGTTTTTAAAAATTACAAAAAGACCCTGAAGGTTTGATTCTGCATTACCCCCTCCATAAGCAATTTTTTCTAAACCCCGATATTGTTGAAATGTTACAATTACCCCTTAAATTTAAGACAAAATCAAACCTAATTGGTTTTTTTGTAGTTTTGAGATATCTCTGGACTTTTTTTGTAATTAACCCAAACCTTGGGACTGTTTGTAATTATCCCTAAAAATTGAACATAAAGAAGAACAAGAAAAAACAAACACTAGAAAAGTATTGGCAACATGAATTAACAACAACTTGACAAGCTAGCTAGCTTAGCTATATATATATATATATAGTAGCCAAACCTGATCTGAGATAATGGTGCATATTCCATGATGGTGGATCTAGCTTGATATATATATATATATATATATATGTCCACATCCCTTGGTCCATATATATTTTTCAATAATTCATTATTTTGTAGCATCACTTATAAGGGGTGCTATCAAAATTCAATATTTTGATACACAAATCCTCGTAGAATTACCGATCATCAATTGGACTCGGGATTCGGACCACTCGGGACTTCATGGGCAGCAGCACGGAAATTTTCTCGATTTTCTGTCGATGATTTCGTCGAAGAAGCAGCAGCTGGAGATGCATTTGTGCCATGATGATGAGGAACATTATCAAGAGTTGTTTCTTTCTGATGCAGTTTCCTCATTATCATGTAATTTTCATATGATCAGGGGTAATTTTGTCTTTTGATGGTGAGGAAACCACTAGTGAGGCCGGAAAAATGAGCACGAATACGAATAGAATGATCAATGGAATTATAAGAGCATGAGATTTTGTGTTGCTGGTTTTAGCCATGAAATTGTGACCAATAAAATCCACCCCCCAATTGTCCACCAGAAATCAATATCCATTAACCAATTGGAGCTCCAAATTGGAATAAAAATTTTGTGAATACTAAAATAAATGGAAAATATAGAAGATGGGATTAGTTTATATAAAACCACATGGGTTGATGGTGGAAGAAGGGTTTGAATAGCTAGCTAAACATGGAGATATATATGAACACATTTTGTATACTTTTTTATGTTGTCCATCTTTTATTTGATATTTGCACATTGATACCCTAAGTTTTAAATAATACATGAATGTCAAAGTTTCGGCCACATAGTTCACATTCTTGTATCTAGATACAAAGCTATCAATTTTCGATACGTCCATTCTATTTGTCGTGATTATTTTGGTTATAGTTTGATTCTATGCTACACTGGATATTGCATCGTCAGCAATTATTTCACTACAAGAATTTCGCTGTTTATTGACGAATTTTTTTCCATCAGTAAAGAACTATTTACCGACGGATTACTAAAAAATATTTTCCGTTTGCATAATGCTCGTTTACTGAACGTTATTACTTGAGGTAAAAACTAAGATGCACATGCGAATCATGCGTATCATATAAATTAATTCCATAAATATAATTATATATTAATGAATTAAGGTCAAAACCCCAAAGTTGTGGGTTGTTTATAAAAGTAGACACAATTATGAATCTTTGTCAAAAGAAATTTAGTTATATTTAATTAATTACATCCATTTTACTAGACAATAAGCTATTACCTTAGGAATATATACCTAATACATGAAAAATTAGTCCTATGTTCCAGCTTTTGCCTTTTAGTCATTGACTATAGATTCATTAAAGCAAAGAACTAGCTTAGCTTAGAGCTGCTTTGTTAGACTAAAAACTTGTAACGATAGATATATATATATATATATATATATTTATCCAATTAATTAAGGTCAAGGTAGTAAAAGTAAGAAAGTAAAAGTAGGAAATAAAGTGAAAGGGTGGCAGAATGATACCAACTTTTTCTTCTTGGACTATTGAAGAAATCTCTGTTCTTTGACTTGGACATTCATTGGGAAAATTACAAAATTAATGGTGTTTTCTATGTATTATTTGTCCTCCATCATATTCATATCATGTATGCAATAAAGACCATACAAGAAAGCAAAAGCAAGGCATCCGAGTGGGGTTAAGCTTGTGAAAAATTTCAGGACTTGTCTCCTTGATTGGATGCAGAGGTCCCCACTTTCTTTGATCGATAAGCTACTCAAAAGAAATGCATCCATGAAAAAAAAAAAAAAATAGAGCTGTCACAACTAGTCCGACCCAAGTAGTGGTATTGGCCCGACCGGGCAGTGATATAGTCGGGCTATGATATTGTAAGCTTGAAATGAATTGGGCTATTTTGTTCTGCCGCCATTAGGCGAAATCTTGGGCTAGCCCGATCGACCCGACTTTTCATGTGTATTTTAATTGAGTGGGCCAGGGTTTGAGTCCCTAAAATGGCGACCCAATGGAAATTTGGCCGGCCGACTTGATTTTCTCTTTGGCCCAATGGTAGCACCGGTCCGACCCATTCGATAGCTCTAAAAAAAGATAGCAAGTATATGGAAAATTTTTAAGTTATAATTGATTTTTCATATGAATTATGTGATATAATTGTTTATGTTTTTGAATTTTTATTATATATATATATATATAGCATCAAAATAAATTTCATTAACTAGAAGAAACTTACAAATAATTACAACATCGAATAAGAAAGCTTGAGTTGGAAGGCCTACGATAAAAACATATATACGAGATCTAAAATAATTTCAAACATAGGCAGATCAAATTGATCGTAGGATCGAAAAAATTAACGAAGGATTTGGACAAAAGACATATAAATGAAATTGATCTTGTTTCTCTCACAAATCAATATCGGGTAATGAATCATCTGCATCTTCTGAACAAAAGTCCACATATGAGGACAAACTTATTAAACTGAAACAAAAGTCACTTATAGAAGACAAATAAAAGTCATCTATTCGGATAAGCTTATTCGTAAATAGAGACTAAAACCATTAAAAATCACTTCCTCATCCTCAACGGAGAATGAGGGAAGAAAGATAAGAAAAAGATGGAGAATAAGAAGAGGGTAGTACAGTAAGCGAACAAAGCTTTTAAGAAAGCGGTTCGTGAACAAGCTCGGTTAGCGTTCATTTATGTTCGTTTATTAAGCTTAATGAACATAAACGAACAAGAAAATTTGTTCGTTTATGTTCATGAACTGTTCACGAACATGTTCATTTAGTGCGCGTTTGATATTTGTTTATTATTCTTTTTAATTATTAATTACAAATTTCTTTGCGTAATATTCATTACTTTATTATGAAATATAAACTTATTTTAGTTTAATATTACAACCTATTTACATTACAATCATCATAATATTCATTTATTTTGAGTTGAGTGTTCATGAACAAGGTGTATCTAACTTTTTTATACACATGTTCATATAGTTGTTCATGAACAATTAATGAACATGTTCGTGGACCGTTCGTGAACATGTTCGGTTATTAAATAAACGAACACAAACAACCTTTAAAATAAACGAACGAACACGAGCAACCCTTGTTCGTTCGAACTCGGTTCGTTTGATCCTAGAAGAGGGATACAATTTTTGGGGTATTTGTTTATGCTTTTTAATTGACCATTCCTTTCGGAATATGCATGAATTATTAAAAAAAAAAGTGTGAATATAATGGTTATATTTAGCTTGGGTACTACCAAATGCGACAGTATATAGTTGTGTTTCTTATTTTCCTTTATGATTGTTTTCTATGATGATTGAATGATGTGATATGGGATTGACCAATTTCTTATTGTGCTCATTTGAACCGAAAATGGGTTGAGTCTAGAATTGAAAGGAGCTTATATGGTGTTTGGTGGAGCTAATAAGTTCTTGAAAACAGTTTATAAGATATTTGAGAGCTTATAAACTATTTAAATTTATGTGGTAAATTTAAAAAAAAATCTTATAAGCTTCAAAAATAAGATATTAGGAGCTTATAATCTGTTTTCAAAAAAGATAGGGAGTCCCAACTTTTTTTACAATATAAAATTTTATTTCAACAGCCTCCTTTATTTTTTATAATCTTAATTATAAAATTGTCATTTCTAACATCTTAAAAGCTTCATCATCTTATTTTATCCAAACATTTTATAAGTTCTACAAATTTCTTATAAGATGTAGGAGTTTATAAATTCTTTTGAATAAACTTAAGCCAAACACCCGCTTTTAGTCTTAGGCTTAGGCCCAAATCTTCAAAATCATAAGGTCATGTATGAGAGAAATACATGATTATTTAGTTAGCATACCAATCAAGCAGTTAAGACCAGTGTTTTAAAAAGCGCTAGATGCTAGTGGGGTGGCGGACAGGAGCCTAGTGCCTAGGAGGCCTAGGTGGGGACTAGGCGGGGTCTAGGCGGAGCCTTAAATATATATACAATTTTATGAATAATTCCCATAATACATAATTGTAAAGTCTATAAATGATATTTAAATTGTTTTTGGACATATCTGATATTTAAACTTTAAACTTTAAAGTAATTCAACACCAATAATCTAATATAAATCATCTAAAATACAATACATTAACAAATATTGCATTGGTTTAGATAATATCAAATTATCAAAGAAAAGATTTCAGGACCTAATTTTGTTTTATTTTTTTATTAAGAAATTATATATATTCGGTTTCACTTAAACCGAATTTTGGAGTCGTCGGTGCTACTTTCACTAGTCGAGTCGTTTTGTTAGGATTTGAGAAAAAAAAAAAAAAAATATAGGGCTCCTAGGCCAGGACGACTAGGCTCGCCGCTGAAGCAAAAATCCGGGCGCCTGATGGCCGCTTAGCGCTAGGCCTCGCTGGCGGCCGCTAGGGGGTTTTTGAGAACACTGGTTAAAACTCTTAAACCCAAATTAGAGGTATAAGGCTCGATTCTCATCACTCTCCCCTCCCATGATTTGTACTCAAAAAAACAAAAAGCTAATAAAGTACAAAATTCATATATCTGACAAAGTGATTACTTTAATAATTAACCACAAATAACACATTTTATTAGGCAATTTTTGCTTTCATTTCCAGCGATTTTGAGAAAATTAATTTTCAAAAAAAAAACAAAATTTGAACAGCAGAATTGGAGAATATTGCATTTGTTTTAATATTGCTTTGGAAAATATAAAGTGATGTATTTCGTGAAATATTTCCATATATATATATATATATATATATATATATATATATATATATATGAAGGAGATCCTGTGAGACTATCATCCTAGGTAAGATCGTAGGGACATATCTACACCATAAAAAAAATCGATGGCCAAGATACACCAAATATATGCAGCTATTGGAAGGAAAATATACACTTGCAGGGGTAAAATTGGGATAGACGAAAATCCCAAAATAATCGCCTCCTACAAATTAGGGACGTGATGCGGTTATTGATCACGCGCATTACTCACGCGGTCAACCATCCTCTCTCCTTCTTCAACATACTGTATAATTTATACCATGCATACTGCATATTTATGTTCTGCATATATAGTGTTCCAAATTTGCATATTTAGTATGAACAAAGTGTACTACATTAAATTTTAATAGTGTGCTTATTTAGAATAGGAATATTGCATATATAGTTTTGTTATTGTATATACTTAGAACAAAACAAGAAAATATTGAAATACATTAAGCATTGGTCCTTATGATTTATACCCGCATATGCGTATTTATGTCCTACATATATAGTGTTCCAAATTTGCATATTTAGTATGAACAAAATATATTACATTAAATTTTAATAGTGTGCTTATTTAGAATAGGAATATTGTATATATAGGATTATTATTGTGTATACTTAGAACAAAACAAGAAAATATTGAAATATATTAGGCATTGGTTCGTATGATTTATACCATGCATCTTTGCATATTTATATTCGCATATATAGTGTTCCAAATTTACATATTTAGCATGAACAAAGTGTATTACATTAAATTTTAATAGTGTGCTTATTTAGAATAGGAATATTGTATATATAGGTTTGTTATTGTGTATATTTTTAACAAAACAAGTAAAAAATTGAAATACATTAGGTATTGGTCCTTATAATTTATACCACTGCATATATTTATGTTTTGCATATATAGTATTCCAAATTTGCATATTTAGTATGAACAAAGTGTATTATATTAAATTTTAATAGTGTGCTTATTTTGCATATATAGTTTTGTTATTGTGTATACTTAAAAGCGAACAGAGACGTGAAATGGATTGAAAAAAAACCTGAATAGGCATGTGTTTTGAAAATATAAGCGATACTTTAAATCGCGGGAGAGAAAGATATTGTAAGATTTTATTAATTTGAAAATACCAGATTACCCTTAATTCTCCCAATAAATCGACGCCTACTAAAAATAAGAGTTGTTTATATTGTTTTGACGTTATTAGAGCATCTGCAAAAACTCTCAGTAAACTTAAAGAGCATATTTTGTAAAATATAGAACATTCTTAAATTTAAAGAGTGATTTTTATATTTTCCAATACATTCTTTGTATTTAGCTCTTTATTTCAAATGTATGATACTTTTTAGAACTACCAATCAAAATAGTCATTTAAAGTGCAAGAAATCAACAAAATGAGATATTACAAGTAATTAATCATTTAAACAATTAATTATAGAGAGTTGTATTGGTTCTCCCAGTTTGAAGAGTGACAACTCATTCTCTAAATTTTAAAGTTAAAATAAAGAGTTTGTTGGAGATTAGTTTTTATGGTTCAATCTTCAAAATAAAGAATATTTCTCAATAATAAAATAGTCTCTTGACAATGCTCTACTAAAGGTGTACTAGGGTTAACATGGGTGGATGCATGAAGGGCCAGTACTGGGCTTGAACCCAGTGCAAGTTTTCAAAAACCCTACTTTTAGTACTATAATTTTTACATTATTCATAATTAGCCCCTTCCAAAATTTAATGCAAAACTCAAGTCCACCCCAAAATTTAAATTCATTTTAAAATCAAAATTAAAGAACTTAAAACTAATTTTTCTGTTATCATGATATTGATGGTATAATTTAATATGTATTTTTGATTTGTAGACTATTTTTGTCATCCTTAGTTTATTATTAGTACACTTACCATCTAATTAAGTTTAAATGTACTTAACTATTTGGATTGATAATTTATTAGAATATACAGTATAATATCGATAAATTAATACTCGATTAATTAATAAACTCATTTAAATAATACTTTTGGTCGGTCCCGACTTGGAGACAACAAGCAAAATTAATAATTCGCTAATTTAATATCTCGGTAAATTAATAAATATTGGCATCCTCAAGGCTATTAATTTATAGAGGTTTAATTGTATCTTCTAAGTATCAAATGTATTAAAAACATCATGTGTTTTATTAGTTAATAGCCTAACGGGCCTAACTAAATACATTTAATATTTTTACTTATTGTGTCTATCGTGTCATTCTTTTCGGGTTTTTAGCGCGTCATGTTTAACTTTAGATTTTAGGCCTAATAAGGTTATTGTGTTGTGTTCGGGCTCTAGTTTATAGTATCGAGTTGTTATTTATCAAGTTGGTACAACCAATTTGCCTCCCGTGAGTGTCATCATCAATTAAGAAATTTAAAAATTATTTACTTTTTTAGCTTTTTATATTTAGTTTTTGTCTTATTGTTGTTTTTTGGCAAGAAAACAAATAATATGGAAAATTGAATATGTCCATTTGCTAATATTACTATACCATTGTATTTTTATGAAGTAATTTCTACTTTTTAATGAAAAATAATGTAGTCTTGTAATAATTTGTTTGATGTGTATAATCATTGTTCTGTATATATATATATATATATATATATATATATGTGTGTGTGTGTGTGTAATTTTCTTAGTGAAATCTTATTTCTACCACCCTTTATTACTAATTCCCGGATCCGCTATAATTCCTGGATTCGCTATATGATTATTTAAATAATGTTGAAAGGATAAAATACTATTCTTCCAAAGTTTAAGTGGGCAAACATATTATGTTGTTTTTGTTTTGAGAAAGAAAAAATACAGATGAAGGACAATTTTCTGTAGCCCAACACCACTATAAACTAGCTTTCAAAAAAAAAAAAAAAACACCACTATAAACTAATTGATACAACATATGTTGGACACTAGCACGTTTTGCGCAAATAATTCACGGCTTCCTTGTATTATTAAAGAACCAAAACACGTGATTGTGTTGCCGGAGTCAACAGATATTACGCTTTTATGTTTGTGGGTATGAGGTTCATGTAATTGGTGAAATAGACCCCCCAAAACATTAAAATGGTTAAATGGTTCTGGTCTTTGACTAATGTAAATATGTGTAGGAGTGTAAATGAATTGAAACAAACATATTAAGTTTTAAACCTTGCTGAATTTTTATCCAACATAAAAGAATTGTATTTAAATTTGGTTTGATTATTAAATCGAGTCGAGTAAGAGAGAACTTCAATCAACCTCAAGTAATTTGGACATTTACATATAATTCATATTTTTTTAATTATGCATCGATTCTACCTCGAAGCGAACTTCATATATATATATATATATATATATATATATATAAAATAACAAACTCCTTTCTAAATCTATTTTCCGCCTAAACACCAATTGCTAAAAAAATTTCGTTTTTTTGTTTAGAAAAGTTGATTAATCAATTTATTTATGGGGATGCAAGATTTTTTTGGTCAAAGTTGACCATTTAACTTATTTATGGCGTAATTAATAAATTACAAAGCAATATACCGGTTATTATTGGATGTTTATTTTTCGGACAATGGTAATACAATTAACCGAAAATGGTGATATCAACAAGAGCCAAACGATGTGGGTTGTTAAAGCGAGGCTTATTCGAGTTTACGAGAAGCTATCTTTCTCGATAAAAATCAAATTCGATGCTTGAGTGCATTTTCATGACAGTGTTGTAAGTTTTTTTCAATTCTTTATTGTCAATTTTTTTTATTTACCTTTAAACATAGCAATATCAAATAATTCTAATGTTTGCATTGAATTGTACTATTGGGGTGATCGCATACGTGCAACAATAAGAAAGTTTCAGATTGCCAATTTTAAAAAATTATTTAAGGAGGGACATGTATATGTCATCAAAGATTTTTGGTCACAAAGGAGACCGATAAGTATAAAAAACTGCTACAAAACAGAAAATTTTATTTTATGGGAAAACACATGTTTTTGAAATATTTGAGCAATCTTTCCCACGATTTATATTTGATTTTAAAAAAATTGCTGATTTAATAGATCCAGAGAAGGTTGACGTTACGATGTTGCTAGGTGATTAATGTTTTGTTCAATTATGTTTACATTTTTTGTAATTTATGAATTGTTTTATTTTGTTTTAATTTAACTTTTTTTTAGATGTCATTGGTAGAGTGGTTTCTATGCACTCGACTTAGAATAAAGATCTAGACGGGCGGGTTACACGATTCATCGAGATAAGCCTTGATGATTTAGAGTAATCCATTATCTAATTTTTTGATTACTAATAATAATTTTTTTGCAGCCATAAACGTTTATCCTGCACACTATGGGAAAATTATGTGGAACAGATTCTGCCACATTTGGAGAATAATATTATTGACCCGATTGTTGTGATTTTGCAAATGGGTTGGACAAAAGTCTTTAAAGGTATTTACGTTTTACCAAAAAATTTAATACGTATTATTTTATCAATAAATTTTATTTAATTTTCATTTTTTTTTTCTGGTTTACTCAGAACAAGTTAAGTTGTCCAACAACTTTTATGTTACCAAGCTGATTGTGAATGAAACAATTGATGAAATTGAAGATTTTAAGAGAAGATTATTAGAATTACATTATTTTGCGATTCGTTAATATTTTCTTAAATATTTTCTGACTATATATTTTTCAGTCTTTTAAATGGTAACAATAAAAGCTTTTCAATAAGACATGTCTCAAATTCACGATCGATTACTGTGTTGGAAGATCTAGAATTTTCCAACTTTTCAATCAAGTCGTTAGAACATCTCTATGCTAATGATGCGGTAATTATAACTGTTTATCCCTGAAGAATTGTTATTCAATAATATATATTTTTTATTTAAATAGATGATGTAATGTCCTATTGTTGTTTTGACCTTAAAAGGCCGGGAGCTTTTGGGTTTGTGCACGTATAATTGGTGTTTCTGATGAATGGTGGTACATTTCATGCACAAGATGTACCAAAAAACTTCATCTGGTTGTGGACCAGCTTTATTGCATTAAGTGTGATCACTTGCAACCAACCGGACGTATTCGGTAATACGTGTTTTTTAAAATTAATATTTTAATAATAAATTCCGAAAATATTAAATGTGTTTGTTATTATTCTTTTTAAAAATCGTGTATCAACATATATACAATTCACCTTCAAGTTGTTGATGAATCTGTAAGTGCAACATTGCTTTGCTGGGATAGAGAGTGTGAGCAAATGATAGGCAAATCTTGTATTGATTTGAGGCAAGAATTTGTAGATGTAATTTTTTTAAATTTAGTTTTTCAAATAATAGATATTTTTTGTTATTATTATATCTTATTATTAATTATTTAAATATTTATATAGAAAGAAGAAGGTCGTAGTAGTCCGTCTGTTGAGTTGTCGGCTGATTTGTAAGCACTCATTGGTAAGATGGTGCTTTTTAAGGTACATATAAAGGAAGAACAATTGCGCAATTACGCTGGAGCGTTTTTCTGTTGTTAAGCTAACAACATATCATGATTTGGTCTGGAAATATGGTGCTACTTCATTCGAGAACCAGGTATTTTTTTATAAATTTAAAAGTATTTAATTCGTATGTTTTTTACTTGATATATGATATATGATATCTTTCCTTTTAAGGAATCGGACTTTCTTTCAAAGCTTCAAGGAGAAGAACTTCGGCGTGAAAATGTAATAATTGAATCTTTATATTTTTTGTATATTTTTTATTAAATAATATCTTATATTAATGGTGTTTTTTTAGGAATTAAATGAGGATAGCTCATCGGGAGATTAGGTTAGCACCCCCAACAAGCTTCTTGGCATGCGTGATTGTTCAGATATCTCACCACTGGCTAAGAGAACATTGAATGAGCAGTTTTCATCATCTTCAATGACCATGAAGATGAAAAGTGTTATAAAAGAAGAAGAAGAAGATTAGTTAAGTAGTTGATAGTGGTTTTTTGGTTGAACAATATTTTTTTGGCATTAAACTCCCAGTTCTGGGTAGTTTTTTAATATTGTATTTAGGATATATGGGTGATTGTTTATTGAACAATGCTTTGTTTCTTTCCATTTAATTTGATTAATATTTTATTTGAGTTGTTTTATTTCATTACTTAGAGTTTATATTATTTCAGTGTATTTAGTATTCAACATTTGTTGGTGAATTTTTAATACTTTTGTTTTTTCGTTCATTCTATTATTAAATAATGAACAAGGTAAATAAAATATTTTAAGTGCACGTATTCCACAACTTTTTGGTCTTATTATTCAGTCTTAGTCAAGGCAAATTAAATAATGCTTTATATTTTATAATATATTACATAAATATATTAAAATTTTGCTAAAAATACTACATAATTAAATTTATGGGATTTTGCTCAATAAATTTATATAAAAGAATCATTGTTAGAATAGTTTAGTTCTATAATTCTACATCAAGTTTTGTACCAAATTTTTGTTCGAAAATTCAAAAAAACTAGTATAATTATATTTTATTTTGTTCCATCATCTTAAATACAGATTTACATAAATAAATGAACCCAGAACGAATGTTACATGACTTAATAATAATCATAACCATACTTTTTGAGACCCCAACATGATTCCACCACTCTCTTGGAGCAGGTCAGGTGAGTTTTATTCTCAAAGTTTAAAATAGAAAACAATGAAAACATAATACAAAAGCATCCATCTTATTCTAATTTGTCACAAGGAAAACATAATCATAATCATCATGAATGGTTAACCGCAATGCAAACATAATGTCAATCACAATGCAAACAAAACCAACATCTTAAAGTCCTTTTCTTTACATAGATGAATCACAATTCAATTAATTGTTTTACCATTTAAGAACAATTTAAATTATTTTTATGTGAACATATACAATTATACACTATTCTAACTATGGAAGATGTTATAAAATATATTATCCTAAATTAAAAAAATTGTCCTGAATTGCATATACCCCAAAACTGATTTCTTCCCAAAAAATCGAACTAATACAAGAAGTTTTTCAAGCTATCTATATATACTTAATACCAACCTCAGACAGATAATATTTATTTACCATCATTGCAGATTTTAACTCATGCAATCATCCTTTTTATGTATAGTTATTTCATACTAATATATAAAATATATTAAACACTTATTATGAGATATCTAGCCTATTTCGGATATTATAGAAATACCAAAATAAACAGTTCACTAAAATGTCAAATATATCTCATTAAAATTACCTCAAAGTCAAAGATACTATTTAACATATCACAGACATTTCATAATTACCTATCCACAGTCTATATACATCATTTCAACAATACAAAACTTATGTGCACATGAAAAATTATACATCATCAATTACTTTGGAGGTAAACTATTAAGTTTGCAACTTCTTCTATCCAAAAGGATGAGAAAGCTTTCAGGCAACTTTGTTCTGGGGAATAAAAGATATAAGAATATCGAAAATGACAAGGGTATGTTGTTTCTTTTCCTGCTTTAGTTGTTTTATATTATTTACAATCTCTTTTCAAAACTACATAACTCATATACAAGTAATATGTATCACTATATTAAACATGCATAATCATTTACTATTATGTTTCACATGTCTATAGTTCACCTCTATCATTTCATATTTATTGTCTATATAATGTCATATATAATCATTCACTGTTGTGTAAAGTCATTTTGTGAATTCCCTTCAATTTAAGTTTTGTTGGATTCAAACAAACAATATAATTTGAAATAAACCCCAAACCAATCATTCAGAAATTGCAAACAAAACTAAACAATTAAACTGAAACTGTTTACCTGCTTAAGAATATGGCTCCACTCCTCAAAAAAAAAAAAGAATGTGGCTCCACTATATACTTATTTATTTACCATGCCAACAATATGATAATAAGTTATGTGAGAGGGCGAAGAGAAAGACAGAGAGATTGAAACGGGGTAATGGGATAAGATTTGGGGGGGGGGGTAGGTGAGTGATTGAGGAGAGAGATGGTGAGATAGAAATGAGAGGGTGCTTCTAGAGGATTCCAATTGGAATCATATTTTGTTTTGGCCATACGATTTAAATCAGATGGCTCTTAATTTTTTTTAATTATAGTTTAGATTGGACACGTATTTTGTATCCCTTCACCACAATCATGCATTAATGAGCCGATTTTTACTATAATAGGGTATGGTTTTTGGGCCTTCAATCTTTTTTTTTTTTTTTCAAATGGATCCTTACAAAATGGCCCACATTAATTTAGTATTTAAGTATTTTTATTTAAAAATTCAAATTAAATATATTATTTTTGTAATAAATCTGAATATATAAATGTTAGTTATTTAATTTTTAAAAATACGAAAATTTATGTTAGTATATATATATATATATATATATATATATATATTTGTATGTTAAAATAATTAAATTTAAACCGCTTTTGTTGGGTAATGATTGGTATGTGTTTTGCATGTATTTTGGGCTTAATTGTAGTTAGAATTAGTTGTCATGCATTACTTGAGTGAAAAGGGCTTATTTCTGTTTTGTGGAAAAGGTATTACGCTTTGCTCGTTTTGTAGGAATTGAATGATATTTGTAGTATTTTGGCAACAATTCGGAGCATTGCGGTAAAGGACCGCCAATACTTGAAGTAAGGTACGATGTTTGGAGTTGAATCAAGAAGAAGTCAGACGAACCAGGAGAGACACAAAAAGAAATGAACACATATCAGCTACAACAGGTGCGCACGGGCAAGGCGTGCGTCCATAGCACGACCCGTGCACCAGCCAGAACTGAGACTCAAGCCACGGCACACCGCACGGGTTGGTCGTGCGTGGAGCGCATGACCCATACGCCCTTCAGCGAAAGAAAAATTCCTTACGGTACCCCACACGGGCTGGGCGTGCGCTAGGCGCACGACCGTAAGCGTCTGTCTTGAAGGGAAAACATAGTTGTGATTCTAAACTAGGTTTTAACCCAAATGGAGTACAAATATAGACGAGGCGGCCATAAACGAGGACACACTGATTTTTGCCCTAGAACACAGAGAAAAGAGCAACCTTATACCGAAGGATTGGAGAGATTGATCGAGGTCACAATCGCGCGCTTAAGGATTGAAGATAGATCGAGAGATCGTCAACATCCCTGAGTTTTCTCATTCCATCGTATCATTTACTTTCGATTAGTTGGATATGAATTTGAATAATTTGTCTATGAATTATTTATTTCTCATGTCTGGCTAAACATCTTGTGATTCCCGGGTTTGGGATTAGGTTAATGGATACTTTTGTTGGATGATTAATTGCAATTGAAGTTATTATTTTGGACACTATTCGAAAGTACTTTGTTTTAATTTTTTTTGTATCAAAACGCGTTTGGTTTAACTTGCTTTGATGTATTGATTCATAATTCGAGAGATGAGTTTCAATACTAGATCCGTGAGTATTTGACATGAATATTTGCAAGATTGAGAAATCTGTGAATATTTGTGAGGATTTATATCTTTTATGATTTTGGGAGTTGGATATGCTAGCGTAGATTATCCAATCAACGTTTTTACATATATTTCAAGAGAGAGGGTAAAATAATTTTCATGATTGTCTTATAGGGAAGAATAATAATAATTTTGCTTGTGATTAATCTAACACTAAAAAGGGGATATTAACTGAAACCATATCTCCTTGATCTTTCAATCAATCTTTACTTTGTCTTTTTAGGATAAATTCTTGTCTTGCATTAACAAAACTAATCACTCAATTTCAATCATCTGGATAAAAATAAGACTATTACAATCCCAATACTTAGTACATTAATTTATTAGTCCCTGTGGATTCGACCTTGCTAACCCTATTCTATAAACTGCACCGTACACTTGCGGTGAAGCTAAAAATAAGGCGAACAAGTGCATTTGTGAAAGAGTTTTCTCCACATCCTTCTTGGTGAATGGCCATTGTAGGATTTCGTTCATCTCCTCGGTTGTTTTTGTTTCGATAGCATCAATGGTCCTATCCATGTCCAGAAAAGGTTCTGCAGCGAATAAATCTTTATAGTATTTATGAAAAGCCTTTTTAATCTCCTCGTCTTCTTCCACCCACTGATTGTTCTCATTCTTAATTTTCTCAATTCAATTATGCTCCCTACGCCCCAAGGCCGTGTGGTGGAAAAAATATATATTCTTGTCACCATCTTTAATCCAATTTATTCTCGCCCGTTGATGCCACATTGCCTCATTTTTTCTATGAAGACCATCCAATCGATCCTCTAGTTGTTGTTTCTTAGTCAAGTTTTCCATGGAGGGAAATTCATTCGAACTTTGCCGAAGGGTCGCTTCACATGTCCGAATTTGGTCCCCAATGTTTGTGGTTCTCCCAACACGTCTGAATCTTGCTAATGAGATTTTTCGGATTGCCCATTACATGCTCAGTGTCCTACGCATTTTCTATCAAATTTTTACAAGATTCATCAAGGAGCCACATCGTCTCGAACCGATAAATCCTTCTCCATTTCCTGCTTTTTTAGAACCAGCTTCCTTGGTTTTTCCCCAATTTAAGACAATTGGGCAGTGATCCGAATTTGTTCTAGGTAGATGGGTAACAGAGTACTCCGAGTATGGAAAGACCCATTGTCGGTTTCCCAAAGACCTATCCAATCTTCCTTGTATGTCTTGGTTTCCTTTTTGCCCATTCGTCCATGTAAACATGAAGACTTTATATCCAAGATCTTCCACTTGAGCAGTTGTCAGTGACTCGTGAAATTCTGCAAGTTTCTGATCGTTCTTTGGTCGGCCCCTTATGTTTTCATAGTTATACAGGACTTCGTTAAAATCCCCTAAGCAAATCCACGGTTATGAATTATTCAAGGAAAGATCTTCATCAAGTCCCATGTGTTTTTCTTATTAGCTTGCTCTGGCCACCCATAAATACATGTCAATCTCCATTCTTTCTCACTGTCAATGTACAAATCGTTAATATGGTGGTTTGAGTCAAAGATTACCTTGAAGTCTTCCTTGTTCTTCCATAGAGCACACAATCCTCCTCGTCGGCCACCCACAACAAATGTCACGATCAACAAAGTGCTTGCTTTCAAACCGAAAATTATTAAAAATACCTCGTATTCCGTTTGTGAAGTTTCATTTCCATAAGGAAAACAAAACTGGGATATTTGGATTGGATTAATTGTTTCAGCAGTGGGGTGGCTTGTCTGCAACCTCCGCTGATAACACAAAATTACTAGGAACGTCAAAAAGTGCGAACTCCTTTAACTTTTTAGTTTTCTCATTGCCTTCACCACTCGTACTGTCCGCTATCAATTCCGGTTTTGTTTTGGGTTTTTGGTTGGGGTGGGGTTTTGGTTTTGGGAGTGTTTTGTTTGTTTAATTCTGGACCAAGTTTTTTTTGGAACCGGTCTTGGAATTAGACTATTTTGTAGACTGGCTTTTAATATAAGTGTCTGGCATTTACGGTTAATCGGGGATTCATGAGTGGTCAGGGAGTTATATTTTTGGGATGGTTTTGTGATGTTATGGTTAGGCTGAGAAGATACTAATTTCATGGGGTTGGGTAGGGTGGTGTTGACTGTATTGGTGGTTTGGTTGTGTATCAAGGTTGGGGTTGGGCTATTCGACCGTGAAGAGTGGGATAGAGGATATGGTTTGTTGGATGTATGTATAGGATCATTATAGATGTGGGAGGGTGGGTCCAAAATTAATTGTTTATCGGTTGGGTGACTAGGATTGGCTAGGTTAAGGGATTGAAGAGAGCTACTAAGGTGTTTAGGAAGTTGCATGGCAAGATTGTCACTAGAAGCTTCATGTTCTTCCAGTTCAACGTTCCTATTATTTGCATGGGATATGTTTGGCTCATTTTGAGGTATGAGGGTTGGGTATTATGGGGTGCGGTTTTGTGTTTTTGGTTGGAAGGTGTTAGGCTTTTCTTTTGCAAAAAGATTACGCAATATGGAAGAACTGGTATGTGTGTGACTGTCTTGGGGTGGCATACTGCGTTTGAGTAATGAGGCTTTGATCCATGGCTCGTACTTCATACTTGCCATGTCGATGCATTTGTTACGATCATAAAGGTCACAATTCCTAAAGAAATGACCAATTACCCCACAGCAAAAGTAGTAGGTATTGAGGGATTCATACTTGACCGGAAGAACCAAATGATTTACCTTTACCTGGATTGTGATGGCTCGGATCAATGCCTTCGTAATATCAATCCGGATTTTGAATCGTAGAAATTTTCCAAACATCCTTTTTGTGGTTTGATCCAGAACTTCTAATTCTCCAAGTTGTTTAGCAATAATTTTCGCTGAACTGGGATTCATGCACGCAATGAGAACATCATATGTGCGGAGCCAGAAAGATGCGTGTTGTATTTGTATGGACAAGGGTTGCTCATCATCCTGAAGAGTTTGCAGTGCCAGTAACCGCCTTCAAAGTGCCAAGGTTGGTTAGATATCACCCTAATCCACATCTTCCTTTCTTCCAAAGCAAAAGAGAATCATATTTTCACTCCATTCTCTCGCTATTATTTCCTCTCGGGTTTTCCAACTTTTCTTCATTACCTCGATTAGATAAAATGACTTCCATGTTTTATCTGTGAAGAGTTTGCCCACCAAACAGTAGGACAAATTTGCAATAGGTGCCACCGGATTCGTATTTAAATCATCGAGATCGACAACTTCTCATTCCCTCTCCGTTAGTTCCTCCATACTATAAAGGAATTCCTGCAAAACCCTTCCCTTTCGCAGAGTAAGCCCACTAACACTACCTGAAACAAGAACACTAGCAAGGTTAGAAAAAACAAGATCCACAACAACTGGTTCTTCTATCAATTCGGTGGGATAGACCCTGACACAAAACCCTAAAAGCGAAATAAAAAATCTAGACGAAGACAAAATGAGACGGGCAGAGAAAAAGAAAGCGGCGAGAAGGGTAGGGTGACACAAAAACTCAGAAAAACACAGAAAAAGTGAAGAAGGGACCGAATCTCTATCAATTGTAGAGATGACGCAACTCGGGAAACCCTAGAACGAAAACCCTAAAGGGTGACCAATTCTTAACCCTAGGAGAACTTAAAAAGTTTTAAATACCTTTACCAGTCCTTTTTTTATAATACTGTAAAAATTTATATGATCAACGATTTAAATTAGAGTATTTAAAATTAAACTTAAATTTAGACTTAAAAATCCCGTTCACTTACAACTCTAATATATGTACATAAAAAAAGCCACCAGTAATCACTGTTTTCTACATCCTCGTTAGAGATGTCAATAAGGGTCGAGCCCTGAGGGCCGACCCTAGCCCGACCCTAAAAATCTAAGGACCGGACCTATATTTTGTAGGCCCTTATAACATGCGTGCTTTTTAGCCCGGCCCTAATTGGCCCTAGGGCCGTCTAGGGCTAACATTAACCATAATGTGTGTTCAAAATCCGAAAATAATATCTCGGATAAACAACCATTTTGCAGGTAAATCTTTATATTTTCCATCTTATTTTTTTTTTCGCCGTTTAATATTTAAGATTTTTTTATGTGTACTGATAATATTATTTTTCTGTGTGCATGTTCAATAATGTAAAATCAAGATATGATTTCTAATTTTTTTCGTATATGTAATCGGATCTTGAAGATCTATTTATAATTTTTATTTTTTGTGTTTTTGTCCTGAAATCTTAAAGATTGGTTATTTGTGCCGATTATTTGTTTTCTACTGTGTGCATACTGAAGAAGTGTGAAATTTGAAGATCTATTTTCATCATTTTAAGATTGTAAAAATTTTTAGATTTTTTCGGATTCGTTAACGGATCTTGAAGATGTTCTTACCTTTTATTTGTGCGCTATGTGGTGCGAAAGTTGAAGAGGCATTTTTCGTCATTTTGAAAAAAACAGTTTTAAATCTTATATTTTTTTTAGATCTATTATTGGATATTGAAGATATTCTGATTTTTTCTTCTATGTTATGAGACTACACGCTCACAATTATGAAGATGTTTTATCTTTTTGAAGATAATGATAAACATTTTTTAATCTCATTTTCTTTTTTGCAGGTTTGACATCTAAGGGATGTTACATTAAGAAATCGCACATTATCGTTGTGGATCAAAGTGTTTTAACAAAAAAAGATAAGTATACGTCTTGTTTTCTTTATTTTTTAGGGTTTAGTTTTTTTTCTGCTTAAAATGGATTAATTCGTGTATTCCCATTTTTTTAAAAATTTTACTAGTATTTTACCCGTGCGATGCACGGGAGTGGTTTCGGGGTGTGGTGTTGCTATATAAATAAAATATCAATAAAAATATATCTATAACAAATATCCGAGAAAGCAAATTACAATTGCACAAAAACAAATTACAAATTTTGAAATACTTCTTTGTATACAACATTAGTTGTTTGACGCATCGTCGCCGCAAACTAATATTTTCAGTCCTTTTCGATTGGTAACTCGAGAAATCGCCACATGTAACTGGCCATGACTAAAAACCGGATTTTTGAGATATAGGCCGACATTAGAGAGAGACTGTCCTTGGCTTTTGGTTATCGTCATGGCATACGATACGATCAAAGAAAACTGCCTTCGCTGTAACTTGAAGGGAATCCTTAGGTCAGAAGGGGTGAGAGTCATTCGCGGAATCAACACTTTATGACCTGCATTGGCTCCGGTTAGAATTTTGGATTCAAGCACATGTTTGCCGAGCCTTGTAATAACCAATCTCGTACCATTACACAAACCAATTGAATGGTCTATATTTCTCAGGAGCATAACAGGAGTTCCAACCTTCAAATGAATTTCATGATTCGGAATTCCAGAACATCTTATCCCATTCAAGAATTCTGGTGTGTGCAGATCATGTAAGAAATTAACATTAGCGTCCGATTTGCAAGTACTATCCGAACTCAAATAAGTATGACCTTCTCGATGTGTTCAAGGATGTCATATCTTTTGATATATAGACTCAACCACATCGAGAGTAGGTGCCAAAATAGCTCTTTCCTCCGGATAAGTCAGATCCTCGATTGCATCTTTAAACATTGGATAAGTGCTTTCGATGATAGTCGAAATCGGATCACCATTTGATTCGAGCAAAATATCTTCGGGGATGCCAATAGGGCAGAACTATCATTTCCTCCTCCAAGTGTTCCATCTCCGATATTAGCAATCCATTCGGAAAACTTAACCAAACCGAATAATCATCGCTTTCACCTTGCCGTTGAAGCCACATGTTCTTAATCGACGAAGAACAATACAATGTCTCCACAAATGCGAAGAATTTATCGTGGCATTGACGATATCTTGTCGGCTTCCCTTGGGTACTACCGCAATATCTGCTCGGAAATCTCCACCAAACACGATTGTTTTGCCTCCAAATGGGATGTGCTAACTTCTGGTTTGACTGTCTCCATAATGTCTTTTATAGTTGTGTCCATCGCTCAAAGCAATGCTTGTGAATCATTGAGCTTCATCCCATATTATGAGTTTATTACGCACAATCAATTCAGCAAGTGGATCGACTACTTTGATTTCACGCTTGATCCTTCATGTGGATTTATTGGAATAACAAATCGAGAATGTGCGAGTCCTCCCACCGCAAGAGAAGAGACGCTATTCCACTTTACGTCATAGTATGTACAATTTGTCCTTTAGATCTCAACCCGAAGATAATGCCCTCCACAAATAGGTTTTACCCGCACCTCCATATCCATATACAAAGAAAATACGACCTTGATCCAATTGAACGGCACCCATTATTTTGGTGTAGATGTGGTGTTGCTCATCGATAAGGTTTGAAAGGAGATCTTTGTGCTATGTGGCTAATGCTTACGATCATAGCGTAACTCATCGTAAACCAATTTGTTTTGGCTGAATTTGACATTGTCAACGTTTGGAAATGGCACGCACAATACTTACGTAGACTCCTGCCCCGACTGCGCAACAACCTTTCAATTTCTGCCAGGGCAAGATTCTTAATTTCATTGTCACTTAGAACCTAGGATCTATAAAAAAAAAGAAAAATACATAAAAACCATAAAAAATAATTTAAATCTTGTCATTAAAACCAATAAACATGAAGAAACTATATTATTATTATTATAGATTTTAAATGTTATACCTTGATGTTGAAAAAGAATGTGCCTTCTATATATAATATCTTTCGAAAGCAGTTCCCAGCATTTGTCCCATACTTCTTCAGGTATGCTCAAAGAATCTGATGACAATAATGATGCAAATAAACTACGGAGTGTCTCGGATGCCCGGTGACTCGCTTCAATAATGCCATCAATATACTTTATCGTCTTCTAACAAACCCAGAGCATAGCAGCCTCACGATAAGTCTTTGTCTTTGTACACCCAATACTTTTTGTAATCATCGTGACACGTAGCACCATGAACAACATTGATAAGATATCTCAAATAATACATGTCAGGACCCTGGAGGAACATAGAAAACACGCCCTATAGTATATTCTGACTTTCTCGGCTCCCACTTCTTCAATTTTGATTTCCAGGTGAATTTTGTAGGAGCTTGGGCGTAGTCAATTCTCCGGCCTCCGGATATATTTTATTTGCTTCCATCCGGCCAAAAACATGCTTTCTCTCGACAGCCGCTTGCTTCTATGGAGAACATCGTCAATTCTTTGAGTAATCATGAAATATTACCGCTTGTTCGTTCTCGAGATGGAAACTAAGACATTCAACGGGAGGAAATTTATATTGAATTTCATATCCCAATAACCTCCATGCTATCTCGCACGATGAAACATATATGCAATCGTAATGCATGCTCACTAGGGATGTCAACGGGGGGCGGGGCCGGGGAGCCATCCCCATCCCCGCCCTCGCGACGCTGGGAATCCGTCCCCCCTCCCGTCCCCGTGAGACAAACGGGGAAAAATTCCCCATCCTCGTCCCCACTGGGATCCCGCCCGTGGGGATTCCCATCCATCTCGTTTCAATTTATTTTTTTTTTTGCAAAAAAATAATATTTTTTAAAAATAACCATTTTTAAATATTTAAAATATATAAATTATATAAAATAACTAATAAAACACTAATTAATAAAATAAACTAAAGATTTTTGTCATTTTATTATATTTAATGTGGATATATTTATAATATATTATATATATTTTAAATATTATATTATATATAATATTCGGTTCCTCATGGGAACGGGCGGGAGTATGATCCGCCCCCGCCCGCCGCCAACGGGGAAAAAATTTCCGTCCCCGTCCCCATGGGGAAAATTTGGGAATCCCGCCCTGCTCGGGCGGATCCCCATGGGAACGGGGATTCCCGCCCACACGCCATCTCTAATGCTCACTTCATCTACAGGTTTCCCTGATTCTTCAAAGACCACTATTCGGTAGAATGATGCAAGAACCCAATCATGTCCCTTATTGACATATTTGAACAAATATTTAATAGATCTAGATTGATTACACCATTCTACATTAACGTGGGCACCGTATTTATGGAGCAGTCGATGATTATGCGGCACAGCGTATCTGTTATCAAGAGGAACATAATTTTTCTCGACCACTCTATCATTATTATTACGCCGATAACAAGGATAACCTTCTTCATCAATACACGTGGCATCAACAAATTTTTAGGAAAATATTTCGTGCAGCGACCATCACTATACATGGAGAATTTTTCCTTACTTCCCGCATGGTCCATGAATCATGAAATATCTAAGCTGCGGCATAATAGTACGGATCATCGGACTGCGTCGGGTATATCACCGATATAATTCTATCTATATCATCCGGAGTTGGATATTTATCTTCTTTTGCCAGAAAGAGAAGAATATGAGCATGGGGCAATCCACGTTTCTAAAACTCTATCGTATAAATAACTGTAAATGTTTAAATTAAAATAAATAAATAATTAGTAAATGTATTTAAAAATAAATTGGTTAATATAAAAAAACCGATAAAATAATGAAGATGATTCAACAACTCGATACAACTTTACCGAACATCCGATTCTCGACGAAGATTCATGATAAGAGCATCTAGTTTGACTTTAAATATTCTGCAAATAATGTTAGGGCGGTCTTGCATTAATATTTCTCTTCTAAAGGAAACGAACAATCTCGAGGCCATTTTGGATTGGAGGTGAATGTTATAAAAAGGTCGGATATCCGGCTCATCTACATATAGCCATCGCATCTTGATAATTTTGTACATAAACCTTGATCCTCCGGTGAAAGTGGACGGCAATATAATTCTTTTTCCTTGTGATCCGGGATCGTGTCTCTGCTCAATACAAAGATCTCGCTGCACTTATATATGTCACAATGCAACTTCTTTTGATGTAAGCGCACATATTTTAATGATGATTCAACCATTGTATAAGCATCTACAACAAATCGTTGGAACAATCTTCTTGAAAACAAAATAGTAGGAGCTTCATTATTCCTTTCGTGCAAACGGTAAGCAAAAAATTCTCTAACACTAACTGTTTTCCTTCCCCCATTAGTTATACGCTTCAAGTCCGAAAAGGGAATGTCTTCTCTAAAGCCATCCTCACCATAAGGTAACAACAAAGGATATTGCAATGCCAAATAAGCAGCATTCAACTCATTAATTCTCTGCAACTGTCCGGTTTTGGTTTCAATCAATATGTCTCTTTCTCCTAGCGCCTGATCAAAATCACCAACAATCAAAGCAGCCACCTCAGAGCTCGATGGCAAGTTGTATCTTCTAGCATCCTTCCCTCTTCTACCAATTAGACGTAATCTGACATCAGAGTTTGCACATTCTCGAATCTTTTCTCTTTCTAATCAAGGTTTTAACCAATATATTATTTTCATCTAACATTTTTCAAGTCCCACAACAATATCTTGGTGCAGATTATTTGTATCGGTTCCTTGCCTCTGATTGAATCGTAAAAAATCCATTGTTAGCAAGAATTATTATACATATGTTGATATAAATTAATTAAGAAAAAGCTTTAAAGAAACATACCTGACAGCGTTCATTCTATGATTTATCTCATTCTCTGTATCATATATATAAAGTTGTGCAAATTTAGGTGTTGAACCATCGGCCGGCAATAAACTACCAATTAAATGATAGTTTTGCCCGTACATCCGGAAAACTGGAGCACCTTGGCCTCTATTTATGTCATTGTCAATCTTTCCTCCCATGGAGTAAAGCAAAACACACTATTGTATGATCTTATGTTCTCTTGAAAGTGTTTGCTTTTATCGCTATCCTCATACAATAAATTACGAAGCAACGTAGGCGGTTGTTTCAGAGGAGGAAGTTGAATAATTCCATGACTGCAACATGTGCCATATTTCGGAGAAGTGGATTTGACATGGGAATGTATCCTCTCCTCGTACCAAAATAGTGCCGCACAAAATTGGCATGTATAGCTTGCATCACCAATATCCCAGTACTCTATAACAAAAATAAATGAATATTTATTTTTGATTAAACAATTACAAAGTAATGGAAAACTGAAAATAGATAACGTTAATATATCAAAAAACTAATTCTCACCATTGTTAATAGATGGGATTGCGCCGAGTAACTGAGATGGAGATGTAGTTGAAGCTAGTGTATTAGCCACTGTTGTATTTGAATTGTCGTTCAAAGCAGTTTGGAGTTTGGACAGAGTCATCCATAGTAAGGTCAAATTTCAGAGAAATGAGAAATATTGGAGGGCGCCGCCGACATACGACAAGAAGAATTTTCCAAATTATCTGTATTGTTTTGAATCGATGTTCTTCTCCTGGAAACTACATATCCCAAAAAAATTTAATTAAATATAACTAACAATTGTAAATTACACCTAAATAATTTTTTTAGTACAACAATAATATAAATTAAAAAATTAAATATACCTTTTGTACTTTCACCAAGGCGGGAGTTTGTAATTTGTGAAGCAAACATGCTCGAACATTAATTGAAACATCTCTTTTTGTGCCATCTATAGACGTTAATCTCGATATGCTCCCATTTTCTGTTTAAATATAAAAGAAAAAAACACACAAATTACATAAAATAGATCTAAATAATTACAAAAAATACTTAAGGTATTCTTATTTTCTTTATAAAACAATTTATTTTGACCATAAATACATCCAAATATATAAAATGTATTAAATATAAATAAAGTATAAATATTATAACAATCAAATAAAATGTACTGTTTGTAATGTCACTGAGAGGAGAGTTGGAAAATGGATAAACAATCTTGCGAGTAGAATTCTTGGATGCAACTCTTTTAGATGCATCAGTAGATGTTATCCCTGCTACGTCACCATTTTCTGTAAAAACAAATCAGAGTAATAATTAAATATTTTAAATATATCAAATTAAAACATAAATGATTTAAAAATAATAATAATATAAATTCTAATTTATATTTTATTAATTTCAAAAAATGCAAATATATATAAGTTAATTAAATTAAATCTTATTTAACACGAAAATGATATTGTACATTTTTTTAATATATTAATTTAAAAAAAAAATAATAAAAATTATATTTTATATTTTATTGAATTCAAAAAATGCAAAATATATATAAGTTAATTTAATTAAATCTTATTTAACACGAAAATAATATTGTATAATTTTTTTATATATTTCAGGATTTCTGGACTACATATAAAAATAAATTCATTTAATAAATTATTTTATCTATTTCTAATTTCTAAAAGTTAAAAATGCACTTTAATAAAATTAAAAACCATTATTAGTTAATTAATTAATAAGGTCTAAAAAAGAAAATAAAAAAGAGGCCCATTAAAACATACAATACATATAGATAATATTAGGCCCCTTATTTAGAAGCCCTTTTGATCCTTTTTTGCAGCCCATTACAATAAGTCCAATTATTTTTTTTCTGAGGGTCCAGATAAATTGA
The DNA here is from genome assembly GCA_016081115.2 of Rehmannia glutinosa. NCBI lineage: Eukaryota > Viridiplantae > Streptophyta > Magnoliopsida > Lamiales > Orobanchaceae > Rehmannia > Rehmannia glutinosa. Next base: position 222,470 of record JABTTQ020002635.1, read on the forward strand.
TTAATCATCTCAATCTCAATGGACGATTCAGATGTGTTGACCGGATGAACGGTCGAGATCTCACACGGTTTCTTTAAAAATCCAGACTATGCTATTTAGCGACACGTGTGTGGCCCGATTCGTGATTATAGAGTGTTCTATCCACATGTAGGGTGAGGATTTAAACAAAAAAAAAAAAGAAACCTTAATCTTGCAACGCAAGCACCGATCCCACTCCAACCTACTCTCATTCCACCCCTTATCCAACTGAAACCATTTCTCTCAACCAAACCCTTATTTTCGGAAACCTTGTTCTCTTCTATTTATTTTTTTATACGAAAACCAAGAAGAAAAATAAATATTCTTCAATGTTTTCGCAAAAATTGTCATTGTCAGAGATTTTTGGTTTAAGTTGTTGTTTTTTTTTATCCGAAAAGAATTTTTTTAAAGATCTGTTTTAAGAAAATGATTTTGAAGTTTTCTTTAGATCAGAGAAAATGATTTTTTCTAGTAAGTGCAAACAACTCCTCGAATTTGATCGATGTTTTTCGTAACACCGAAATTGTTATTTTTTTCATTATGTTTTTCCAAACCAAAAAAAAAAAATTGTTCGAATATCCATTAGTATTTATGTATTTTCCTTAAATTTTTTCAAATCCGAACTAAAAATAATTGAGTTAAATCTACCTAATAGATTTTGGTTCTGAAATATGAAGGTCCGATGGTTTTCTTGTTTTTCTTTTTGATGGTAATCGAATTTTTTTTCCGGTTTTAGAGTAAATCAGTTTTTGTGTTAATATCCTTTTACTTTTTATAATATAGCAGATATGTTTAGTTTTTGAAAAAATGCATTCACTTTAATTGGAAATAGAAGTCATTTTTTCATTTATATTATTTTTGTCCTATTACGAACAATTGTTTTCACAATATTTTGGATCCAAAGTCTAGATTTTCGAGTTAAACAAAAATTATTAGATTTTTGGATCTGGAAAACGAAGAAAATCAGTTTTAGTTCTAACATTTTAGTTATTTTTGATAATAGTAGATATGAGATTTTTGGGGAAAAACAACTTCTTATTACCGATGAAAATGAACATTTTTTTTCATATTTTATGCCATGTTTTTATTTAGAAAGCTGAATATATATTTCGATAATAAATAATTTTAAATAAATTATTTTTATTATATGTATATTGCTCTCATTTGGTATTATGAGAAAAATCGAAAGGAAGAGTTGTACATTTATTTACTTTTAATCCCATTTTTGGTTTTATATTTTGTTTAAAGGCCGATATGAAGGGTAAAGGCCGATATGAAGGGTGAAGGCCGAGAAGAAGGATGGTGACTCAAGTCGAAAGGTAATTTTTCTTTTCACTCGTTAATTTTGTTCGAGAGATGTAACTACTAATTTTTATTTTTGGTTTGAAAAATTAAAGAAAATTAAATATATTAATCGATAGTATTTTTTTATTTTTGTTTTCTAAAGATGTATGTATTTTTTTTATTGTTGCTGATAATTTTTTTTTACATGTATGCATCTTTCAAGAAATGAGGCGATTGAATATGTGAATTTTGACGTTTAAGGTAATGTTTTTCCGGGTTTTTGGTTAGACTATCCGAGGGTATAAATTATTTTCGCTCCGCTTATCGATTTTAAATTTTGCCTTTACTTTTTAAAAAAATTAAACAATATTTTTTAGATAAAATAAAGTTACCAGGTATTCAAATACATCTTTGTTTAGTTCTTGCATATATTGATAATGAGTTTTTTTGTTCGATTAATATGGTTATATAATCCATTTTTTAAAGTAATGATAAATTTTAGTTTCATAAATTATTGCCTACATATTCCTCAGTACTAATAACTTGCAAATTTTTAATGTACGATTTGATATGAGCCATGTTAAGGTCTAAAATATTAAACATTTTGTTATTTACAATCGAAAAAATACATTCAAATCCAATGTTGTGTGTGCAAAATATTTCCTTATTTATTAAGTTAAATTGTGAATGACACTGCAAGGTATTTTTGTCTGTGATGTATTTTGGATAAGTTTTACACACTGCAATGTATTTGTTTAGCTAAGTAAGTATGAATACCACATATGACTGTATTTTTTTTGTTATCCAAATTAATATTTATTTATTTCAGGTTCTACAACAAATGTACAACAAAAATTACAGATAAGTATTCTGTTAACTGTACTATTTTGTATATTTGTTGTGTCAAATATTAGAGTTTATGTACTAATACATTTCGTGTATATTGCAGTAAATGTGAAAAATATACTATGTAGAAGGACTGCATATAAAATCATAAGGTAAGAACTTTTTTTCTTATCACAGATAAGATAAACATGTTAAACAATAAATAAAAAGACTAAAATATACCTTCTTCAAAATTGCCTTCTCTTGTTCGTTTGGGCCCCAGTACAGTAGTTCTTGTCAATTGCCGCATTATTATCTGATTTGCTTCTTTATCGCTTATATTGAATTGGTGCCTTTTGTTTTTTAATATCACAGTGATTAGATTTATGAATGGTTTCCAATGAGTTGAATAGTATGATGAATGCTAAATGAAAGAAGTTTCGGTATTTATATTGGACATAAATCCTTTCATGGTAAGTCTTGGTAATCAAGAATGAGAATCTTTTAATGTATTAAACATAAAAATTCTAGCTATGTATTCATATTCTAGAAATATTTTGATATTTGTAGATTGACTATAAGATCGTAGACATTTTGATCTTTCAGTATATTATAAAAGAAAGTCTTGACTATGTTTTATGGTAAGTTATAAAATTGACGTATATATAATTAATTGTTTACGCGGATTGATAAAATAAAGTTAGATTAGTATTGATAATTGTCAGAATATCACATCATTGATATTTATAATTTAGGGAAGGGATTTGTATTAATTTTCGTGTTCTGAATCATTTTAATTATAGAACAAATATTCTTAACTATTTAGATGTTCCATTGTGAAAGTTAAGTAAAAAGGTTTATTCAATGTGCATGATTTGCATTATTTAATTTTTTTGTTCTCTATTTAAAAAAAAAAAAAATTGTTCTCTCGATACTATTTTTTTGGATTATACTATGGTAAAAATACTCCTAAAGCAAAATACCTACTTGACCCTATACCATGAGTATAGTGGAACCCGGTAGGTGCTTGGTGGTATTATTTTTTTATTTAATTAGCATATTTGTACTTCGTTGTATTTATATTCTACATAATCGTAAATTTGGTGGCTTATAATCTATTTTCCTAGTGTTTGGCATTGCGTTAACTTTTAATTTTCTAAGATAGTTAATTTTTATTTAAATTTAAAAGACACTTTAATATTTCCTAATAAATAAAAATTAAAGTTTAAAATAACAAAAAAAATAATCTATTAATTAATTATTGCCCATAAAAAAAGTAATATTCAAATACCCTTGAATTACCAAACGAAATGAACCAAAACAACAATTTATTCTTAAAAAACCTATAATAGTAATATTAATGATTCTCCAAAAGGCAAGTAAAACATAAAAAAAGATACCAAAATGTCCAAAATCTAATTCTTCGAATCATCATCCTCCTTCTTTATGAACTCCTTCAACTTTTTTGCAATTGTAGAAGATGCGAAATCATCAAAAAGAGTTCTTTTAAATGACGGATTTGCTTTCACAACTTCTTTCTGTTTAGCTGTCATACTTGGAGTATTAACCTCATCTTCAAAGGAATCTTCCTGCAAATTAGATGCAACTAACTCAGTTTAAAGATTTTGTAAATATATAATTAAAAAAGATATAAAACAGTAAATTATTGGCTACATTTTTGTCGTATTCTCCATCATTGTGTAGCTTGAACAAGAAATTTGATTCCTATAATTGAAGCAAAATATTTGGTTTATTATGAATCATAAATTTTTTTACAATAAACAACTCAATAGGTTATTAATAATATTGTTCTATACCTGACTTTCAATTGCAGTCCGACCATATGTTTGAATCAAGTGGTCATTGGTCGTCAATTTCAATAATGTTAAGGCCCTGTTAAAATGCTTGAGTTGATCTCCTTTAACTTGAACTTTGAAAAAAAATTGTTCTGTCTATCAAGCCCGCAATTTCATCCGGGATGTCTCGTCCGTATCCCATCTATTAACAAATAACAAAAATTATGTATCCAATTTTAAAAATTATATATAAACATTTAAAAGATAAACATGCATCAAGGTATTCTCTCCCGAGAATTGCATAAGGTTTGTCAATCGCCTTCTCACAATCTCGTCCCACAATGGAAGGGTACATTTTCGTTTCATCCACTGACTTGAATCTCTAGCTTGTACCTAAAATATTTTGTAATAAGAAAAAGATTAAAAATTTATTTACATATGGTTAAAAAATATATAATGGACAAAAGAAACCTTAAATTCCAGATTTCCGGAATTTGTCACATCCAAAGCAATATAACTTATCTCCCGCCTCGGATAATTTTTCAGGACACAATCAAAGAAGATAGATACCACCAATCCCCAATGAATGAGATGATTGTAGCGCACACCCAAAAAGCGCTAATCTGAGAATTAAGTATTCGAAAAAGTAATTAATTTTGTATTCTAAATAAATAAATAAAACCAAACTTTTGATATAATTGTTACTGTCTATTTGAATACAAGTGTTCAATCGCACACACGTAAGAGTGACGAAGCTAAATCCTCCAAAAACAGTCACATTTGATGGCACAAGAACATGACTTATCGAACCCGTTGGGTGGCTACTATTCACAATAATGATTACGCAAACAAATTTAAATTTTAATAAAGTAACAATTTAAAAAATAAAAAATTACTTCAAACCATAAATTATACTATAATGTTGTAACTTGTCTTGAATTCTTTAATCTCAGTTTCCTCATCAATGATAATCAGTTTTGTGACATGAAAAGAATTTGATAGCTTAACCTCGTCTACATTAAAATTAAATAAACCAAAATTAATTATAATAAAATTCAACAAAAACATAAAAAGTTTATTATAATATATTTGAATTTACCTTTGAAGACCTTAGATCTACAAAATTGAATAATAATCTCAAGAGGTTCATGACTACGCCCTTCTAGATAAGGCAATATGGTGTCAACATAATCTTCCCAAAGATTACATGTCATTCGATTATTCCTGCAATATAGAAAGGCATTTACTCAGAATTGTATAAAACGTAAATATTTATATAATATATTATAAATTTTATTGTACTCTAAGTCCTCCAAGATGATATCCATGAAACGTGTAGTTTTCCTGCGAACTATTTTGTTTGGGCCGATTGCATCGACACAACTCTTCCTATGATGTCTGTTAATATCGAAAATATGTTTAGTTATAAAACTATTTTAATATTAACAATTGATACAAAAAAAACATGATTCATAACTTACCAAAAAGAAGTGTATCATCAACTTTGTCAATGTCATACAAATCTCTAAAATCTTTGAAAACATACATGTACCTTGGAAACATTTGTCAAACATTTCAAACATGTGTGTTTTACCATGAAAGGTTATCTTATATTTTTGTCTCGAAGCTTTATATTTATCTGTTTGATTAATCACTAAGAAATCTCGAATAGCATATATGCGCCCTTCGGTTAGCAACTTCTTATGTTGGTCCATATGCATCTTTCTAATTGTACCATGTATACGATCTCTCGCAAGATTTTCCGGACTTTTAAATATTAGAGCATATTAAAACAATTAGAAGAAAATATGCTTTCAAAATCAAATCAAAAAAATTTCATACCTCGTAATCGTGAAATATACATTCCAAACTTTGTATCCGGGGTGTTGTCGTTGAAACCATACTTCTCATATACACGTACCAGGACGTAATTTTAGTGCCCAACTTGTTTTACTTTTGTTCAAATCCTTGATTAAAGAAAACATTGGTGCCATATCTCGCCAAGCGAGAAGTCGAAATGCAAGGATGGTGGCTCTTTGGGTTCGAAAAAGAGATTTTGAATTGCTCTTTTGATGTTTATGAAAATTAATCATTGTATGGATGTATATATAGTGTAGAAAATTTTAATAAAAGGAAAGATATATAAGTTTTATTTTAGATAGGGGATTTTACACAATTGACCAGTCAGCTTTTTTTTTTAATTATTTTGGTAAATATTGTTAATTTTTTCCAATTTTATCATTCCCTCTACCGTGCCTAGCAAAGTTTCGAATTTAATTTTTTTCAGTTATATGTATTATATTAAGTTCGGAAAATCCAATGCACTTGTAATTTAGATTTCCATCTTTATAATCCTTTGTGAATTACGATTTTGAAATTTTTAGCTCACCAAATTTCTCGAGATTTTTAGAGATTTTAAAGATCAACTTTGGTTTTAATATAATAATTAACTTTAGTTTTAATATAAAATATCTAATGATATTCTTATGTTTAGTAAGTTGAATATTAAAAATAATGAATCTATTTAATGCTGATTTCCAGGAAATTTAAAGGTATATCATCAATAATCAACTTACCAAAACTAAAAACCTTTCTGATTTTACACGTAAATTATATGCATGAATAATTAATTATTTTTGTTGATAGTAGATATATAATAAATGCGAACGATATTATAAGAAGTGAAAAAAAAACTAAAATTGTTTTTAGAAAGCGAAAAAAGAGCGGGAAAAGTTATGGCTACTATTTTGAGAATATCCTCTTTTTATATATATATAGATTATGCTTATATATTTTAGGGATTCAACATGCTTAAATTTTTGTTTAAGACGGACCATGTTCGATTGAAGGTGTATGATATTGAACTGCATGTTATGTTTATTTGCTAGAAATACCCATTTCAAAATTGATGTATATTATTTTTTTTAATTAATTTGTTAGCAGATAATTCGTAACATTTGTTCATATTTCTGTCATCAATATAGTATTCACCGTATGCAATTTTGTTTTTTGTAAATTCGATTTAAAAATATTTTAAAAAAATGCATAGCTGATACTAAGATATGGCAATCTTTCCTAAAAAAAAAAATGGCACAGATTTAAAGTTTTTATTTCTTTATTATTTATGCAATGTCGATTTAATCACATTTTCAATAAATTTGTAATATTATTTGATATGTGCTAATCGTACCATAGTTTAATATTTCGAAAAGGATAAAAATATGTGCCTTTTCAGTTTGATCTAAAAACTTCATAAAGATAAATTTGTTCGCTAATTACATTTTTTTTTATCTTACAGGTTATAAGAAAATAATAGACAAAGAATCAGGAAGATTGGTATAAATTCAAATGCACAGATAAGTTATTAATGAAAACTCATTTATACTAATTAGGGATGACAATGGGGCGGGTCAAAACCCGGCTCCGTATTAAACCCATCCCCGTTCGGGGTGGGTTCAAACCCGGTCGAACAGGTACCGGGGCGAGTCTTGGGCCGGTTTTAAGAAAATCTACTGGGTCCAGGACTGGTAACGGGTCCTTATGGACCCGCCCCGTATACAAAGCAAGTCAAATATATTAAATTATTTTTTATATTCTACTCTAACTGTCTTTGTACTACTCACTTACTCAATCTTAAATTTTAGAAAAGTTTCTTAATTTTCTTTGCAAACTGAACTCGTCGTGTGCAATTAGGGCTACTAAGTTCTCAAATTTCCGCCGTCACATCGCGATCGACTATGGCCCCCTCCGGTGCTCGCTCGTCCCGCCGCTCACGATTCCCTGACTCTGGTAAAATTCTTGCAATTTGAGATTAGATATAGCTGATGTATGATGTCTGATTGTCTCTTTATTAATAAGACAATTATAAAAAATTTAAAATTATTTAGAATAATTAATTTGAGTTACACAATGAGAATGAAATTTAAAAGTAGACATCAGAGGCTTCAATCTTCATTGCCACAGTGAAATAATTCAAAAACCTGCCCACTGGTCAACATTAAATTTCAGCGGGTCCGGCGGGTCTAATGCGGCAGCAGGTCCCGGGTTTGGCCAAACCCGTCCCAGACCCGCCCCGTTGCCATCCGTAATACTAATGCAGCTCATCTATACATTAAGAATAAAAAATTCATGAACACTATATATATAATATTAAATAATGAAAAAATATAATACCATATGTAGTATTTTCATTCCTTGTGTGTTTGCTGTCTAAACTTGTTATTTCGTTTGAGCTATTTCATAATTACAATTGTTTGTTGATATGTTTATCTGGTGTATGTATTGCTTTGTATTACGATTGTTCTTAAGAATTGCCTTGTGTTTTTATTATTGATCTGATTCTTCCCCAATCCCTATGAAAATTAAAACATGTATCTGAATGTGTGTACATATTTATATTTTGAATTCAAAACCTAAAATAAGTTGTAATTATAGATGTGTAGATAGAGTATCAGTTAGATTTTTTCATACATGCTATGAAATTTTTGTTGACGTGCGTTTTGGTCAACAAGAAAAAATATGTAAAAGATTTAACACGTGGAAATGTAAACGTGCGTAACATGTGTTTATTTATGGCTAATTTCGCTTTTTTTGCATAATGCCGAGCCGAATTATTGGGGTCGGTCTTTATTACAATCTTACTCTTTTTTCTCCTTTTTCCTTCTTTTTCCTCAGTCCCCCTTCAATCTCTCTCTATCGACTTTTTATACCCCTTGAGTCGGTGGATTTACAATAGTCATATTTGCACTAACTAGTCATTAATTAGTAAAATAATTAAAGAAAGACACATGCCCCTCTCTAATCTGTGCAGATGTCACCAAAACTTGCCACTTGTCGACTTCTCTTTATAACTTTTCGACATGTGTGGCGGTTTTCGATACCAATAAAGCATTAAGCATGGGCGTGTGATTATTTTTATGAGTCCTGTCGCGCATGCGTTTCCGTCGAAATTTGGGCTCGGGGCTCGGCGGCCGTGTTGCGGTTGGGCTCGTAGCGGGCGAGCCTAATTCGTGACGTGTCGCCGCAAGACCGTTTCACGCGTCACCGTAGGTCTCTACTCGGGCGTGTCTTTGGGTGATGACGTGGATTAATTTCTTCGGCTCGGCTCGGGCGTCATCAAAGGCCCCCAAGTTTAATTCCGAGAGAAGAATTTTGAAGTCGGAGTTAAACTTTAATGCTAATGATGAACATTTAATGGGAAACGGATTTCTCAAAGGTTTTGTTCATTCCCGACATCCGTCGCGTAGTGATTAATGCAAACGACGATTAATGGGTTGCCATAATGACGGACACGTGGCATCTTGTGGTTGGACCAATCTTGCGCAGAATCGAAAAATGCGTCGATTCGCTTCGGCGGGCGTGGGGACGCGACGTTCTCTGACATGTTTGACGGCTTTTGAGTTTTTAAAAGGTGCGTCTTTTCGAATAAACGTTTCGTTTATCGAGGAACTCCATCTATAAACACCTCTTTTTCCTCCATTATACACTTTCGCATCCATTAACCTTTGAGCTAAAGTAACTAATACCGAAAGCAGAAATTTGGTCGGCTTCCAAAGTTCAGAGACTTCAAACTTAGGTATTTTTTCGAAACACTCTCCCTTTACCTATAAAATGTCTTCTTTTGAGGATAGTAGGAGTCGTAGTTATAGTGTAGAGGTTGCAATTGAAGATCCCCCTTCTGAACCTTCTGTTTATTTCTCACCAGCACGGCCATCTCCGCCTCATAGTCCGAGCATCATTCAGATATCTTCTCCAGACTCTTCTCGAGGTAGAACGTCTTTAGAGCGGACGCATACTATTTTCGATCCGACGCGTTGATTGACGGTTTTTAGAGAAGGAACGATTAGTGTATCACCTACTGGTATAAGAGAGTTCCGACGAAGAATCCCCGAGTCTTGATTTTAAAGATCGCTCAGCAGAGGGGTGCTCGTGATCTTGTTTTGCGGTTTTTTCATTAATTGCAAAACCGAATTGCCATATGCGGTTTTTTCAAAATTTGAATTCAAATTGCGGTTTTATCATGTAAAACCGAAAGTGCGTTTATAGCGATTCGGGCGGTTGCGGTCGGTTAGGCGGTTTTAATCTATGCACAAGAAAGTTTATTATTCCCACAAAAAAGTAATTCATAATACAATTTTTTAAAAAATAAAAAAGAAACAAGTGCATCAAATAAAGCCATGAATCATCCTCTGCCTATTCACAATATATTGTTCCTCAAAAACTGAGAGGTCAATCTACAGTTGAGATTTAAAAAAATAAAACAAACTGTAGCTTTTATTGACAATAGATAAGCTGCAAGAATATAGTTCAATATCCCAACACAATATAAAAACCCATAGTACAATATAAAACATATAAAAGACAACTTATATAATGAAAATCCATGGGAATTGTTCATTTGTCATGACTTCATAAACCTGCAAAAAAGCAGTTATGATACCGCATTTGGGAAAAAAAAATCATTGTAAGTAACATACATTTTAATTTACAGAATTACATATGAGTTCTACTGCAAAATGAAAAATATTGAACTACCTTAAAATATGTTTCCTTCTTATTGATCATCTAATTTCGAGAAGAGATTGATACCTCCAACTCGTAAAATAACAATAATTAAAGCACATAAAAACTACTCAAAGGCATGATAAAATTAGACAGATATTGAAGTGTTTTACCATTTTCTATATTTTCAAATTCTTGAATGTCCTCGAATATTTCACCAAGATCAATTGGAGAAGGTGTAGCACGTAACCAATCTCGAGAGCATATGAGGGCCTCTACCGTTTTAGGTGATAAAGAGCTTCTAAATGCATCAATCACACGACCACTTGTACTAAAAGCGATTCTCAAGCAATAGTGGACCTTTGGAATAGCTAATACATCCTCGCGACTTTAGAAAGAAAAGGATATTTGGGAGTGTTCACTTTCCACCAATTCAATACGTCAAAATCCTTGCTCGTTTTTTTTTTCACAACCTTCAAGTAAATATCGCGCTACTTGATTTACTCTCAACACATTGTTCTTCTTCCAAATGTCTAGCAAATTGAGATTCTAGCAATTCACTGGGTCATCTTCTTCATCTACATGCATGTAATTATACCCTTGCATTGCATTTTCATCTCTACTCATTTGCTGAAAATTAGAATCGCATGTCGCTTATACAACAAAACCAACAAATCTTCTATTTTTTTGAGTCATTAGGTTCACATATGAAGCATCCCCTTGATACATTGTTGCAAGACAAAAATTAACATACTTTAACTTGTATCTTGGGTCCAAAAGAATAGCAACAAACAATAACCAATTGATGTTATCAATATTTCCCCAATATTTGTTGAATTTCTCCTTCATCCGAATAGCCATAGAAGCCATATTATAATCTCCTTACTAATCATATTGGATAAACCGAGCATGCACATGTAGCAAGTTCACGAAAAAAGGCATTTGAAGTGATATACGATGAACCGAGAGAACTTTAAAGTCACATGATAGAATATTTTTAAGAATTTGACAAAATTCCGGCATTAATCCAATCTACATCCATCGGAGGTCCAATTATCTTATTCCTTTTACTTTTTCTTTTCTTCCCCTCAAATTCCTCATCTTGATTCAATTCATAACAATCAAAGTAGTCTACATACTTACTGGTCTTCATCCCCCAACCTCTCAAAAGCTTTCTCAAATTTCTCGCGACCTCAAGCATCAAATAAGTTGAATTCACCGTGTTTCTACATCTAAACAAACAAGACTCTTTGAATCAATTTTTTCCTTCTCTACACACTTTTTGAATGCATTTAGCCTACTTGGAGAAGATCTTATATATTTCACAAACATTCCTAACCCGCATTATGGCCTCATTTTGCTCTTCTAGCCCTTCTTTGACAATCAAATTTATTATATGAGCAAAACATCTTACATGCATGTAATCATTATTCAATATGACATCTTTCCACTTGCATTTTCGTTTCAAATAACCAATTGCTTTATCATTGGAGCTAGCATTATCACTTTTGTAATCGTTGAAACTTTATCAATACTCCATTGATTCAAACATTCTTCTATTTGTTTCCTATTGTTTCCCTTTATGATTCTCAATTAGACAAAAGTTTATGACTCTTTTTGTAATTTCCAGTCATTGTCTATCCAATGTGCGATAAGACACATATAATTTAAGTTCGCAATGAAGTCCATGTATCGGTAGTTAGGCATACTCTATTAAGTTTCAAAACTCTTTTCAATTTCTTTTTCTCTTCAATATAAACTTTCATGCAATCCCTAGCAATAGTATGCCTAGATGGTACCTCAAACCTTGGTTCCGGAGATTGAGAATAAGCTTTAAACCCTTCCCCTCCACAATCTTAAAAGGCAACTCATCGATGATTACCATTTTAGCAAGGTTTTTCCTTACCTCTTCAAGATTTAAAGCCTTTCCTTTAATTGTAGGATTATCATTTTGGTTTCCACGCACACCTTTATAATCATGCATAGTTTTTGCCTCTTATCCAATCTAAGTGGATACTTTTGCATGAAAACTCCAAATGAGTCCACATACTAGTGGTTCCATTAAGTTTCGGATGAGCAACATAACTTGTACCACAATAGTTGCATGCACTCAGGTGGATTGCTACCTTCTATTCTACTAAAGTGGCCCCAAATTTGAAGCTTTCTTTGAATCTTTTGTCTCAACTATGTCAATTGCTCTAGTTCTTTGTATTTTCTTAAGAGGTAATTTAGATGGTTTCCTCACTTTTGAATGAGAATCATGTGTAACATTCTTTTCTTTTGAAATGTTCTTTTCGGGAATAAGTTTGTCATCACCTCTATCAATACCCCGAGTTTGTTCTTGACTCCTTGTTGTTCTTTACTTGAAGCTATTGTTTGGGTAGAGATGTCCACATTAGAAACTTTTTAGAAAATGCATTGTCCTTGATTTAACAAAAAAAAAAATTAACATGAATCAATATCAAATCTAAACATGAAAATAATAAAAAAAATATAAGAAATGAAAATATGTCAAATAAAATAGAACTTCTTTATTTGCATCCATAGAATTATCCATGGAAAAGACTGATTAGTGCAAAATTATCTAGTACCTGCAATCAATTAAAAGTATACTTATATTATAGAACAACTTAAGTAAAACAAATATATGATGAAAAAAAATCCTTTTTCAGAGATATAACAAACAAAATATGTTCCCCAACATCTCCAACATTTTAAGAAATCTCATATTTAATACTAATTATAATTAATTAAAATAAAACGAGGTACTCATCATATTTCGAAATGAGAGAATAAATGTAACTTAATCAAATATTGAGATTAATCAGGACAACTCAACTACTCAAGCAAATCCAAAATGAAAAGAGGTTAATAAGAGACATTAAATTTCAGCAAATAATCATAAAATTAAAAGGATTACCTTCTTTCCAGTGAGCAAATAGTCCACCCTCTCCCTTCTTTCTTGAAGAAAATTTAGAAAACAACTACCTAAAATTTAAAAAACAATAACATAAAATATAATAAATATTAGACAATCAGAAATATAAAAAATACATATAATTAAAAATATTTATTTTGTATTTTGTTATCCTCAACTTTAAAATAAAATAGAAGAAAAAGAAAACTCACTTGTAAATCGTATGAAGAAATTACAAGTCTTCCCTTCTTGATTATATTGTTTGGCAAAATGGACCAATTAATGGTGAAGAGAAATGAAAATGACTTGTGGGCCTGTGGATTGCTGTTGAGACTTGAACAAATTGTGAGGGATAAGAGATTAGGTGATTAGCTAATTCAATTTTAGTACAGAGGATGAGAGGAAAGTGAAACATGGGAAAGGGAAAATAAAGAGGCGGAGGCGGACTGAAACGGTGGAGAAGAATAGGTTTTAGGGTGAGTTTAATATGTTAAGTTAATTACATAATTATCCTTATCCTATAATATATAGTGTATGGCGGTCGGTCGGTTTGTGGCGGTTTTATTTTATTTAAAACCGCAAACCGCACCGCTAGGGCGGTGCGGTTTTTTCATAAGATTTATAATCGCGGTTTTCGTGATAAATTACTAATAACGGTGATGTGCGGGGCGGTGCGGGCGGTTATTTAAAATTTATGATCACCCCTAATCAGCGGGGAAGAAGAAAATATGGACCCATCGGGTTTAACGTGATAACGTAGAGCGGGTAGACGAACCTCCGGAGATTCAAGGCGGAGAGGCCTCAGTGCCCATGGGCCATCGTAATGGTGACGGAGGCAAGGAGGGGGCCCTCGCTCGTGTCGAGAGCCTCGGTGGACGCCGAGTGATATAAACAATATCCCGACATGCGATGATCCGGGAGGTAGAAGAGCTCGGCGGAGGTATCGTATTCCAAGTAGCATCCATTTTTGGGTACCGGATGGCACAGAGGTTCTCAAGTACCCACCGCGGGTTGCTTGGCTATATTTTCCGACCTCCTATACGGGTTGCGATTTCCACTGCGCCGGCTTTCCTTACGTGGTGGTTTTGCAAGTGGGGTATGCATCCGGCCAGTGCACCCTATTTCTTGGGGTAGGATCATTGGCCTCCTGGTGATGTTCCACTGGAAAAATATCCTCGCCCAAATTCAAGGAGATGAACGAGCTCTTTATCTCGGCGGCGACTCCTTCATCTCGGGTCACCGTCAGGGTGGTATTATGTACTGAGACCCGATTTGGGGTATCCGGACGGCTTGGTGGAAGGTCTTCCTTCATCTTTGAAGGAGTGGAAGGATAAGTGGCTCTACGGGTGAGCAACGAGTGGCGGGCTCGCGTGGAGGATGGGGAAAGGGAAACCGTTCTTCATCCCCCATCGAATTTTGTTTTTGGTTACAGTAAGTCTTATCTTTTTTTCCTTTCTCTGCTTTTGCTGTTTACTGTTTCCTTTTGTGATTGACTTGTCTTTTTACCTTTATAGGAAACAGGGCATCAAAGGGCCTCTGTCGGCCACCTTTATTGAAGGTGGAAAACATCAAGCTCGGGGCATCATGGACGGCGGATTGAGAGGTTGGCTACCGAGGCCAACTTGGCCGCACTGGCTTGAGGCCTACTCGCCCGCCGACCACGAGGTCGGGGCGGCTCGGGACGAGGCGGTGAGCGGGAGGTGGAGGTTGAGAGAGCCTCCAGCAGAACCCTCCCGTGTGAATGAAATAACGGCCCCATTCTCCGGGAGGCGGCGGAGAACAGAGCGAGCTGCGCCATCTCTGCGGACGGCTAGTCTGTGGGCGAGATCATCTGCGCCCGTTGGGCAAACGCAAACTCCGGAGCCGAGTGCGGCTGCCGTTCGAGGTAAACATTGTATTTTTACACTTCCTTTTGAAATGTTATTTCGTTTTCTTTTGACCTATTAACGGTGGTTGCTTTTTGTAGGGCGTGGCTTGGATTTGCTTGCACGTCTTCGCGGCGTGAGGAACACGGCCGCTCGCGAACTCGGGCGACCGCGGTCACCCTGTAGATGCGGAGGCGGCTCGGAGAGGCGATATCCGGGCGGTAAACGCCCCATCGATGGAGTGCCGAGGAGCGGTGGAGCCTCCTCTTCAAAGGAGAAGAGGAGGGATTGTGATGGAGGAGCCGGACGATCAAGGGGTTGGTCAAACGGCGCCGGAACATCTCCGAGCAGGCCCTGAGAAGGGGGTCCGCGAACTTTCTCGGATGACTTCGGGCGGGGAAGGTCACTTCATCCCTCCAAGTCAAGTGAGAGATGAATATTGCGAGGGAATGATTGGACTACGCCTCGATGGTTTGTGAAATTTGTTCGATGTGCCACGCCGATGGAGGAGCGATCGAGAGTTTTACCGGAGGCGGGTTGGGCGCGATGAGTGTCTAGCTCGTGCCTGGACAAAAGGCGTCGAGCAGTGCGCCGGAGATTGGCTTCGAAGAACAAATTGAGTATGCCATGGCAATGTCTCGGGGCGGATGATTGGGCTCTTATGGCATGCGATTGGGGGAACTCGCGAGCTAGAGAAAAATACGCCCGATCTGGAAAGGTGGCACGGGGACTGCAGGAGGCTATGCTACCCTTCAAGGGGTACAAGAATCGTTAAAGACCCAAGCGGATGAGGCTACGGCTCGGGCCAACTACGAGAGAGAAAGCTGCAGCGAGGCCGAGGCGGAGCGAGATCAGGCCCTTGGCAGGTTGAAGAGGAGCTTAGGGCTAAGGTTGCCGAGTTGGAACGTCTTGCCGCCACCTTTGCCGGGCCGAGGAAATGGAGAGGCGTCTAGCCGATGTGCACAGAGAGGTCGAGGAGACTGCTCATCGGCAAATTGAGGAAGCTCGCACACGGGCCGTTGAAGCTTACAAGGACTCGAGGAGTATGCATTTATGTTAACTGCGCCACGAGGACCGAGCCTCGGAGAAATTATCGATTTAGTTAAGCCGGGCGGATGTTGCTCGGCTTGAGGGAGATCCGGCCCTCCGGAGGGTGATCTCGATACTCTTCGGCCGAACTTTGCCGAGGCCCCTAATGTTCGGGGTTCTCCTCCTCCGGACGTGGAAGAAGTCGCCTCAGTGTGCCGTTGAAATTCCGCCCCTGCTCGATCTTGATGTTGTTTGCCCCCTTCTTTATTTACAAGCTTTCATATGTACTCGTAGGTAGGTGACTTGGCCTCGTGCCTTGAGATGTAATGGGCTCCGGCCTTCCTGTGTAAATACTTTTGTAGTAGAAATGAACTCTTCTTTCTATCACCCGTGTATTTGTTTTAAGCTTCTTACATATGCTTGGCTCTTCTCCTTAATTGATTCTCATACTCGGTATATGAACCCGATCTTTACTTTGTATTTGGTGCTTGGTGTATAAACCAAGTCTTCATTTTGTGCTCGGTGCGTAATCGTGTCTTTGTTTTGTGCTCGGTGCGTAACCAAGCCTTTGATTTGTGCTCGGTGCGTAACCAAGTCTTTGATTTGTGCTCGGTGCGTAACCAAGTCTTTGTTTTGTGCTCGGTGCGTAACCAAGCCTTTGATTTGTGCTCGGTGCGTAACCAACTCTTTGATTTGTGCTCGGTGCGTAACCAAGTCTTTGATTTGTGCTTGGTGCGTAACCAAGTCTTTGTTTTGTGCTCGGTGCGTAACCAAGTCTTTGATTTGTGAGGATAGATCCGCCTTGTGGACGGGTTGCCTTTATTTTATCGTGCGGACGTACTGAGATGACTTTTCGGCCTTGACTTAAGCCGAGGCGATTTTTTGTCCTTGGCACATAGCCGAGGTGGTGAAAAACCGTTTCCCTTTAGAGAGCTCACGAAATATCGGATGAAAGGATAATTCGTTGGAATCTATCTGGATCATAAACCGAGATCTTTATTGATAATACCGTTTCGGGTATGTTACATTCCATGGATGCATAAATTTTTCTCCACTCAAATATTCATTTGGTACGCCCCACCGGATAAGACGTGGTGACCCGAAATGGGCCCTCCCAGGTTGGCTTCAATGGGTGGGTTGAACACCGTTATCTTTTTCAACACAAGATCGCCCGACAGAAATCTCCTTTCCTTTACTTTCGAATTGTAGTACCTTTCACTCCTTTGTTTATACACTGCGTTTTTCATCTAAGCCTTTGCACCTTTTTTTTTTTCTTGAGCGAGTCTAGCTCGGCTCGGAGCGTGGCCTCATTGCCGTCTTGAAAAATTTGCAATTCGAAGGTAGGGCTCCAATCTCAACAGGGAATCACCGCCTCGGCTCCATAAGCCAAAGAAAAAGGTGTTTCTCCGGTGGCGCTCGATGCGTGTCGTTCGTATGACCATAGTACACGGGTAGTTCCTAGGCCAATTACCTTTAGACTCTCCAATCTCGCCTTCAAGGTATACTTGAGTATTTTATTAACGGCCTCAACTTGTCCGTTCATTTGGGGATGGTATGGAGTTGAGAAATAGTTTTGATGCGGAAACCTTCACAAAAATTTGAAACCTCCGGTTATCGAATTGTTTCCCATTATGCGTAACAATCGAGTGTGGTATCCCGAATCTCGAGATAATGGATTTTCATACAAAGCTCACAATCTTTTCCTCATCTATTTTTGCGGAGGCTCCGCCTCGCCCATTTTGTGAAATAATCCACCACCACAATGGCATACTTGACGCCCCCTTTGCGGTGGGGAGTGGTCCGATGAGGTCTATTCCCCATTTGGCAAAGCGGCCATGGGCTAAATACGGAGGTAAGTTGCTCAGGATGATATCTAACTGCGGTGCAAATCTTTGGCACCTCTCGCATCTTTTGACGAGGTCGGTTGCATCCTTTCTTAGGGATGGCAGTAGTATCCTTGCCGTATTAATTTGTAGGCCAACGTCTGGCCCCCAGCGTGGTTCCCGCATATTCCCTCATGAACCTCTCGAAGTGCATAATCTGCATCTGTCTCGGAAAGGCACCGCAGGAGTGGGACGGAGTATCCTCGTTTGTATAGGATGCCATCTACTAGTGTAAACCGAGCCGCTTGGGTTCGTAATGTTAAGCCCGACTTTGTTTTGAGTTGAACTCATTTCTCTAAATCTTTGAACGATTGGGGTCATTCAGTCCGCTTTCGGCGATTTGATTGTATATATTTTCTTTGCGCCAAGTAGCGGGCGATGGGGCCGGTTGTGTGACAATGACATCCGCGATGGCATCCATCCCGGGTGGAACGAGCGAGCTAAGGCATCTACCTGCGCATGTTTCGGCTCGGGGCACATGTAAGACTTTTGTCTTAAAGTGTGATAATCTCTTCTTGACCAAGTCAAATATTGTGCAATTTTTGCTCTTTTCGCCGTACTCGCCGTTGATTTGATGAGCGACCGGTGAGAATCTTTGTGTACCAATAGTTGTTTTAGGCCCATAGAAGCGCCATCTCTAAGCTGCCCGAAGCGCCTCGTATTCGGCCGTTGTTCGTTGCGAAGGAATCGAAATCGTACGGCCGAGCGGTAGCCCTTTTCATTTGGATCGATTATCACGATTCCGCCCCACGCTTTCGACTGCGGTGGAAGAGCCGTCAGCGAACAATTTCCATTCTTGATCTTCCATAACTTCCAATCGTATGGAAGGTGTGAATTGCCACAAAGTTGGCTAAAGCCACATCCTTTTATTGCGATGCGTGGTTCGTATATAATATCAAAGCGGCGAGTTCGACGGCCCATTTGATCATCCGACCGTAAGTATCGGTCGGTGTAGTACTTGCTTCGAGTGGGTAGTTCGTCAAGACTATAATCTTGTGCTCTAGAAAATATGGGACGGAGTTTTCGCGCCGCAGATGACTAGCGAATAAGCCAATTTTCCATTGGTGGATAAGCGGAGCTCGGCGTCATGTAACGCTTTTGGTGTAATAGATCGGATGTTGAATATAACCATCTAACCTGATTAACACCGGTGATAGCGTATTCGGATACCGCCGGTACAAATACAAGTCCTCCCTTGGGTAGGTTTTTGCAATATAGGAATTGAAGAAAGGTGTTGTTTGAGGGATTCAAAGCGATCTGTGCTCGCTCAATCCACTCAAAAATTTTGCTCTTTTTATAATTTCAAAGAAAGGTTTGCACTTGTCCGTGGATCGCGAAACAAATCGGTTAAGGCGGGCAATCGGCTGTTAGGCTTTGTACCCTTTTTACGAGTTCGGGGTTCTAGATCAATGATGGCTTTTATTTTCTGCGGGTTGGCTTCGATTCCCCTTTGGCTCACCATATACCCCAAAAATTTACCCGAGCCGACCCCAAACGTACACTTTCTCGGGTTTAACATCATCTTGTACTCTCTCAAAACAAGCAAACATTTTATTAAGATCGTTTAGATGATCGGATATGTCTGATGATTTTACCAACATGTCTTCTACATAGACTTCCATAGTGTGACCTATCATTTTCTCAAACATCTTATTTACTAACCTTTGATAGGTCGCACCGCATTCTTCAACCCGAAAGGCATCATCTTGTGTGATAAATTCCACGGCGAGAGAAGAATGATGTATTTTCTTCGTCTTAAGGTGCATTCGTATTTGGTTGTAACCGAGTATGCATCCATGAAGCTCATCGATTCGTGTCCCGCCGTGGCATCTACCATATAATCAATATTTGGCAATGGATAAGCGTCCCCTTAGGGCATGCCTTATTCAGTCGGTAAAATCCACGCCACGGCGCCAGCGGCCATTGCTCTTCTTTACCAAAATAGGATTGGCAACCCATCGGGATAGAGGGCTTCGGATGAATTGATTGTCTATCAACTTATTAACCTCGGCCTCGAGTCTTTGCTTGTCTGTCGGGCCGAGCTTTGCTTTTCTCGGATAGCTGGGTGGAACGTTAGATCAATATTGAGGCGGTGGCATGCATACTTAGGGTCAATCCGGGCATGTCCGCATGAGTCCATGCGAAGGCGTCAAGATTATTTCCCAAAAACTCAATCAGCTCGGTTCGATATGGTTCGGGAGATCATGACCAATACGCAATTGGCGCCCCTCGTTTGGCCTTCCGAGCGTTGATTGTATCGACACATTCTCTTTGGTTTCGCCCGCTTTTCTTTTCTTGCTCTGCCCCTCTCTTTGATCTGCAGGGCAATTCATCTTCGATGGCGGCTCGTTCTCATTGGCTCGTTTTTCCATCATCGGCTCTTTCCCGTCGTCGACGACCTGGATTATCCTCTGAGCGATCACCACTTTCCGCCGGACTCCTCCTTGGGCGGGGATCGCCTTGTGTGGTTCCTTTGGTTTGTCCTCGTTCCACCACGTTAATCTCTACCGGTCGAGTTTGAGAGAGCATTCTCGTGACTCCTTTGATTCCCTTTATGTATAGCCTCGCCATCGGATGTTGGGAATTTTATACAAAAATGATATATTGAAACATTTTGCTTTTATATGATAAAGCAATGGCCTCCCAATGATAACATTGTACTCGAATCGACATTGATTATTTTGAATGTTGTCATGACGGTCCGTTTATGCAACCCTTGTCCCATTTGGATGGGCAAATCAACTTCCCGAGTGGGACTATTCTTCCTCCTCCAAACCCGAGAATGCTATCGTTGCATGGACGGATATAGCTATCGTCCACATTCAATCTTCGAAAAAGCTTGGACATAAATGGTGATGAATAGCTTCGAGTCGATTAAAATTACGTGGACCGGAATACCCAAAATCGGTGCAAAGTAATGACCGGGGGTCGAGAATGAGGATGGACCACCTGGTCGACATCCGCATCCGAGAACACAAAATGGCGGTGGGTTGGCCTTCCACGATTTCCGCCACCGAACTTGCCTTTTGGCGTTGGCGACTGTCTAACATCAACTTTCCTTTTTTGTTGGAGCGGCTATCCTCATTTGTGTTAGTATTGATTCGATTTACACTCGACATCATGAGGATCTCCTACCCTGGTTTTCGGTGGTGGTGGCGGAGAGCTGGATTGGTTACGCGCTCGAGGTTGACACCTTGAGCCCATGCCGGTGGGGGCGGTAGTTCATGAACGTATCTTTTAAGACCGCCTTGCCGAACAATCCGCATAATTTCTCACGATTAGATCTCGGCACTCATCGGTATCGTGACCTATTGATTTATGATAGGCACAATATCGTCGTGAATCTAATTTTGTCGGCTCGACCTTCAAAGGCCGAAAGGAGGTAATAAATTTAGACCTATACTTCATTCCATATGGTGATGGAGTGTGGGTCAAAGTACTCCTCAGCCACGGCAACCGGCTCGCGCTTCTGGCGAGCCCTAAATCCGTGGTCGGGTTTTTTTGAGAAGCGGTCTAAATCCGACCCGGTCAGCTGCGGGTTCTTTCCTTCCGTCCTTTCTCACGCTCCTTGGCGGTGTTCGGGCGGTGTTCGAAGCGATTACTTGCCATGGCTTCTTCGCGCAAATATGGCGTTCGCGGACAGAAATTCTTGTACGAGGTCCCCCGATTCATGGATGGAGTAGTTAAACCAAGTTTGGGGCAAGGCCGGCCATGGCCGCAATTAAAATGGCATCATCCGACACAGTTCCATCTCTCGAACTTGCTTGTTGAACCGAGAAATATAGCTTTTCAGGGGCTCGTCCTTCCCTTGTTTGATGTTCACGAGGGAGTCCTTAGGTGCGGCTCGGACTTTGGACGTTAAGAAATGCGTCGTAAAGGCGGAGGCGAGATCCCCCATGCCGAATGGACCCTGTGGTAGGGTCTAAACCAACGGTGGGCTCGGTCGCCCAGTCGTGGGAAGGCCTGCGAGAGGATGGCATCACTAGGACCGTACCAGTTCCATCCATGCTAAGTACTTGTGGACGTGAGTGGTCGGGTCGGTTTCCCATTGTAGAGACCGACCTGGGGGATTTTCAACTTTGGCGGTAATGGGGTCGCCGAGGATTCGAGGGGAAAATGGTGACATAACAATTTGGTTGGTTCATCGCTTGGGGGCGGTCTTGAGATTGTTCGCCTTAGGACCACCTTCCAATTCGTTCAAACGACGGGCGCATGCGGTGTATTTCTACATCCCGTTCTGCCATAGGCTAGGGCCTTGGATCTAATTGACCCTAAATTTGCTCCCGCTCATCCAGGAAACCTGGAGGGAACTTATCGATCAGTGGGCGAAAAGGATCAACTCGGTCGTCCGGCGAACGAGTGGGCATGGCGATGTCGTGTTGGCTCATTAGTGACTTTGCTACGACTTTGCCCTTCCTCATCTTTCGGCGCCTTCTGTCACGACGGACACATTGTTCATTACGGGCGGCTTCTTGGGCCGTCATGAGGAAGCCGGGAATTTGAGGATTAATATTAACATTTAGTTGTGGGTTGAGTGGGTTAGTATTTGCAAGGAGTGGAGGAGGTGCTTGAGAGTTTGTGGTAGCGAGAGTTTGTGATATGAGTTGGTTCATTTGTTGTACAAAAGTTGGGTTGGCAATTAGGCGAGCGAAAGGAAATAAAGTAGTGTTCCTGTTCGTTTGGAGCATATTTTGGCCATTCGTAGTCGGCCAGGTTGGTTGTTCAAATGTTGCTCTTGATCAAACGGGCATTTCTCATTGTTGACTCATTTTGTCTATTATGAAAAGGTTAAACGTTAAACTTTACCTGGTTTTCACTTAACTTGCTTTTGCTTGGAACTCGATTTGGACCAATACGGGGCCCTCCTTCTAGCGCCAATTTGTTGGCGTGCGTTTTGGTCAATAAGCAAAAATATGTAAAAGATTTAACACGTGGAAATGTAAAGCGTGCGTAGCGTGTGTTTATTTATGGCTAATTCTGCCTTTTTTGCATAATGCCGAGCGAATTATTGGGGTCGGTCTTTATTACAATCTTACTCTCTTTTTTCTCTCCTTTTTCCTTCTTTTTCCTCGTCCCCCTTCAATCTCTCTCTATCGGACTTTTTATACCCCTTGAGTCGGTGGGTTTACAATAGTCATCTTTGCACTAACTAGTCATTAATTAGTAAAATAATTAAAGAAAGACACATGTCCCTCTCTAGCTGTGCGTATGTCAAAACTTGACACTTGTCGACTTCTCTTTATAACTTTTCGACATGTGGCGAGTTTGATACCAATAAAGCGTTAAGCATGAGCGTGTGATTATTTTTATGAGTGCATCGCGCATCGTTTCCCGGTCGAAATTTGGGCTTGGGGCTCGGGGCTCGGCCGGCCGTGTTGCGGTTGGGCTCGTGCGGGCGAGCCTAATTCGTGACGTGTCGTCGCGACCGTTCTTGGCGTCACCCGCAGGTCTCCTACTCGGACGTGTCTTTGGGTGATGGCGTGGATTAATTTCTTCCGGCTCGGCTCGGGCGTCATCAATTTTATTCAAGAGTCTTATCAAGTCATAATTTGTAAATATATTATGCCTATACCGATATCGTTTTGAGTGCATTTTTTATTCATAATAACAGTAATGAATGGTCTTTTTGATATATAGACATATGTTATTGCATTTGTGTTGAGATAACTAAATTTTTTAATTTTAACTATTAATTGCTAATAGATGTAATATACTGAGATATTGCCCGAATGAAAAAAAAAATAGAACTGCAATTATTATTGCAAGTAATAATATTCTAAAGCCAAACCAATCAAAACTTACCAATCGAAAAACAACCCTCTAAACATCTGACGGTTAAAGTCCAAAACATAGAAAAAAAAAATTGTTCTTAAATCCAAATCCCTAAAGTCCCACCTAACCATCATTGTTGTCCTCTTTTTTATGATACTTTTCACCTTTTTGCATGTAGTTGGAGATGATAAATCTTCAAAGAAAACACGCTTAGTATTATCAGATTCAATCGCTTTGCCCTTTCTGTTAACCGTCTTGTTTGGTGTATTCACCTCATCTACATAGGAGTAATCTTAAACAAAATTGAGCAATCACATATCATTTTTAAAATTTTATTTAATGGACATAATATGTTAATATATAAACAAATAAATAATCAAGACCTTCAAGAGTCCAATTGTCTCTCCTGAAAAGCCATAAAAAAAAACAATTGTGATGTAAATAAGCAACAAAAATATTAAATTCATATATATTTGAAGAAAAACTAACTCTTAAAAAAGAGCATCCATGTTTTGAAATTAAATCTGGATTAGCTGTAAGCTTCCCAATTGTAAATGCAGACTCTAAAAAAAAGCATCCATATTTTGTACTTTAAACAATATCTTTTTCTCAATTAAGGAACATACCAAACAATGATGTCTCATCCACTTTTTCAACATTAACCAAGTCTCTGAAACTCTCAAATTGTACATAAACCTTGGGAACGTATTATCAAACATTTTGAACACGTGTGTTATGCCATAAAACAAAATCTTGTGCTTGGTTGTGGTAGTTTCGTACTTGTCATTCTGATTTAAAAACACGGCCTTCTTTTAATAATTTTTTAAACTGTTCGATTTGAAAATGTATAATAGTGCCATGATTCCTATTCCATGCAAAAGGAACCAAATCATTACAAATTATAAAAAAAAAAGAAAATCAACAATATCTTAAATTTATATATTACCTCGCATTTACCTCGTTAGAGATGTCAATAGGGCCCGACCCTAAAAATCTAAGGGTTGGACCTATATTTTACAGGCCCTTATAACATGAGGGCTTTTTGGCCCAAGCCTAATTGGCCCTAGGGCCGTCTAGGGCTAGGGTAGGGCTGACCCTTAGGGTTTTTTTCCTGATAAATGTTTTGTATTTTATATATTGTATTCAAAATTTATTCTTGTAATACTATTAATCTGATATTTAATCTCATTTATCACTTACCATTTATTTTAACAAATTATCAAAATTGATCTTTGATCTCATTTATAATTTAGTCTTAGTAAATAATTTAGTAAATACAAAATTAAAGTTGGTATGTAATTGGTAATGATTATTTAGTACGTTAATAATTATAAAAAACTAAAATATATTTGCTATAGACTATGTGATTACTAAAATAAAAATGACAAAATTTAAATATTTTAATCCAAATAGAATCTAGAATTACATGGTATTTATTTTTATAAAATAAGAAATTCGCAAGTTAATTTTTTCCATCATGATGTAATATTTTAATTTAGACGGAATAAACTTCATCAAAAATGTAAAAAAAAAAAAAGCCACAGGAGCTAGGGCTGAGATTAGATTTTTCAATCCCTAATAAGTTCAGAAATTTTTTTTAGCCTAGGGCGTAATAGGAATAGTAATCTCTTATTGACATCTCTATTCATCGTACGATTTCTGTCCTGGCCACCAGAGAACGAATACAAAAGGAGTTTTGTCTCAAAGTCGAACTACAGAAGCACAACACCTCGCAACGAAGAATTTGGGAAGAATGGCATCTTGGGCTCTCTCCAGAATAACTAACCTTCAAAAACACTTCAACCCTACAAATCCCACTTCGAAGGTACTATCTCTTGGGGCCCTTTTTTCCCCCTCTTTTTCTGAAATCGAGTTTTCAAGAAACTGTTTCAGGGAAACATTTAAGTTCAAGAAGAAGCAGTCTTTTGTTTTTTTCTTGCCATACTTTGCCTTCGTTTCGTGCTTCAATAAATTGTTTTTCAAGTTCACTGTTATTGATTACGTAATATAATACTGTTTGTTTTAATCAGCAAGTTGTTTGCATAGGGTGAAAGGATGGTTAAGATATCCCCAGAAGTTTCAGAAGCTTTATCGCTTGGGAAAGCAGTGGTTGCTCTTGAATCAACCATAATTTCTCATGGTAAGATGGGGATAAGGGTACATTGATTTTTCATTATTGCTTCAGTAAGGTGGATGATAAGATAATTAGAGAGAAATAAGGCACCTGTCAAGTTTTCCATGAATGGGCTATATTCTTTTCATCCTGGGTACTTTGTATTCATAAGCTTTATATGCAATGAGGGATTTCATAATGCGTTGAAGAGAGAGCGATTGTTGTAAAGCTCTGTTTAGTGTTTACAAAATTACAATTGCATTACATTTCTGAATCCATTTGGGAGATTTTACAGGGTATGTTGATCATGTTGAATACAAGTTTCCGTTTTTGCATTTATTTTATTCTATTTTGAATTTACGTGTTTCTTTTCAATGCGGTAGGAAAAGTCAGGTTTGTTCCACCAAGAACATGCTTTGGAACCCTACTTTTTTTTTTAATAAGTTGGGAGAAATGGTTGGAGGAGAGGGGATAAATCTCAAATAAATTGAAAGAGTCGGGGTTTGAACACTAGTAAACACCCTTACAAAGGGTAATTGATACCACTTGAGCTACAAACTCGTGGTTAGAACCCTGCTTCAATTATGCATAGTACCAAATATCTCTATTTTATATTTATGAAAAATATGATGCTAACTTTTTATACTGTGGCGCTGTTCAGGATACTATGGTTTCTAATATTTATATGATATAAAACTTCATGGCTTCATGTAATCAAGCAATGAATGTCATTTCACCCACATTTCTTTTTTATCATGTACTTAGGAATGCCATATCCTCAGAATTTGGAAACAGCAAAGAGGTGGAGGCAATAGTAAGGCAGAATGGAGCTATACCTGCCACTATTGCTATTTTGGATGGCATACCATGTGTAGGTGTTTACTCAAAACTTCTATTTTCACCTTTAATTTGAGTTCTCTTATTTACCAAATTGTGTTTCTTATCAAAGTTCTGACAATAAGAGTGTCCAGTGTGTCAGAAGAGAGGTTTTGGTAACCCACTGCACTGAAAATACTGAATCAAAAGTTCATATTCTTTTTGACAATATGTAAGGCGTACAAATGATATGTTGTGATACTTAGACAGGGATTTGGTTCGAAATCATATTGGCTGGAAGTATATGGTGATGTTTAGAGACTTCAAATCAACCGGACACATTCATAAGTGATAACGCAGATTGACCAAACTTGTCAAATTCTTCTAAACTTCAATATAGAGAGCCTAAAAATTGTGATAGATGGAAATTACCATCTAAACCTTGCTTCTTTTCCTCTGCTCTTGTGCATTGTCCATCATGCTAATGTTGTCGAGTTAGGCTCTGTGTCTTTGTATTCGGATGAAACTGGATGATTAGAATTCTTCATTTTAAATTCTAATAACTTTTTCACAGTTTACTGATTTAAAATCAATTGTTTGTTCTTGTAAAATTAGTAAATGATATCTGTAAACTGGTCCACATGGTAATGACGTTATTAGCTGATAATATGGCATTTTACAATCAAGGGTTGGGCTAGGAAGCATTTTACATCTTCTTTGACTATTTTCTTCTTAGGGACATAGGCGGTAGATTCTTACATCCTTCCATTAGTATTTGAATTAGTATATTACTATATTGTCATAATGTTTCTATTCTTTTTTCTGCTTCTTTGCTATTGTTTGTTTTGTCTCGCTTCCGTAGTGAATAAGAGGGAAAACAGAAATGATAAAGAATGTCTAATGTGTAGCATTGAATTTTAAGGTTTATCTGCGGAAGAACTTGAGAGGCTGGCTATCCTAGGAAGAAAAGCTCGAAAGACAGCACGGAGGGACATTGCACATGTTGTGAGTATTTAATGCTAGTTGACACGTATTTATCCATCACCTTTATAGTTTTAAGTTTTTATTTGAACTGTTAAAATCTTAACTGCAACATAGCAGGTGGAACTTCTATCATATTTTGTCGACAATCTCAGATTCAGATTAATATAAGCAAGAAATGCTTCATACATATGGTTTTTATTTTCAGAAATATATTTTACGCCTCAGGAAAATGTTTGTTTTCCGAAACTTTTTATGGGAGTGGATATCATTCCAGATAGAAGTTTAACATCTAGCCAGTGGAAAATCAGCCGTCTGGTGTCTGCATAATTTTGCTTTACATATTTTTGTCATCATTAGCATAAAATTAATAGTTATTGCATTTTGTAGACTGAGATGTTCTTTTCTATACACAAATTTAGGACTTTAACCTGATTATAAGCAACCTTTCCAGGTAGCTACCGGAGGGAATGGTGCGACAACTGTTTCTACAACAATGTTTTTTGCATCCATGGTAATCGTAGCATGCTTATCAGCTTTTTTCTTCCATATACACCTTAAAAATCAAATTGTATTTGCTGAATTTTATATTAAATTTTCTGCAGGTTGGCATTCCAATATTTGTCACTGGGGGTATTGGTGGAGTACATAGACATGGGGAGAGTAGTGCGTATAGTGTTTTTTCCTTTTCTAGTGATTTATATATGTTGAAATTCCTTATTCGTACTCCTAAAGATTTCAAATAAACATGCATTATACTTTGATGAGTTCATTTCTCCATTTAGAGTCGATTTTGTGTTAGTCAGGATTTTAAATAAGTGCAGTGCTTTATGAACTGAAATGGGAAAACAATTATTTTAGATGTCGGAATTAAAATTATCATGTTGACTTTGATCTGGCAATGCATTCCGTTGAACAATGTGAGCTGCTGATATATATTTGGAGGGAACATGGTTATCCTACTCGGTAATTGAGGTTAAATCAATAAGAAATTGCTATATTATGTCCAAATCTAGAAATGTAGGGGACTATTTGAGTATCCTGTTAATGGGTAGAGGATTTTTTTGTTAGATAGGCGATGGATATTTTTTGGATATTTAGGCTGACCATTTACTTGAGGCTTCATGACTTGACTATTTAGTTGTGAGAAATAACTTCGAGTTTGTTATGTTAAATTGTTGTTTTGTGAAGTAATTTACACTATTCACCAAGATTGGATTGGCATTATATGTAATGACAAAGAGTGGACCTCTTTCGGGATATAAGCCAAGTGTTTGTTATGTTACAACTGTCTAATAAAGAAAACGACTCAGTTTGATTATGACTTCTGAGAGGATTTTCTTTTTATGCCTGAAATCAAATCTAGACTGATTCTTGATTATCTAAAGTACAAATATGAATTAAATTTTTTTTTCGGTCGTGATTAATTTTCATATTTCTTTTTGCAGCAATGGATATTTCTTCTGATCTCATCGAGCTGGGAAGGACACCTGTTGCTGTAGTATCTGCAGGTGTGAAATCAATTTTAGATATTTCAAGAACCCTGGAGTATTTGGTACACCCCTTTACCTCCAATATAATAATTAAATTTGATATGCTTATGTTACGATATAGAAAAGGGTAATTACAAAAAACTCCCTATGGTTCGGGCTAATTATAAAAAAATCCAAAGATTTTTGAAACTTGCAAAAAACCCTTGAGGTTGACTCTGTTTTACATTTCCCCCTTCATATACAAAAATATTTCTAAAACCCCTTGATACTTATACAAATATTACAGTTACCCCCTTAAATTTCAAACAAGAGCAAACTTGAGGGGGCTTTTTGTAAATTTGAAACATCTCCGGGTTTTTTTGTAATTAGTCCAAACCTCAGGGAGGTTTTTGTGATTAACCCTATAAAAAATTACATTCTTTTTTGTGAAACAGGAAACACAAGGAGTTTGTGTTGCTGCGTATCAGACCAGTGAGTTTCCTGCCTTTTTCACTCAAAAAAGTGGCTGCCAGGTAACTATTTCATGTTAACAATGCCAACTTGTCTTTTTGAATTCCCTAATAAAAGTATTCAAACAAATTCAAGAGGTTTTCTAACCCCAATGGAAGTCTATGGGATTTCCTAATGCTGTTACCTCGTGAATCCATCTTTCTTCAGTATTTTAAGACTCATGTCACTGTCAAATTCGAAGAACATTTGTTAAGTATCTAATATAAATGTATAATAATGCAAATGAAAGAGAGGGAACACAATAATGTTACTCGGAATGATCCTTTGGACCTTTGGTATAACATTTAGGGATAATTACCAAAAAAAAAAAACCTGAGGTCATTCTAATTAAAAAAAAAGAGGTTTTTGAAATTTGCAAAAAAGCCCTTGAGGTTTGATTCCGTCTTATATTTTCTCTCTCCATAAGCAAATAAACATTTCAAAACCTCCCTGATATTTCTAGAAATATTGCAATTACCCCTTATATTTAATACAGAATCAAACCTTTTGGGGCTTTTTGTTATTTGAAACATCTATGATTTTTTTGTAATTAGCCCAAACTTCAAGGGGTCTTTTGTAATTATACCTAACATTTATGTGAGCCGTTCCATTAGATATTATTATCTGCCATTACTAAACTCTCTTGATAAGTTATCATAACCTAGATGGTGATGCTTTTGATGGAAGTATGATGATCAATTTTCAGTTGTGCATGTATTCTTACAGGTTTTCTTGATTTCTCAAGTTATTAATTTGTTATTTGTTTTTCTGTTGATTTTTGACCAAAAAATATAGGCACCTTGTCGTGTCGACTCCCCTCAGGATTGTGCTCGGCTAATAGGTGTGGTTTGTTATGTCGTCTTGTTGCTGTTCTTTTCTATTGTGTAAAGTGTAAACTAGGTGACGAAATGTTCCCAACTATCACAGATACAAACATTAATCTTCAGCTGAAGACTGGAATTCTGATAGCAGTCCCTATCCCAAGCGAACATTCTTCTTCAGGAAACATAATCGAGTCAGCAATACAGAGAGCTCTTAAGGAAGCTCGGTAATCTGTTTGTGATCATCTGTTCCGTGAAAAATTTATAACTGGTTTAAGTATATCTAGTTTAGGAATAATTACAAAACTACCCTTATCTTTAAAATTACAAATACCCCTTAAATTGCTACAAGTATCCCCTTAAGGTGCAATTTGTAAAATAGAAATAAATGTCAATGGGGTGCTTGTAATTTTAAAAGATTATTGTGTTTTTTTCTTTAATTAGACTAAACATCGGGTAGTTTTGTAATTATCCCTTACCCCCATTCATATTCTTACAAATTGATAATTGAGGTGTGACACAGGGAGCAGAATATTAGTGGCAGTGCTGAAACTCCATTCTTACTTGCTAGAGTGAATGAGCTAACTGGAGGAACTTCCTTTCTTGAGTATCCTTTAAGAAATGCTTTAGCTTCTTAACCTAAATGATGCTAATAAATAAAGGGTAAAGGATGTTACCTTTTATATTTAATCACTTCTTACATGCATAAATTTGTAAATTTTCATTGTTACTCAAGATTAACACCTTTTTGTAACGGCCGAGTTTCATTTCATCATATGAGTTTCCTTAATGAAGGATTAGACATTGCTCTTGTGAAAAATAATGCACGCATAGGTGCTCAGATTGCAGTCTCCTTATCTCGGCTCCAGGAACAAAGTGTGTAAAAGGTGAGTTTATGATATTCTTCTTTTTTAAAGTTTAGGGCATAATTTGTAGGTCTGGATACCCTAGGATGACACCTCCCATCTGGTTTTACCAGTTTATTGGATTGTTTTTAGGGATATTACAAAAAAAAATTGAGGTTCGGGCTAATTACAAAAAACCCAGAGGGTTTTTAACCAAAAAAAAAAATAAACAAAGGTTTTTGAATATTACAAAAACCTCCTTGAGGTCTGATTCGGTCTTACAATTTCGCCCCTTCATAAGCAAAATCCATTTTCAAAAATCCCCCAACATTTATAGAATGTTACCTTAAATTTAAGACAAAATCAAACTTGAGCGGTTGTTTTGTAATTTTGGAACATCTCTGGTTTTTTTTAAATATTTTTCCTCGATAGAAATCTACTTTGCCATCACCTTAGGTACAAAATTCTTTTTTTTTTTTTTTTTTTTTTTTTTTTTTTCCTGATACTGCTTTATCCATTTCATTTACATGCACTAATATGTCTAAATAATTATGAAACGAAGATCAAATTATTGTAAATCTCTATTATTATTTGATTAAATGCCAGTGTACTACAAGAGACAGTGTGAGTTCAAGATGTAATTTGAAACGTTCAACATCCTAATCGTAGTTGTTTTGTGGAACTTATTCGTTTCTTATATTAGTATCGAAACTGCTAGGCTCGACAAGAACAACTACAAGAAAAGTACCGATAAACTTATGAATGTTTTTGTTGCAGGTACCTAATGGAGCAGATGGAAGTGCAACACCCATGATTGGAGAAGCCAACAACTACAAAAACAAATGCAAATCATGTAAAAGAATGCATTTGAAGCTTTCCAGATTCTTTACATTGTTCCTTGGTTTTGTTTCAACTGCTCTGAGTGAAGGTTTTGTTGGTGTTGGAGTTGGACTCACCAAGACTGTTATGTACACATTGATTTTCTGTAAACAATAATCAGGGGCGGAACCAGGAATCAACACTTGGGAGTTGGGGGGAGGCCGAGCAACAGTTGCAAAATTAAATTTAATATAAAATTCAAAATATATTATATATTTGCATTAATATAATATTAATACTCATCATTAAATATCCCTAATTACATAATTACAATCCTAATATTTGTTTGATAATACGGGAACCCTTAGCCACTACCTTTTGGATGCACACTAGGCACCTACAATACTGATTTTTTTTATAATATGGGAAGCCTCAGCCAATATCATTTGGATACGCATTGGGTAACCTACAATCCTAATATATTTAAATTCTTAGGTCTCTTTTGCATATCACGAAAATCATCTATGAGTAACGCTATACTAAATTTTGTGCAATTTTCTTTCAATGTATACTTGCAAATAATGTATAGTCTAGGCCAGAAAAGAATTTCACCTAAAATCACTTCAATCTTAATATCTAATCAATAATCTGTTATAAAACTGATTAATACTAATGAGGCTTGAATAAGGTTCTATTGACCATCACATTAATTTATAACTCATTGATTTCTAATTACCAAATCAAAATACGAGAAGAGATAGGAATTAAGCCCAAAATTTACATATATTTATATATCCCAAAATAAACACACACACACACACACACATATATATATATATATATATTCTTATTCTATCCTAAAACGCCGAATGATTTTGTAAAAAATTGAACTAAATAAATTGCCTTTCATTCCAATTGTCATCTCCCTACAGCGAAAAGACACGACTCGACAGCACAAAAATCCAAAAGAAAAAAAAAAAAGCAGGTGATCTGAACCGCTACCGGGTGCGGGGTGTCCCTGTATATTTCTCTTCATCATTTTTTCCCTGTAATCGCATCTCGACTAGGGGGCCTACTTTATGTTCTTCCATCTTTATATATTTCAAAAATATTATATATTTTTATGAATAAGTCTGAAATATGATGTTTTTTAATTATAAAAATACAAAAGGTATTTATTAATAAATGATAATTGTGATGTAAATTTTTATTAAAACTTTGATAAAAAAATTACATGTGTATTTTTACATTAACTGTTTTATATCAGTATATAAAAGTATAAATTGTATTTTAGTGAGTTTATTAATTGTTAAATTTAAAATTTAAAACTATTGTTTATAGACAATTTGCAATTTTTTCTTTTTCTAAATTTTAATATGAAAATTAAAAAATGTTGTTTTTAGATAATACGTATTAAAGTCATTAAAATATCATATGGTTATTGTAATGTAATATAATTATTTAAAGAAAATGAACGATTTTTAATTTAATTCTAAATATATTGGATATTAAATAAATAAATTTGTTAGTTAAATTGTAAATTTTTTTTGAGAATACAAATTGTAGATGTTTATTTTAGTTAATTTTGTAATTATATTTATTATTTAATGTTTAGATCAATACTACATATTCCCAAAAGATTTAATTATTAAACTATCTTTGAATAGTATTGTGGCCATGTTATTTTTTTTTCTTATTTTATTTTCATCTTTGTAGAAAATATCTACAAAGATATGAATAGCTCAAATATGACGAGTTCATTCGTGGATGCAACAAAAGATTTGCAAGTTGGCGCAAAAAGACAATTACCAAACTATCCTATTATTAATATCACAAATTCCTATCCTTCAATGACACAAGGAATAGATATGCAATCATCTTGAAATTGAATATTTATAGAGGATCAAACTCTTTTTTATAACCTATCAAATGATACCGGCTTATTACGAAAAAAGACTATTTTGTATAAATAATCATAAATATTATAATATTTAATATATTTTATGTTTTTTCAATGAAATTTTATTCTTAATATTTTTATGTGATATTCTGTTATTTTCGCGAGAACATCGTCAACAACCTATAATGATCGATGACATAAAAGCGTTTCCAAAAGATTTGAATTACAATGCTCATCAAGCAACTTTGTTAATCAAATGTCGAAAACTCCACTTAGTAACATTACAAATGGTATATTAAAATATTTAATATTTTTATTATTTTATATGAATTTAAGATTTAAAGTTACATATACTCATTAAAAGTGCATTTATTTTATAATTTGGTTTATTAATTACAGTTATAAATCGAAACTATAAGTTCAACATACAACAAAAAGAAAAAGTCCGATGCAAGAAACTCTCCAAGCATTGGTTTGGACTCGGCAATAACAATTGATCTAACGTGTGACGAATCTACGTCTATGGATCATTGTTCTAACGTAACTTCAACATGCGATGGCAATATGAACAATTAAACACATTTTTCGGCACATGGGACATTGTCAGTTGAGAAAAATGGTATGTGTGCTATGGACTAAAATTTAAGTTTTAATTTTAAATGTAGTGAATTCCGATTAAATATCTATTAATCATATCTGTATCATGACAATTTTGTAGAGTATTGGGATATTGGAGATGCAACATACAAATGTGAATTCTATAACGCCGTGTTTTGGTTTGAAGAAAGGTTGGTCTCCTATCCAAAATCCAAACCTAGATACTCTTTGTGTTGTTGTCATGGCATAATTCAACTACCTCCCATTAA
Organism: Rehmannia glutinosa; assembly: GCA_016081115.2. Classification (NCBI taxonomy): domain Eukaryota; kingdom Viridiplantae; phylum Streptophyta; class Magnoliopsida; order Lamiales; family Orobanchaceae; genus Rehmannia; species Rehmannia glutinosa. The sequence goes on from JABTTQ020002635.1 coordinate 257,503, forward strand.
AAGAACCACCTGTTGTGCTTGGAGATTTGTTATTATGAGATGGAAATAAGAGCAGGCACTTCCAGGACAATATCAGATCATACAATAATATGTTTTGTTTCACATCGATGGGAGGCAAGATTGACGCCGACGTAAATAAAGGCAGATGCCCTCCAGTTTTTCGATTGCATGGACAAACTTATCATCTAATGGGAAATTTATTACCAATCGATGGTGCAACACTGAAATTCGCACAATTGTACATCTATGACACGGATAATGAAATATCTAATAGATTAAACTCTGTCAGGTTTGTTTATTTGTGAATCTCAATATTTATTTTTTATTGCCTTATGTAGTAATTACCTAATATCTATATTATTTTCTAGGCAAGGGAGTGAGAATAATAATATGCATGAAGCGATCGTCAATGATTTGAAGAGAATGTTAGATGAAAATAACGTATTAGTTAATACTTTTAGAATGGCAAAGGAGAAGATTTTAGAAGGTCGTCACCCTGATGTCTGTTTGCATCTGATCGGTAAGAGAATTATGGATGCTAGGAGATACAATATGCCTTCCAGTTCTGAGGTTGCTGCTCTGATTGTTGGAGATTTTGATCAAGCATTAGGAGACAGAGATATATTAGTCGAAACAAAATCCGGCTGTTAGAAATGGATAAATGAGTTGAATGCTTCATACTTGGTTTACAGTATCCGTTGTTATTACCCTATGGTGAAGATGGTTTCAGAAAGACCTATCGTTTTCTAATCTCAAAAAAAAGAATCCAGGAGGCAGAAAAATTGTTAGTGTGAGAGAGTTTTTCGCCTATCGCCTACACGGTAGAGATGATGAATCTTCTACAATTTTGTCATCTAGAAGATTGTTTCAGCAATTTATTGTTGATGGTTATACGATGGTCGAGTCAGCACGATTAAAGTATATACGGTTGCATCAGAAGAAGTTGCGTTGCGATATTTATAAGGGTCTAAGTGACACATTGTTGCATGGAGACATCAATCCTGGTACTCGGGGAAAACGAATTATATTACCTTCAGCTTCACGGGAGGTGCTCGGTTTATGATTGAATTATCGAGGATGTTATGGCTATATGTCGATGGGCGGGATATCCATTTGTTTATAACATTCACTTGCAATCCAAAGTGGCGAGAGATTCTTAGATTTCTTGAGAAAAAGAAATTGAATCCCGATGGCCACCTAATATTGTGCGGGGTTTTTAAAGCGAAGTTGGATGCTTTGATCAAAGATCTTCGGCATAATAAAATCTTTAGGGAAGTCCTTGAAGGTGAAAAATTTATTTCAAGCGTCTGTTTCTTCCAATATGATTTAATATATGTTTATTTTTTTATTTTATATTGCGGTGGTATACACAATAGATTTTTAAAAATGTGGCTTGCCTCATGCCCATATTTTTCTTTGTTTTTGGCAAAAGAAAACAAGAATCCTATTGCCGATGATATAGATCGAATTATATCAGCTGAAATACCCGACGAGAGTTTAGACCCATGTTATTATGCGGTAGTGAAGGACCATATGATACATGGTCCATGCGGTGATGCTAGAAAAACTTCTCCTTGCATGGTTGATGGAATTTGCACTAAACATTTTAAAAAATTTGTATATGTGACGACTATGATGATGAAGGTTATCCACGTTATAGATGTAGGAATGATGGGAGAATAGTGGGAAAAAGCGGAGTACCTCTTGACAATGAGATATGTTGTGCCGCTGACAATCGTCATTTGTTGCTCAAATATGGAGCTCACATCAATGTAGAATAGTGTAACCAATCCAGGTCAATAAAGTATTTGTTCAAGTATGTCAATAAAGGACATGATCGTGTCACGGCATTGTTCTATACGAGTAGCAATGACGAGGAATCTAGAAAAATGGTTGACGAGGTGAGCATATATTACGATTGTAGGTGTGTTTCGTCTTGTGGCGACATGGAGACTCACGGGATTCGAAATTCAATATAAATATCCTCCAATTAAACGTTTTAGTTTTCATCTTCCCGATGAATAAAATGTTATATTTTCAGATTTTGAAAGAATAGATGCGTTCTTAAGAAAGATTCGGTAAAAGAAAGTATGTTTTTAGCATGGATGGAAACGAATAAAATCTATCCTGAGGCGAGAGAGCTAACATACGCTGAAGCTCCCACAAAATTCACGTGGAAACCGAATCTCAGAAAATGGATGCCGAGATAAATTGAAAAATCAATAGGACGAGTTTTTATGTCCCCCGGAGCCGGTGATATGTCTTTTTGAGGTGTCTTATCAATGTTATTCGTGGAGCAACGTGTCATGACGACTACAAGAAGGTCAAAGGTGTTCAACATTCTTCCTATCGAGAGGCTTGCTATACTCTTGGATTGTTAGAAGATGATAGGGAATATATTGATGCCATCAATGAAACTAGCTCTTGGGCTTCTGCGGAGAATCTTAGAAGTTTGTTTGCATCATTGCTTTGATCGGACTCTTTTGAGCCGACTGAACATGTTGGGAGTTTCTTTCGATAATATTTTATACAAACGTCAACGCCTTCTACAACATCAAGGTATTATTAACAAAAAAATATGTTAAATACTAAAACCTTTTATATTTTTTAAATGTTTTATTTTGTAATTATTAGTATGATCTTATGCAAATGATTTGGTATTGAGTGAGAATGAAATCAAGAATCTTACGTTGTTGGAAATTGAGAAATTATTGCAAAGTTTAGGTAGAGTCTCCGCACGATTTTGACTCAATGCCATTTCCAGGATGCTTACACTATTCATAGCAACCAAAATACACTTATATATGACGAGTTGCGAGTATGTTCGTGATGTTCATTTGCAAGAGAACAAAGACATCATCTCCAAATTTAACGATGAGCAACATAACGTTTACTCAATGATAATGCGTGTTGTATGCGATCAAATAAAAGTGGGATGTTCTCTACATGGATATGGAGGAACAAGAAAAATATTTTTGTGGAAGGCTTTATCTTGAGGATTGAGGTCGTAAGGAGAAATTGTATTAAATGTTGCATCTAGCGGTATAACTTCCCTTCTCTTGCCGGTGGGAGAACTGCACATTCACGATTTGTTATTCCATTGAACCCAAATGAGGACTCAACTTGCAATATCAAACAAGGCGATCGCTTGCTAAGCTTATTATTTATTCTAAACTTATAATTTGGGACGAGGCACCGATGATGCACAAGTATTGCTTTCGAGGCATTAGACGAGACTTTATGAGCTCTTTTGAAACTCATCAACCCAATGTTGGAACATAAACCTTTTGGAGGTAAAACCGTTGTCTTTGGTTGGGATTTTAGACAGATCTTGCCTGTTATTCCCAAGGGAACTCGGCAAAATATTGTTAATGCATCCATTAACGCGTCGTATTTGTGGAAAGATTGCATTGTCCTTAAACTGACTAAGAACATGCGTCTTCAGAACCTTGGTAAAGCCAATGATTATAAAGATTTGGCCAAATTCTCTGAATGGATCGCAAGCATTGGTGATAGAACAATCGGAGGATCAAATGATGGTTGTGCCATCATTGATATACCTGAAGATATTTTGCTCGTATCTTCAGGTGATCCGATTGCAACTATTGTAGAAAGTACTTATCCAATGTTTAAAGACGCCATTGATGATCCGACGTACTTGAAAGAAAGGGCTATACTAGCTCCTACCCTCAATGTTGTTGAATCTATAAATCAATATATGACGTCTTTAAACTCATCGGAGGGCCATACGTATTTGAGTTCTGATAGTACATATAAATCAGATGCTAATGTTGACTTCCTGCATGATATGCATACTCCCGAATTTTTAAATGGGATAAAATATTCAGAGGTTCCTAATCATGAGTTGCATCTGAAGAACGGGGACTCCAGTTATGATCTTGAAAAATATGGACCATTCCACTGGATTTTGTACGACACTAATTTCGAGATTACGAGGCTTGCCAAACATGTTCTTGAAGCTAAAATTCTCACCTTTGGAACCAACGCAGGTAATAAAGTTTTGATTCGCGAATGACATTGACACCGTCGGATCTCGAATTCCTTCAAGTTCCAACGTAGACAATTTTCTCTCATTGTATCTTATGCCATGACTATAAACAAGAGCCAAGGTCAATCTCTCTTCTATGTTGGGTTGTACTTGAAGAATCCAGTGTTGATCGTGGCGGTTATACGTTGTTGTTTCGATTACGAATCGTAAGGGTTTGAAAATATTAGTTTGTAGTGATGACGAATCAAACAATAAACAAACGATGAATGTGATGTATAAAGAAATATTCCAAAATTCGTAATATGTACAAGTAGTGTTTTTAATTTGAAAAAGTCGTTTGTAGTCTTTGTTATTTTTTTGTGCTCATTACAATTGTTTTGTGTACCCGTTCAAATTATATAATTCGACAAACAAATAACATATGATTCACATATCATATGATTTAGCATAACATCTTCCGTGCATCGCACGGTCAAGACACTAGTATATATAATAAGATACTATTCTTAGAATAGTAATTCTTACTTTTCCCGCCCATTTTTAGTTTCTAAAAACAATAATTTGTTTTGCTTTTTTGATTTAACTAATAAAATGAGATTTTATTATCTTTGGTGGTCAACTTTCTTTAAATTTACTTTTTAAAGTTATATAAAAGATATAGTTATATAAGTTTACCAATCTGTGTGTGTCTTGCATTAATTATTATATTTGTCTTTTTTTCTTTTATTTTAAACTTTAATAATTTTTTCAATTTTATATCCGTTTTTGACGTATAATATATTCAATTAATCATGTTTTTACAATCTTCAGTTTAACACCAATATTACATATATAAAATAAAAAATAAACATAATAAATAAAATAAAATACATGATACATTTACTCATTATTTTATAATGAGCTTTAAAATTATGCATTTGAACTATCTTTTGAACACTAATTTGTATAATCATGTATTTTGACTATCTATAATTGATATATAGTTTATATTTGAGCTTATCTCATTTCTTCATAATTATATAGAATTGTACTTAAGGTGATTAAATGCAATCAAAAAATATTTAATTTAATTGAAGAAAATATCTCAAAATATGTATCCAAATTTTATTTTTATATATTATATATATCCATACATAGCAATTATAATCATATATATTCATGTAAGAAGAAACAAATTTTTTATTTAATATGAAATTATATTCACAATAATGTATATAGAAAATTACTTCTTATATTTATTAACATACTTTTCATGTTAATAGATTTTTTAATATTTATCAGTGTATTTTGATATTCAACTTTAAAAGTTGTACATTTTGACTATTAGATATGAAGTTGTTTGTTTGATTTTTTTTTTTTTTATGTATGTACAAATATAGAAATAGAATAGTTTTTATTTTTTTATATGTTTCATTTTCTCCTAAAATTATGTTGTTAAATATGAAATAAGATTTTGTTTAATTCCTTTAGTAATTCTAACAATTGTTTAACTTTTAAACCCTAAAAATATTGGAATTGAAATGACTTTATTTGTTGATTGTATTGAATATATAATACATTAATATTTAGCATTAGGAAATTGTATTTTTTTCAAATTGTACTTTCTTATAGATAAACATGTTCAATTCATAGATACAATTCACATTCACAAATTTTATTATCAACCAAATTTATTGTCCTTAAAGAGGGTTTTTAATATAATAATTTATTTTAATATTGTTTAATTGTATGATTTATAACCAAATTAATTAAATTTCTATTTTAATTATTTATTAAAATTTTGTAAAGTTTGTAATCACTAAAAAATATTTTTGTACAAATACAATTCGTGCATCGCCCATCCTGAAAAATACCAAATATGAGAAATCGAATAGACATAATAAATAGAAAATCTAAATAGTAAAGTACAAATTTCCACAACTAAATTTCAAAAAAAAAAAATTGACTTAATAACATGAATAAATAAAATATATGGTAAAATCGGCAAAAATGAAAAATATCTCCAAAAAATAAATCTAATAAAAATAATAATATTGTCAAAACTATGTTTTGTTGACTATTATTTCATTAATTATTGTACTTAGTTCTCCTATTATCTTATATACACGTGCTAACTTTTCATTTATTTTACAATGAGCTTTTACAAAAAGCTTTGCCACCAATTTACACATACAAACAACTTTGAAAAATAATTTATTTTTTTTCCGAATTTACTACTATAACCTTGAAAAAAAGTGTAACACCTATTTTCACACTTATTAAAATCTAGACATGACTAAAACGAAATAGGCGATGTAGATGCGCCTGTGCGGTTCTATGATAATCACTTTACGAACATGGAACACAAATACACAGCCTTAAATGTTTTATTTATAATTATGAAGTATGGTACTTTTTTTTTTTGACTTCATCAATAAAAAATATTAAATGGTTTTTCATGTTTGTTGTTTGATGCTATATCAAAGTTATTATAATGTAGGAGATATAATTCGAGAATTATTAGAAAAATGCACACATCAAAGTACAAAACAGAGACTTCATAGATATATACCCGTGCGATTGCACTAGTTTTATCTAACAAATAAGCATATTCATGTTTGTTTTGTTATGTTAGCAAACTATTTTAAAGTGAGTTTTTAGCGATATGAAGGTTACTTATAATTCCACTTATGAATATCCCAATTGTTGAGTACTAATGGATCGGGTAAGGGTTGGGTCCGTCTGGACCTGAGAGTCGAGACCCGATCCGCTAAGAAAATATGATATCCATACCGCCGACCCGCCTTATCTTAGACTCATACCCACCCCGACCCATCCCCCGTATCTAGCCGTAAGACCCGTTAGACCCATTAGACCCGCCAATTTTTATATATTTGGCCAAAATTATACGGTTTTTACTCAAAAATATGCGATTAAAACTTATGATATTTATATAATTGTAGATATTATGTGAATTATGAAATAAACACCAACATATATAAATTAAGAGTTCTTGAACAACAATATATTCACTATATATATTAACTAAAAAAATGGGTCGGGTATGGGTCGGGTCCTACCAATCCCGCTACCCGGTCCATACCCGCTCGGGTCTAAAACCAATACTGTTAATCCATTTATTGGACCCATACCCGCCCCAAATAAGGTGGGTCAGTTGGTCCGTGTCTTACCAGGATCCATTGCCATCCCTACTCCCGATGTTTAACTTAATTACAAAAACTCGTTATCTTTCAAAATTACAAATATCCAATTCACATTAATTTGTATCTATTTTACATTGCATTTTCAAGAGGTGGGTATTTGATAGGTAAATACAAACCTCTAGGTCGTTTATAGCATTTTATGGGGTATTTGTAATTTTAATTAAAACACAACTGAATTTTTTTGTAATTAGGCTAAACCCGATTTTCTAACAATTTCAAACACCATATATTATCAAGAAAAATTAATCATGTTTAAATTTTAATTGCATTCACATGAAATTCCGGGAGTTTCAAGTCGTGTTAACATCTCAACTATAAACCTTTTTTTTTTTTTTTTTTTTTTTTTGTGAGAATCAACTGTAAACCTCTTTTTAAGTTATACAAAAATATTCAAAGAAAGAAAAAACGCATTGCAATATTGAACATCCTGAAAAAGAAATAATAATGAAAATTATTTTTCTTTAGGGAAAAATGAAAAATTAGATGTGCATCTATAGGGGTGTTACAATATTAGTCATATAACTTTTGATATTGTAATTTTAGTCATGTATGTTTTACTTTTTTATAGTTTTGATCCTGTAAGTTTTTGATTTGTGCAATTTTAGTGCAAATTTGGTTTTAAAGGCTATTTCAATATTTCGCTTATTCTCAAAATGCTCTTGATTGCCAAAATATTTAATATACCTAAGATCAAGTAGAAAACGATATTAAATCCTATGTTTTATTTAATTATGAGTTGAATTTATTTATCATTTATGATATATATTGCCTAATGAGAGAAGTATTTCAGAATTATGAATTCAGATCAAAATCCGAGATACGAATTTTACATATATTACTTCCTAATTATGGAAATACAAAAACACCTAAAACTTGGCAAATATTTTTATTTTGATTAATATGACCGAAATTATCAGAATTAAAAAGTATAAGACTAAAATTGTCAAATCCTAAATATTACATGATTAGAATTAATTTTTTTGTTTTTTGAGGGAGGAGGGCAAAGTTATCATAACACTAAAATTACAACTTCACTGATATTGCAACACCCGTATAAATGCATGACCAATTTTATAATTTTCCCTTTTTTCTTTCCTAGGCCTCTCTACAAAGGTCGAAACTCAATGCCTTCAACAATAAGTCCAGATTTAGCATGAGGACTGTTAACCTCAGTCAGCCATGCCTCCACCTCTCCCGCCCCATCATCGACATAGCCATTGTACAACTTCCCTATTTCTATCTCCACCCATCCGTCGCCTCTCATTTTCGCTATTTTTCCGGTTTCAAAATGCTCGTTGCTCGTGTTATTTTTCGATCGATCGTTGAGAAATCTTACTAGTGTTTTTGATGATTTAAGGCCATCCATTCTGTCTAGCCAAAACACCAAATAAGCTGCATAGGTAGTGTTTTTGGACAACATTTGTGTTTTTATCTTGCCTTGAATGTGAATCCATCCTATGGATCTTAACTTTGCCACCTCTGAAAATCTGTAAACAATATGGATCAGAGGTACTTCTTGTAATTATCCAAAAAAAAAAAACTCGGGAGAGTAAAAAAAAACCTGGATTTTGTGTTTGACATAAAATCCCAACAGCCTTTCCAAGAAATCAGAAGCTCCCTTGATCCAACCATAAAGCACTTCTTTCCATTACTTTTATCAAGAGAAAAGCTCTGTTACAAAGTTCAGAAAAGTGCTTAGATTTTTGTAGAGCTAAACATAAAACTTAATGCAATGAAATATAAGATATCAGAGAAAGGTGATACACAAAAGAAAAATAACAATAATAATAATGGTGATAGTAAAATGGATTATTTAATCTACAGCAAACAAAAGTAGTTGATTAAATAGAATTTTCTTACTCTTCACTGATTTAGTGTCAAATATTGTTGAATAATATGCAATCCTGTCTCTGTAACACACCTTTCTGAAGAAGAAATTATGCTGACTCTTGATTAATTAGTGGAACCTAAATAGTACCCGCATGCTAACGTGGAAGGAAGTGCTGATTACATTATTTTTTAAAGGGTAATTAACAAGAATTATCCACAAACTCAAACGAGCTTTTATCGAGTCGATCTTTCAAAATTTTGCAAATACTTCCTTGAAGTTTGTTTTAGTTTTACAAATACTCCCCTCTATAGGTGTAATTGGTCAAATAGAGATAAATGTATATTTATAATTTTAAAAGATAATTAGATTTTATTGTAATTAGACTAAACTTCAAGGTAGCTTTTGTAAATAACCATTTCTTAAATTTGTTTCCTCACTCTATAACTGAATCTTTTGTATTTCATTTTCCTATTCCACTTTGTAAAGTGGAAAAATGCGGATGGGAACTTTTGTTCGAAATGGATGTTCATCTCATAATCTCATAATCTCACGCACAGATGATTGTCACGTATATAAAAACTATTAAACTAAAATTGAAAATTTAGGCTTGATTTATGCTTCAAACTTACTATGGTAGTTTTTATACACGTGCGTGTCATCCGTGCGATGAAATAGGAGATGAAACGTCATTTTGGAACAAAAGATCTCATTCGAGATAAATGGCATGTATCTAAAATAAATGTGATATTGTGATATCTTATTTCATGGGACACGTGAATTGAAAGTTTTAAATGCTACACCATGTATAGAGATGTGATGCAAAGTTGTAAAAAGCGCTAGGCGCTACAGATGGGGCCTAGCGCCAGGCGCCGTCGGAGCCTTGGTGGGGTTAGGCGGGGTTAGGTGAGGCCTAATGGGGAAAAAAAGCGTAGGCGGACAAGGGAATCTAGCGCCTAGGCGGGGACTAATCGGGCTAGACAGGGTTTTTTACAACAGAGATATGATGACATTCAATTATTGTTACCATTTTGCCTCCATTAATGAGAAGAGGAGAGCCACAAAGACGGATATAAAGGTCTTTCTTGGTGGCATATTTGACAGGAGAAACTGATGTTGAGATGATTTCTTCATAATCAGGTGGCAAAAATTTCTCCCAGACATCATCGTTTTCGGCCGCGGATTTGAATTCTTTCGACACAATTGATGATCTTGAAGCATCCAAAGCTGAAGTAAATGACAGAATTTCTGATATGCATCCCTCAGGCAATATTGATAATGTGTCCATATATATAAATTCCCTCTCTGTCTCTCCTTTCAAGAATTTGATATTTTCAAATTAAGAGGCTTAAACTATGTACATATATATTGATGTACCAAAAAAAAAAAAAAAAGTTGTTTTATTAACTAATATAATGTCAATGACAGTTGAACTACAAAGACCTTAGTCATGTTGTGTGATTCTGTCTGGTCAATTATGTGTCTTAGTAATTGTTTGGTTTGAAAGTTTGATCATGTTTTGCATTTAGATTTGAATTAGGTCTCCATCCAGCAAAAGTATGTTCACCTAGCTTTCTGCTTATTTTAAAGGAATAATTACAAAACCCCCAAAGATTTAGCCTAATTACAAAAATCCAATTATATTTCAAAATTACAAATACCCATTCATTTGAGTATAACAAATAATTGCTAGCTTCTCCTCTAAACTCCTTATCTTCTTATCAAGTGTTCTAAAAAGCGCTAGGGCGCTAGTCGGGCAAGGGGATAGGGCCTAGCGCCTAAGCGGGACTAATCGGGCTAGCGGGACTGAGCGGGGTTAGACGGGGCCTAATAGTAAGAATAATGTAGGCGGAGAAGGGGGCCCAGCACCCTGGCGGGGGACTAATCGGTTCTTTAGGCGGGGATTTTAGAACAGTCTTCTTATGCATGCAAGTCTTGTATTACACATGAAAATGCTAAGTGAAAAAAAAAAAAACAGAAACAATAACCAAGTCCATGAAATCAACATAGAATTTAGGGATAATTATATAAAAAACCCGATGTTTGGGCTAATTACAATAAAACCCAAAGATTTTTTAAAATTACAAAAAAACCTTTAAGGTTTGATTTCGTTTATATCTTCCCCATTTCATAAGCAAAAATATTTCAAAAAACTCATTACGAGTTTACTCCTAAATTTAAGTTAGAATTAAATCTGAGAGAGCTTTTTGTAATTTTGAAACATCTCTGGATTTTTTTTTTGTAATTAACCCAAGAATTTAAGCGTACTCAAAAGGAATTTACACAGAATTTAAGCAATATGGCATTTTCCACATATAATAAGCAAGGAAAATGCAGTAGTCAATTTACCTTTGCATTTATGCAACAACCATTGTAACATATGTTCAGCTTTTTCCTCAATTGTTGCAACCATAACAATTTTTTCTTCACCAATAGATATCAATTCCACATATAACAAGCAAGGGAAATGCGATTTATTGTTGTGAAAGTGTGTCCAACTATTAGTTATATCATAATATATTCAAGTCTATAGGCTGGTTTTCGGTTTACGAGCAGGAATCCGCCTAGTAACGGACCGCATCGTCACAAACTCCTCCGCAGCAGAAGGGTGAATGCCGACCTGAAAGAATATCAACGGCGCATTAGCAACAATTAGACGGTCCCAATTTTCACCTCAAAGTTGAGCAGTGTAAACCTAAAATTACAAGACCTAGCAAATGTTTCAATCGACACAATTTTAATTAAGGGATAATAACAAAAAAAAAACCTTGAGGTTAAGGCTAATTATAAAAAAACCCCAGAAATTTTTTGAAAATTGCAAAAAAAAAACCTTAAGGTTTGATTCGTCTTACATTTTCCCTCTTCATAAGAAAAACATTTAAAAAAAAACCCTAATATTTCTAGAAATATTAGGGTTACCCACTAAAATTTAAAGGCAGGATCAAACTTGAGTGGGTTTTTTGTAATTTTAAAACATCTCTGGTTTTTTTTTGTAATTAGTCCAAACCTCAGGGGGTCTTTTGTAATTATCCCTTTAATTAATTTATGTTTAGCTACACCAACCATTTTTTAATGTGAAACTTCACAACATCAATTTGATGATGTAATTTTGACAATTGTCTGGTTTTTGGACGCGTTCCAGAAAAACACAACGTCGAGTAATGATCAAACCATCAAGAAGTTGCCCTTGTTCACAAATAAGCTGAGAATAGTAAAAGTTTTGTTTTAAATAAGTTGATGAAACTCACTGTGCTGTCAAATTGCGCTTTGGTTGCTCCACATTTGAGTGCAATAGCAATGCCCTGTGAAATACATACAAAAAAGTAGTATAAATCAATGAATGACTGAATACAAAAGATGTCTAAGAGCAGCAGCAACCAACAAAGACTGTATCTTAGATAGTTATTAGGAACTTGTGTGTATTCTTTTTAGGGTTAATTACATAAACTACACTTAAGGTTTAATTTAATTACAAAAAAATAAAACCCAGTTATCTTTCAAATTACAATCCGCCCTTGACATTTTTTTCTGTTGTACAAATTTGACCCTCAAGATGAGGGTATTTGTTAGGTAAATACAAACCTCAATAGGGTATTGCGGTGTTTGTAATACTTTGAGGGCGCATTTGTAGTTTTGATAAATAACTAGAATTTTTTGTAATAAGGCTAAACCTCGGGTAGTTTTTGTAATTATCCCTTCTTTTTAACTATAATGAAAAACCTTGCAAAGATAATGTACTTTATTTCACATCTTCTATAAATGCAACTAAGTAACGTGACTTGAAGGAGTCCAGGAAAAAAAGAAAAAGAAAAAGAGCTTAGTGCATGAATATCATGAGCTTTACTCACATTCCTATTCCACTGTTTCAAAACGACTAGGGGATGTATAGATGTGTTTCCAAGTCCAATTGTGTTGGAAAATGAATTTTCAAACTTTATTGGTTTTCGTGTGAGAATTGAGAATATGTTTGGGTTGTTGTCTGAATTTCTGTTTAGAAATGAAAATATGTTTGGTTATAGTATTTTTAACATAAATTTGCGTGATTGTAGTGTATTTTTGACATCGCTTTGCGTGATTGTAGTGTATTTTCACATAGATTTGCGTGATTATGGTGAAAACTTGTTTGGTTGTATTTTCAAAAGAATCTTTCCATAAAAAAATGAAAACTGAAAATGACTTTATTCTATTGAGAATTTCTTAAACAAACATAAATTCATTTTCTGTAATAGTTGGAAATTGGAAAATTGGATTTGGAAACAATTCCATACATAACCCTACTTTTTCACCTCTTTTTCAACCATGTGTGGAAAAACAGTCACTTCTCCACGGCTTTAGCTTTCTCATTGAAAGATCCACCAACAAATGTGTTAAGTGATATTTGAGAGAGAACCGACAATTTTACACCAAGAAAAAACATTTAGTTCATCATTTCCCTGTTCCCCTCTTTTTTTTTCTTCCTTATTTTCCATTTTTACTGGCATTCACAACCACTATGGTTTAACACACCTCAACTTTATAGCCATACACCTTACATTATTTTATTTTATTTTGTGATGAATTTGCTATTATGGTCTCCCGCAATAATTTCTCAAACTTCGTGCTTTAGTCTAGCTTATTGCTGTATTGCTAGAGTACCAAAATTCTCCATCAGGCCATCTTTGTGGCAATGCCTGTAACTCCTCTTTTCAATTTCCCCCTTCTGGTTGAATTGAGTAACCAACTTAACTAAGTGCAAAAACCTAACTTAAGACAGCCTTATCCAAGCTTAACTAAGGGCAAGTTGAAGAATAACAAGAATCAATGGTCCTCTCAGATAGTATATCTAACATAAGAAAATTTATTTTGAACCTTTTGGAAGTCATATTTCATGCATAGTTGTCCCACAGAAATGAAAAGTGTGTTTATTGCCCTTAAAAAAGAAATGTTACCAATGGGGAAAAGATCAGTAGGATGTAAGTGGGTGTACCCAGTGTAATATAAAGCAGATGATGTCACTAGAAAGGTGTGTCGAAACTCATAATCAAAGATATTGTCATAATATGGAGTGGGGCACTAACAAGCTACAAGACGGCACGGGTAGCCAAAGATATACTCAAATATATGGAGTGGATTTTCAAGATACATTTGCATTATACAATGGCAACAATAATCGAGTTAAAGAGTATAGCAACATTTTATATTATTAAAATTGTCTCTTGTAAATCATATGTTTTTACATGCACTGCAAGTGTTTTCTTTCAATAAAATTACAGAAAAATAAACACAATCTCAATATTCTTCCATATGCAATTAATTATAGCTTTCATTTCTTGTTGGATATTCACATTACAAAACATATGAACGGCCCGACTACGAAAAAGCCAATCTAACACATAAATCAGAGTCATTGTAAGCATAGAAAAGATATTGTTTTTTCATAGGTTCAAAACATTCATTCGTTCTGTTTGTCCTAAAAAAACAGAAGGTATACTGATGCCCTAGATGTCGTGATGAATAAAAATGAGGAAGAACCGAATGAAATACCTGCATGATCTCAGGAGCATCTGGCCCGCACATGGAAGCTCCAAGAACTTTATCAGTCTCAGCATCAACAACAAGCTTCATAATTGACTTCTCTTGTCGTCTATACATCAAAATTGGCTATCATCACGTTACTAATAAAGGCAGCCATTCAAACATAGAAAATGATAAAGCTAAACCAATTTTTCATGAAGTTGAAACACTGAAAAGTCCAAACAGACGTAGGCAAACAAGACACCAAAAAAATGCAGCCATTATATTATCATGATGGAAATTGGCCAATCATGTAAAGAAGAGTAAGAATTGATACGACTAAACATTCACAGAGCAAAGGTTTATGTCTCAGTTATTGTAGTCCTTCAATCACATAAGTCAAAGATTACATTTTACGATACAAAATAAACTTCCCAATATGCATACCCTGATACGGTGTTCTTCATTGGATTAAATGTTGATGTAAAAACCAAAACATCGCCATTTGCATTCTCTAAGGCCTGTTCCTCACTGAGACCAACCACAGACAGTGATGGTATGCTGTCAAGTAAACATATGGTACACGTTTCAACATCAGGCTCAAGAAATAAAATAAACTAATGACAAAAGAAAGTCTATGCAACCATTTGTGAGACAACAGAGAACTATGAAGCATACAACTCATCAACAAGGCCAGGAAAAACGACAGAAATATCTTGAAGTATAAGGTAACCCCAGAGCACAAGGGGTCAGTTTGAAACAACGTCCAGTATTTATACTCGAAATATACCACCACATGTTTTGAACTAAGCATTGAGAATCACTTATAAGAATATACCTGGGAAAGCATGGACCACTTTGGGTGAATATAAGATTGTTGGTTCGCCATGATAACTTATACGTACCACTCAAGGAGTTAATTCTGAGTGTAGACAATTACGCAAAGATTCTATCAAGTAAATCACAAATAAACTTTTTATCAATGGCTAAGTTTTCCAGCCTAACTCCATAATGTAAACTACTTTTTGTTTATTCTCTTCCCACATTTTTCGTTGTTACCATTTACCATTTGGATTCAATATTCACCTTAAAATTTTGCCAAGGTAGATATATACAAGTCCATACATCTCAAAACTCAGTTTATTATCTTACTCAGAGTAGTCAGTATCTGGAATAATCAAATCAACATTTAGAATGGCTGAAATTAGGAGTACAGAATCTTCATCATAAAAACTAAACACTTGTTGTACAAAACCACCAATGTAAAAAATAACAGAATTAGATGCTGGACACTTTTTCAATATCAAAAAACAGTAACAGATTGCATAGCAGTGAAATCTAGACGCACAGCTCATACAAGATACCAATTGCATATGACATTATTCATGGACGCCACGATCAACACATTCGACAGAAAAAGATTTCAAAAAAAAAAAAAGAAAAGAAAAGAAAGCAGCTATAAAAGGTTTGCTGAAAAAAAGATGGTAATACCAGAACACAGCACAAGGAATATGGCCATAATCAGGTGCAGTAGGCTGTCCACCAAACACAGTTTTCTGCAAACATTAAAGAAATGAAGAAATATCTCAATCATGAAGAAAAACATGGAATTATGTACCATGGCATATCTGAATCTATTATTTCACAACACGGAAATCAGAGTGAGTTTGACAGGACGTACGGCAAAACAGGTTCCTTCCATCAAGGCAACAGGAGTAAGATTCATTCGGTTTGTAACATCACCTATAGCCCAAATGCTGGGTATGTTGGTGCGAGAATAATCATCAACCTGAAATCTAGGGATAAGTAAACTACAGAATACCAAATATGATAAGCAACATATTACAATTTCTCATCAACAAGATGAACTTTGAAGCCAATTTCCAAAAACGAATATTGGAAATAACATCTATAGTTAAGCTAACATTGCAAACGTTTGCAAAAACCTTAGGGTGTCCAACTTTATTATTCACTATGCCCATCTACTGATGATGCATGACAGCAAGACAAAATGTTAATAAACTAAAGCAACCAGTATTGACAGGCTCTAAAGTCCAGCAATACATTGGATCCGAGCAATCATCATAAGAATGTTTATATCAGAATTAAATGTTACCTTCAGAGCTCCAGTTCTATCAAGCTCAACACCTACAGATTCCAGATTTAACCTTTTAGTGTTAGGGGCCCTTCCTGCAAGCATTGAGAAGACAGTCATTACAGGACTTGCAATATAGGCAAAAGATCAGTAGAAATTAGGCAAGATTTTTGTTTGCAAAGACTGAGAACATGCATGCATTCATACCCAAAACACTGTAAAAAGTACTGTACAAAGGATCGCAAGTTCGTAATAAGAAGTCATCTAACCATCTTCTAACTTCTTTGCATCAAATAAACAAGTTAAGAGTGTGTTTCGCTAAGAAATCAATAAGGACATTACGCATAGGATCCAAGCGGATTGGAATAAATAGAGGAACGCATCTTCTATCTTTTGTGACCGTAAAATACCATTAAAATTAAAAGAAAATTTTATAAAACGACCATAAGGCCCGCAATGCTTTATGGAGCGAGAATGTTGGGCGACTAAATATGAACACGAACAAAAAATGAGGATAGCAGAGATGAGAATGTTAAGATGGATGTGCGGACACACTAGATTAGATAGAATAAGAAATGAACACATTCGAAACAAAGTGGGAGTAGCACCAATTGATGAGAAAATTAGAGAAACGAGATTAAAATAGTTTGGACATGTTTATAGGAGACCTTTAGGTGCACCCGTTCGATGTGTAGAAGGTAGTGAATCACTCACCGAAATCAAAAAAGGCAAAAAGACTTGGAAGGAAACTACTAAAAAAGACATGTTATATTTTGAAATAAATGAAAACATGGCTTTGGACCATAAACGATGGCGTGATATGATCCATATAGCCGACCCCACATAGTGGGATTAAGGCTTAGTTGTTGTTGTAAGTTGTTGAAGTATTTGAATAAAATAAGATGATGGAGCTTTTAAGAGGTTTTTTTATAATAAACAAAAGATTTTATTACGAAAAGAAAGAGCAACAATTACAATGAGACGAGAAGTCCTAATTAGCAAAATAAAACTTAAGACTAAAGGGGACAACTCCAATTTCTAGCAATATCAGAAATAAAGAAGCCTTAAAGTCGTTATAATTTGAAGCCCACCAAGCGACCCTAAATTTTACCCTATACCACATCTCCTCTAGAGATTTCTCTTTACCTTCAAAAATTCGTCTGTTTCTTTCCATTCACAATGTCCAAAACATGACGTGGACAATCACGTTCCAAAAAGCTTGACCCCTATAACCAATTAGACCACCCATATTACACAGAAACATATCAGCAGCTTCATATAGCAAGGTCCATTAAAGACCCATTTCCTTAAGACTGCGCTCCCGTATTTAGTGGTAAAATGGCGATAAAGGAAGATGTGATTCAAGTCTTCTGAATGATTGTTGCAAAGGACGCACCAATTCGAGGACAGAAGAACATATGAAAAACTCATTTGTAGAACAATGCAAGTTAACAACTTACCCTGGACCAAAAACCATGAAAATAGTTGAACCTTGGGTAGGGAACCTTCCAAATAGAATTAAAAAGGGAAATGGGTGAAGTTGGCGAGTGTGAAAAAAAAAAAAAAAGATGCAAAGAAAGATTCACTTGAAAAAATGTCGGATGGATCCGAACTTCCATCTTCTAAGTATCCTCCACTCACTCCACCAACCTCACACCTTCCATTTGATTAAGCAAAGAACACAAGTTTTGCATTTTGATTCCTTTAAATTAAAAAAGAAATGGAAATCCAGGAGGATAGAGGGCGAGCAATGGATCATTTGGAATGGATGGAGCGAAAAAAATGATAGGTTTAAGATGCCAACAAGAAATACGAAATAAAAGTGGATAAAGCTCTTTGAAGGACTTATCTCCCACTCAAACGTGCTCCCAAAATCTAATATTATTCCCACTTCTCACGTGGACCATGATCGATTGATGGAAATCGGGAAAAACTCGAGAGATACACTTCACGTGGACTCCTAAATGTGGTTCTCGCAGCTAAACCAACATCCCAATTATTATCTTGCATACAATATTTACTTTTGATAATTGAGCACCACTGAGCTTTTCCCTCAACTAGGAAACGCCACCACCATTTCTGCATTAGTGCTTTAGTTCTGAGACAAATACTTCTAACACCAACCCTCCAACTTCTTTGGGTCGAGCGACCCACCTCAAGCAACAAGGTGAGTGTGATTGTCCCCATCCGCTCCGTCCCATAAAAAATCTCTCATCTTTTTCTCCATCAAACTTGATATGCCTTTTGGAATCCGAAATAAGAAAAGATAATAGGTAGGTAAAGAACTTAAAACTGATTGAATCAAAGGCAGTCGCCCTCCTCTGGATAAAAATGCTTGCTTTCACCGAGCAAGCTTGCTTGAAAATTTATTCAACATAGGTTCCCAGAAAGGGACCTTTTGAGAGGTTAGTAATAACAACTTTTGTAATTAAAAGTATCAAAATTATAGGAGGTTGTTAAAGAAAGATCTTATTTTGAGAAAAGAGTTGGAATCCACCAACTTTTTAAAAACAACTTATAAGCACCTAATATCTTATTTAGGAGCTTATAATCGATTAAGCTCTCTCTTCCAAAAAAAAAAGTACCAAACAATTTTGTAATCCTGGAACTCGGCACATGTCTTTGATCAAGACCACTTCCATCACTTCTATAAGATGTTTTGAAGAGATTATAAACACAGCCAAACATCTTATAAGTAAAGGAAAAGGTTCTTAAAAATCTTTGCCCCGAGATACACAGCTTACATGCCCAGAACCATAATAAATATTTGTTTTTTAACTTTTGCAAATCAGGAAGTCTAAGAATCCCATCAATTGTAAAAGCAAGTCCGAGAAGACTAATAGGTCATAATCGAGTAGCCGATGCATTCGGGAAAGATATAAAACCGATCCAAATTAGTCTATTTAGTATCTTACTTCATTGGAACAAAGGTATAAATCACTTGTGATAATTTTGTTATATAACGAACTTGAGATCAGTGTTTAGGACTTGAAAGAAGATGTAAATCAAAGTGAAGCTAATACCCAAGTAACGGAGAGTTTGGAACTCACAAGAGCATGAATAACATAAACTTAAATATGATTAAATTTGGTCTCATATCAGAAAATTGCACACTGAAAATATCTTGTGCCTCAAAACAAACTCAACTTTGCATTCAGTCCATAAAAGGGATTAATTACTAGCGCTTGTTAAAATTTGAGGAATAGTATCTAGCAGAAGAAGTGATAACATAACTCCTACACCGTCAAAACTACCGTATGAGGTGCAGAACACGTTTCAGCACCAAAAATAGTTTAAGAAACTAGTGTTGTCACAACTATATCACACTAAGAGAAAATTGACAATTAATTACCACATTCAGGTGTATTAGTTGGCAATGGCCTGAAAATTACCAGTGGCAAAGAGTACAACATCTGCAACGATTTCTTCACCATGGTCAGTGCGAACCTTTATACCATCTTCTGTTTTAACCAGCTGCATCCCCAATACATAGTCTCAAAACTTGAAATAAATGCATATTCCATTATCATAAAACATAACACAAGGAACTAAAAGATCCAGCATAATAAGAGGAAGACTCATTTCATTTCCGGGTTTGTCTCTTTTGTCAAATTTTTTGATTCTTTTCTTCCCTTTTTCTTTTTTTTCCCTTTCTTTTTTTTTTTTTTTTTTTTTTTTTTTTTTGTGAAATCTCATGAAAGAGGGAGTTAATTTTGACAAATACACAGCACCTCAGTTAAGGTTGTCCCAGGATGCAAGTTGATACCCCTGCCTTCCAGATTTCTTGCAACCACTGCTCGCATTTCATCATCAAAACCTCTGAAAAGATTTAAGGCGAGAATGGCATGAGACAATTTGTATCAAATAATAAACTAACTAAAATGGATGATTAGATAAGGAATTGTGACTTGGTGTTCTCATTATATTTACAACTTCAGTTTGTGTTTTTTGAATTCTTTTGCTAGGCTTCTCTGATGAATTTATCTCATTTGGTAAAGTTATACTTGCATATTGAGGCCTAATCATAATTGGAATTCATATGGATTGTCTAGTAACACCTACGTCTCTAAATTGAGTTTGCAAAGTTATATCTCATTCTTCCAAGTTATCCAACTTAAGTTTGAGAAAAACCCCAACACCGTACATGCACTGATTTATACCAAAATAAAATTCAAGTTTATCACTTCTCCAAGAGGGAAATCAGTTCTGGGGCAATATTAAAAATATAGTTATTTTAAAGGGGAACAAAAAGAAATCCAACCCAGTTACGAGATACGTGTTAGCAAAGATGCCCTCCAGATATTGAGGAAAGGAGAGATTACAGAACAATCAATTCTAGCTAAAGAGGGGTCATTTCTGTCTTAATCAAAGTGTGAAATCTCAAAAAGTGTCAAAAACCACTCTGTCACTTCCAGTGTAAAAGAAGTTGCCCATTTCTCCTCCATAACTATACGAATGGAGCAAAGTGCAAAGGCTGACATAGCAATCTTCATAACCCTTCTTTACTGACTGAAAATAATAAAATTGAATCAACAACAATCCATCCAAAGATTGAGGAACACCGAACACCAAACTTTTCTACCAAGCGATCTATTTAAAGTACTAGTGCATACCAGAAAGCAAAGCGGCAGCTTTTTAGTTCTCAGTTCCCCCTAAACCAGAAATCCCTCACTGTACTATTTTCAAATTATTCACATAGCCAGGTAAGTCTTTTATAAATTTAAGCTTTCAGTGGAACAACAAACTTATTTTCATGTTGTTCGGCCATGTGATTCTTTTATTAGCTATATCAGAACATCCAAAATTTTGGCAGAAAATCGAACTCATATGGGTTGTGTATTTATCAAGTTGGGCCTAAGTTTTCCTAGGGTTTTTTAAATTTGGCAATATGTATTAAGTTGAGCCATTTATTAAACATAAGCCCCAGCGAAAAACATTCAACTAAATAGCAGAACCAGAGGTCCAGAACAACGCTCACACACTTGAACATCCTTCTTTTTGCTTCTTTTTCGATTATGGATGTCTAAAATATGAATTTATGCATGTTTATGTTATAAAACTTATTTTCTTTGTTATATATATATGGTTTTTCTGGTTTTTGCGCCTCACTCAAACAAGGCACGCGCCTCGTCTTGAGTCTCAGGCTCCAGGAGCCCTTGCACCTTAGTGCGCCTTGCGCCTTTAACAACTACGATGATAAGTACTAGCACAAGTATACAAACATAATGTCAAATAAGTCGTATTTTTACTTTCGAACAATTTTTTTAGATTTTTATTTTACTTGTACATCTATGAATACGAATATTAACCACTTCCATACTTTTTCCGTTTAAACGTAACTTCTAACGAACATTTATAATATAGTTGTATGGCGAATTCTTTCTATCCCATCCCATATTTAACTAATGAGGTAATGTACAACTAATATAATGTTGATTCTTAGGAATAAATAAGACTGGTTGAGTTAGGAAAATCAACTAAATCCCTTTTTTCATGGGATTGACCCATGTAGGGATGATTTTGTGGATATCTTCTTCATGTCGTGCTAGAGTATTTACTTTATACTTATGTGTATTTGTATCATTTTTTCAATCAATTAAATCAACATATTTATTTCACATTTTCCAATGTTTCTCTCAGTTTATCTTTCTCAACAGCTTTCAATATTAGTCCCAAATATGGGGTTGCATATACATCCCTTATGTGATGATAGTTTTAACAATCTGTAAGACGATGCAAATACAGAAACTTATAGCAGGGTGTGCACAACACAGAGGTACTAAATATCTTCGTTTATATATAAAATGTGCACATCTATGATATAGAAGCTTCATTCCAGCAGCTGTTAGCCACGAAACCGAGGAAAAATGAAGAAAGACATAGGAATATCGTGACCTTAAAGGAAGTTCTTTTCTGTAAAACAAATCCACTGTTGCACCCATTCCTCTCCATATTGAAGCAAACTCAACCGCAATATACCTACATTAATAAAAACGACAATTAATGAAATGTTTAAGCGGCCCCAAAATGATGCGTTCAAAATAAAGCGCAAAGAGATAATATACCCTCCACCGAGTATGACAGCTCGCTTAGGCAACTCTTCCAAGCTCAATGCCTCATCTGAAGTTATCGCTAATTCCTGCATGTGAATCACAAATTCAGACACACATCATTGCAGATAAGATCCAGACAAAGTCAGCAATCAAGATATTACACGACAAGAATGGGACATTCACTAAAACAAACAAATAGGAAAAGGGAGGTTCAGACAGAAATACCAAAATCTGTGACATGGTACCATGACCACATACAATAATCTATACATAGGACCCAAATTGAAGTAATAATGAAAGAAAGGAATTACTGCTCTACAGGAAAGAAAATGAGAGAGAGAGAGAGAGAGAGACAAAAACAAAAAACAAATGACATAAAGCCTTAAGATCATCTCCATGCACATGAAACAATTAAAACTCAAAAGATTTGTGTATAGTCATCACATTGAACAACAATTACACACACCTGGCCTGGAATAGCTGGACGCTGAGCCCGGCTTCCCGTCGCAATCAGAATGTGTTTTGCAGAATAGCTTATTTTTGTTCCATCCAATTGAATCAATTCAACTTCATTAGGACCTACAACTCTTCCCTCTCCTTCAAAAAGCTTAACTCCAGCGTTTGAAAGTAAGCGCTTATAGATTCCATTTAATCTGACTATTTCTTCTGTCTGCAAGTAATTAACAGAGATCAAGCAAGTTGAATATAAATAACACTTGATACCTGAGAATATGATCATGCAAAGTAGTCAGTGTTGATATAACTCTTAAACATAGCAATTTCGATCATTAGATAAGATCTGTGTAGCCACTTAGTGGGCACCAACAAACATCACCATCTATATTACAGTAAGCATGATACCTACATTCAAGTAAGAACCTTTTGCTATAGTTAGTCTTGATCATCAGCCAGCGAGGAGCCTATTAAATTAGCTGCAGAGATCTACTTTCTTTTCCATGCATCATTCATATCATGACATAAAGGGTGGGCGAGAAAATTCAATTTAAGAGGGACTGGTGATCAATCGTAAAGAAGTTGTCAGAGGCTCTTCTATTTCAATAGTATGTCAGAGAAATTTGCCATTTACTAAAAACCAGTCATAAATTTTATTCTAGTTCAAACTCTATATGGCACGTCTATATTCTTCACTCTTTATTAAAATTACCACCAGATGTACATCAAAAGGTATTAAAAAACTGAAGAGATTGGGTGTAGAGGTGCCTAGTGTGAATACAGTAAGCATGTGAGTGTTGATGATATAAATCCTCCCATATACCAGAGAAAAATATCCAATATATTCCACTGACCTTTTTGTGTAAAAGTTTCTTCCAATTGAAATCAATTTTCTCATTCAGTTCCCATCCATAATTTCTTGCATCCTGCAAACCCAAGAGTATTGATTGATCAAATTATATGTATCATATGAACGAATATAACGAATATGGTAACATGTTTTGCAACATATCACGGGCAGCTATTTAACGGAATCAGAAAAGAAGAAGGGGGGAATAATATCTCAGGCATAAATCAAGTACAGAAGTAAGTAATTTACATATATATGAAATATATAATCTATTAGATCCTAAAATAGTTTAGCAATGAAAAAATAAACAATGGCTTCAAGCAATGCCTTTAATCCACTATGTAATGGAAAGGGGAGCATGCTTTTCCAACATCAATATTGTTTATTTTACACAATCACTAAAATTATGATTTATTCAATATAAAAGGAAAAGGGATCAACTTTCCAAAGATAGAAATGAAGAGTTGCGTAAGAAATACTTATTTAAAAGACAATTCAAGGTCCAGTACTAAGGCAGAAACAAATTTACTGATGAATCAGTGTAAAGCACTCTAAGAATAACACAAATATCTTCTGAAAGCACATATTTATTATCATCCATTCGTATTACTAAGGCAGAATCTCACCTCCAGTTCAGGCCCAAAAGAAGCACCATAGACCAAAATCTTTTTAGGAACACAACCACGAATGACACACCTGAAAAATAAAAACATTAGGGGCTGTTTGTGGGCTATTTCAAGACATACATTCCAGAAAATTGGCGATGTCTATCTGCAGAGCTGGACAATCTTCATTGATACAAGTATTAAAATATCTCAATATGTTTTGGGAGACCCGAGGGAAGTGAAGCGCAGAAAAGAGAAAACACAGGAAAACAAGCAGGAACTAGCATAAATCCTATCCAGAGAACAATCCTGAATGTAAAAGGAGCAAATGAATAGCTTAAATAATTAATGTACCTAATATTCCTATTAACTTACGTTCCGCCAACTCCTCCAATAACTTCAGAGCTGATAGGATGAAATGGAAGCTCACAGATCCCAACCTTAACACATTTAAAACTTAAATTTTTGAGTAAAAATTAATTATAAATGCATGGCATTACCAACAAGTCATAACTACGAAATAAATAAATACAAAGGTGAAAATTGCATAAGAAACATACAAGGTAATTCAAAGATACAACCCACACAATCTAAACAAGGAAAAAGGATAATTGGAAATAATATCATGATTCATAATAACAAAGATATATATCCAAATTCTTGGTGCCAGTGTGGACGCTGACCCCTTGTAGCACTGCTTAGCGAGTAATTCTCATAGTCATTTAGAATAATTTGTAGCTGGGAAACATGCTAACCTAAATTGATATGTACATCCATTCCCTCATTTAACATTCCAACAACACATCACGGCTTATTCCAAATGAAAAAACTACACTGATTGTCGAATAAAACTATCAACGAAAATCAGAGTTACAGATTAAATTCAATAATCATAAAAGTGGATAAAATAGTTGAGGTGCAAGGGGAAAAAGGATTTCTTGTAATATCACATAGCTTAATCCATTCGGTTTCAGTAGGTCTTTTATACAGTTCCACCAGACATATAGACATGAATAAGAAAGTAAACTGTTAAAAAAATACACAATTTGTAAACATACAAACTTATACCAACATTTTCCAGACTTGTACCTTAGCTCCATACTGGGCTGAAAATCGTGAGGCACGAACTCCTCCGCTTCCGGCCCCAATTACAAACAAATCAAAGTCATAGTGAGTCTCCTCTTCAATGGGTTTGTCCAGCTCCCCATCGATAAGCATCTTCCTCGCCATTTCAAAAATACTATTTGCGAAAAGCCCACAAACAAGACAGGTTAAAAAACCAATAATGCAGCAAGAAATAAACATATGCACCAAGCTTTTTCAGCAGCCGAGAAAATGAAACATAAGCCCAGATAACAAGCAATTTAAGATCAACTTATATGCGCTGAGTTTTAAGCTAAGAATTGATTACTGTTGACTTCTGCGGAAAAAAGCCCCTAAAGTTCCAAACCAAGGAAAAAAAGAATTATAACTTTATTCAAAACGATAAAGAATATGCAGATAATCGATCACTTCAACTAATTTATCTACCTTTATTTCCCTTTTTTATTCATTTGAAGAAAGCCCGTTTGCTTAAAGTTCAACAACAAAGAAAAGAAAGATCACAACTTTATGCATAAATAAAAAAGGAACAAACTGAAAATAGATCAGTTGCCTCAAATTTCTCTCTTTCTTGTTATGTTTCTCCTGGTACAATTTTTTGGGAAAGAAACGAAGAAAAAGAATCAGAATAGTTCGAACAGAGTACCTTAACGGGAAAAGAAACTTTTATGAAATGCGCGAAAGGAATTTGATTTGCTTGTCTCTTTTGGAGCTGTTTCTGTATAAATTTTGAATTGACGGTGAAGGGTTGATGACAGAGATGGCCACCCACGTACGACAAGCGTTTGTGAAAATGTTTGTATGTGTGTTCGTCGAACTGTTGGCACTACAAATTAGCACCAACACAAGGAGGGTGATGGTGTAATAATTAACTTATAATTTATTTGAGGTATGTTTTGATTTGTTTTGACTTTTGACTGTTTTTTTTTTTTTTTTGAGGGAGACTTTTGACTGTTTTGGATAAGAATTATGAGAGGATGAGTTAGTTAGTGAATTAAGATTAAAATGCGTTGAATAACCGAATATATACGATCGAATATATTTTAGGAGAATAAAATTATTCCAAAAAAATTGGAGTCAAACAGACTGGTATTTAATATAATTATAATTATTATTTTGTAGAATTAATGTGTAGTTAACATTTGGATCAACCTTAGCTTCATTGTATATAAAGATGCAAAACATATAATCTATTTGGAGGTACGGTTAGAGGCACTCTAGGGTGTCAATGGGTTGGGTTCGTTGGTTCGTGGAGTGCGGGTTCATGGGTTCGTGTGTCGAGAATAAGCCAACCCGGACCCGATCCATTTAATTATTCATGTTAGAACTCGAGAATCTTGAGTAGGACCGACCTATTTATTTCGCTGGGTAACTCGCACCTAACCCATTTAACCCGTCTAATAAAATTAATATTATATACATTTGATATTTTCAGTTTAATAAATAACTTTTTTAAAACCAATCATTATGACACAACATACAAAAAGAGATAATAAATAATATAACATACTAATCATATTTTGAGGACAACATACAAAAATACATGCAAAAATAATTACATCATACATATTAAGGAGGTTTTACCATTTAAGTTTTAAGGAAATGTCTTGTTTTTTGTTTTTTCTAACAATTAATTATTTATTTATTATTTTTAACTTTACAAATGGGTTAGACGGGTTAAATGGGTCATAGTAGGTTGACCGGACCGACTGTTTAATTGGCGGGTTATTCGGGTTCAACCCGATTTCGTCAGGACCCATAAAGCTTGAACTCATACCCATTAATATCATGTTGGGTTTGCGAGTCGATTCTAAAATTGACACCCTAAGTTAGAGTGGTAAAATGTAGTACGCCCGAGGCTTGGGTTGGGATGGACCATGATTTTTAGGCCCAAAAATCGGGTCTATTTGGGTGGCCCAATTGGCCCATGGGTCGGGGTTAAGGGTTTTAGTCGACTCCATAGTTTTTGTGTACAAAATACACATATGGCATTTGGACCATGCATTTCTGAACTTAGGCCAAAATCGAGTTGGCACGATCTGGCTAAGTTTTTGAGGATCCCAAATATGGGTTTTGGTTTTCGATATTAGTGTAATTCGGATTTTTTGCTAAGGATGGCAATTTTGACCCGATCCGTCGGCCGTCCCGTGACCCGCGGCGGGGCGGGACAGTTTGGGTATCACTTCCACCTTGTGTACCGCCCACATAGAATTTTCATTTTTAAAATATATTTTAACATATATTTTGCATATATAATATATATTATAATATATTTTTTTATGTATTCTTATATTATATCTAACATTTATAAATTGATAATAACAACTTTTGTAAATAATATTTTATAAATATATTATAAATATATTTTTTTTCATTTTTTTCTGTTTAGTTTAATTTAAAATAGGGCAGAACAGATCGACCCGTTCTATTACCATCCCTATTTTCCACAATATCTCTAACTTAAATTAATCAAAATACTATCTTATATATTAAACCTGATCTGATTTTATTAAGGGTGTGTAGATTAACTTTTATATGGAGAATATTTTTGCTAAGTTCACGAGACCTAATTGATTTTGTTGGCATTATTTGTGCAATATTACAAATTAGGGTAAGATATTGTTTTCATATTTAGTAAAAGTGATTTAATTGGAAGATTCATCTTTTGATTTGTTTCTTATTAGAAATTTAGAATATTGACTTGGAATTCAAAAACGAAAACAATACAGGAAGTTGTCCAAGAGGATATTGTGACATATTTCTTTCCTACCGCAAGATCTACAAAGATTTGAAGAATATATAGAGTAAAAATCAAATTAAAGTTGTAAATGGAAATAAAGAAGCGAATTGTTGATTGATTAGGTTGCGCTTGGATTGAGAGATTTGAATGAAATTCAAGGGATTTCAAATCATCCCTCCGCTTGACAATTATTGTTTGCATGTGATGTAAATTTTGAAAACATTTCAAATTCATTAGAAACTTTTAATTTATTCATAATTGTTATTTATTAAATAATAAAAAATACAAATTTATAAAAATTGATTGTGTGGGTGTGGGTGTGTGAGAAATGTATATGTGATTGTGTGTGAAATGTGTGTGCATGAGTAACTAGAATACGTGTGTGTTATAGGGGATTGTCAAAAAACAAAATTTTGGTGTCGCAAATTTATTTTTGATAGTTGTAGGATTTCTAAAATACTAATTAAAAATACTAAAAAAATAAATTAAAAATTTAGAAAAGCATCATACAAATCGTTCACTTCAAATTATGAAAAACTGCTTTGTAAACTATATTCAATAAAAATATCGAGTGTGATATCATTGTGATTGACGTTTAAAGAATTATCTGGTTAATTGTGCTAATTTTATTAATCAAAAGTATCCAATTAAAATATCTTCTTTTTTTCAATTTCTATAAGATTTAAATAAGTAGGCAAATACTATTTATTTAGTTTTGTATACAATGTATTGTAGGTAAAATCACTTCAATTAAATTTCCACGATATTTGATAAGCAACAAATATATTTATTAATAATAAATTTGAATAATTTATTTATTTATTTGTGTTTTGATTTGTCAATATATATCATCTACGTAGAATTTTCGATTTATGAAAGAAAAAAAAAGATTGTAGATAGAATCTTTGTTTTTTTCTTATTTGTCACTTTTAGATTATAATAACTTGTATAGACAGAATATATGTGTTAAATATTAAAAGATAACAAATTTAAAAGATAGTGTAAATATAATCTTTGAATTTTTAATTAATTTGTTACCTTTTAGATTTGTATATCGGGATGTCACATGGATAAATGTGAAACAACCAATTTCAATGAGGTGATGAAATGTGTCAATTTTAGTTTTTTTTTTTAGTATATAGGGTTGATGTGACTATTGTCTGATAAATGGTTTTATCATGATTTTGATGATTTTGTTTTTATACCAAAACAATAGTTTTAAAGGTTGTCCAAATACTCCTAAATGATTTAAAATGGTTTTAATATTTTCCGGAGTATTTCCTCAAGTTTATTTTCGATAATATTGGACAACATTTTTAATGATTTTATGTCAATGGGTTTTTCATTGAAACTATATTTCTAATGTTGTCCTAAATACTCCCGATCGGTTTAAAATGCTTTTACGAATTTTTTGGAGTATTTCTTGAGATTTATTTTCGATAAAAATCGGACGACATTTCATTAAGGATGTCGGCCGGTCGACAAAGAGGCGACAGGTGCACTGGAAACGAGTTTCTTAAAAGCAGAACTCGCGGTACTCTTAAAATTGGTCGGGGGACCGGTCAACCTAGGGCGACGCCGTCACCACTGGCGGCCACGGCCGACACCAGATAGGTCACCCGAGTGTAATATTTTGCTACGTTCTTTTCAAATCTTATTAGTGCGCGGCCGTGCTCCCTAAGTTTTGACAAAAAATTCTAACCGTTGTGCGGAGACAACTTTTCCCTAAATTGTGGGATTAATTTCTATGATTATAATCTTGATTTTAATTGCAATTTTTTTGTAGATATCGGTTCAAGAGGAGCCTATCAATGATCAATCATCTCCTATATATAGAGGAAGATTTGAAGCACAACAAAAAGAGAGAAGCAACACAACACAACAAGATATACTCAAGCAAACACTTGGTCTTATATTGTCATTATTCTTGTTGTAATTTGCCTAGCTTATCACTTTCACATTCTTGAGGTCTAGGCTATTCTTGATTACACTTGCACTCAATTGTATAATTCATTATCGAGTTGTAATCTTGAATTTTGGGTTATCATTCAACACAAGATATCCTTGTGAGTGTTCTGTGGTAAGAACACACTTGGGTGATCTAGGTGTTAGGTGTGAGAAGATTGTAGTAATCTTCTTATTGAGGTGTTGAAGAATTTGGTATTCTTGAGGTTGAAGATTGTGGTAATCTTCACAAGGTGCCGTTGGAGATTGTGGTAATCTCAAAGGTGGTGTTGAAGAAGAGTGTGGTGCTCTTCAAGGTGTTGTTGTAAGTTGGTGTTGTATTAATTTTGGTAATTAATAAAATCTTTTTCTTTTTGAAATCCATCCCGGATATCTTTGGGGTGGTAGAGATTAGGCCCAGGTGGGTTGAACCTCTATAAATCGGCGTGTGTTGTTTACATTCCGCACCTTCATTATTGTCTTTGTCTTTCGGTTCGAAAAAAGAGGGTAAAATCGAAAAGATGGAGATAATCTATTCACCCCCTCTAGATTATCGTAGCCGCTTGGACTTACAACTATGTGTGTGAAATGTGTGTATGTGAAATATGTGCAAGTGTGTGTGTGTGTGTGTGAGAGAGAGAGAGGGAGAGAGAGAGACTATATTTATAATTATATATATGAGGAGAAAATATATATAGATTGTGCCTTTTGTGCGTGAGAGGTCAAAAATTTAATGGATTTGAAATGACTAGGACTAAGGGTGGATTTAAAATTCATGGATTTATGTTTTTAACCAAACAAGTTAGGTGGATTTGATAATCCACTCGAAAACCCATCCTCAAATCCCTCCATCCAAATGGACCCTTTTGTAACTACAACAAATTAATTAATTTACTATTATGTTGCAATTCATAGAGATCTGTTAGTCCACCCCATTGGCAAAGTTAAAAATGGAGGGCAACATTTTTGTAGGCACCGAAAAGTTTTAAAAGAAGAAAAATAAAAGGTGGCCAATTTGGACACTAATTCTTGCACCGAAAGGTGCTTGAAATTTGTCATTTTGCTCAAGCTTAGGCTCACTTTACATCTTAGTCGAAAGGCTTGAAGTTTCAAAGTCCATCCCATAGGTCCTTGGTTCGACCTCCTAATGAGAATTGAGAGTGCTTTTGTCTCGAGGAGACAACAAACAAAGGGGAAGCCCTCTCTCTATATTTCCCGGTCACCGAGGGTGGCGGCCCGCGCCTTGTCCTTGGAAATAAGAGAAAAATGTTCAGCCCCTTTTCTAAAGAAGAGATTGAAAAAGTTCTCATGTGCTTCTAGACATGCTCAGCAACTTCCCAACATTTAATGGCTATTAGACTATTAGTTGGATTGGCTGCCAAGAGATCACTATGGCTTGGCCTTTAATTAATGACCTTTTGAGTAATGTATTCGATGTTAAATTGATAGTTAGGAGTTCATTTAGTAGTCCTTCCTATAATGGCTCTTTTCGGAGGCATAAGACCCACTTACGAAGGCGTAAGGCCGCGGTAAGTCTGTGTATGTAAGGAATTGTTGGGGATCGGAGGATCGACAGGTCATCCTATTTGCCTCTAAAAAGTTTCACCCAGGAGATGAAAAACACACCAAGCAATTAGCAATTGCAAGAAGAGAGAAAAATTAGTAGAATTTTTCATTCTCATCCAAAATAATATTCTATTTTCTCGAGTATTCCAAGTTGAGTAACTTGAGATAATTTGTATACCCTATTTTTAGGGAGGAATTTTGTAAACTACTATACATTTAGTGGATGATTTATCCGGATTATTGTCCCGTGGTTTTCCTAATTTGGATTTGCCACGTAAAAACTCTTGTGTGTTATTTTTTATCGTCTTTGCTTTGTTATTTGGTATTCTTGGTTTGTTTTTCATTTTTAATCCAACTAAATGGGGAAAAGATCTATTTTCGCTGTGCCGATGTCATTTATTTTGACACTCTTTTCCAATAAGTGGTATTAGAAGCCACAATATTGAGGACTAGAAGAATGGAGGAATCGATATATGTTGGTGGGATGTTCAAACTCAATGGATCCAACTACAATATTTGGTAATCGAGTATGTTGGATTTTCTCTACTGTAAGGATCTTTATTTTCCCTTTAAAGGCTATACTGCCAAACCCAAAGAGACGAGTGACGACGAATGGAAAATCCTACATAGAAAAACTGTAGGATATATTCGGAGTTTCATTGAGCATAGTGTCTTCCATTATTTTGCTAATAAGAAAAATGTTGATGTTCTGTGGAAGAATATAGAGACCATGTTTGAAAGGAAAAATTCCTTGAACAAAGCTTCTATTATTAGAAAAATTGTTTGACTCAATTGGGCTAGCTCAACTGGTGGCTATCCCTTGGGCTTTCTCGTGGGCTTTCCATCTGCGTCGCACTCATGGACTTCTCATCTCTAGAAGTGAATTTCATGCCTTCCCCCACACTCGAACCCATGACTTACAGGCTAAATCCTAAGTTTTTTTAGCAAAATAACACCCGGGGTGTGGGGATTGAGGCGTGATCCCCTACCGTATATCAAACAATCAAAATGTCATACAATGTCATGCCCGTCAAGGCGGAGAAAATCAAAGAACAAATAACCTATCACTACGATATCTAGAAAGACTATCATAATGAGATATCTAAAAATAAAAGGAGAACCAATGATCTATGAAAATCAAGCTCGGATATCCCGGTGGTCCATCCGAATGAGCGCTAGGAGGTGGTGAGAAACCGTGCCCTCATCAACAATGTGGATCGCCAAGGCAAAGAACTCCCAACTCGCAAGGTGATGGTGGTCGATTCCTCTCTCTGTGTATGTGGGAAATCGAGCTTGAAGGCCCTCAACATGTTCGAATGCGAATCGGGGGTGTCTTGAACTCGCCAAGAGCAAGACCACGGGAAGTGATCGTGGTGACCACCACCGCATTGCGTCAACTCGATCCAAATCAAGAGAAAAAAGCGGGCATGTCGTAGTCCCATCTCGGTAGCTAGAAGCTTCGGCATGAAAGCTAGACACCGCCTGGAAGAACAATGAAAACCAACATAAGTCTCGCCGAATGATCTCGAATCAATCCCCACCGCCAGCAATCAAAGTATCCCGATCAAACGAACCATCCGTGTTCGCTTGATGCGAGGAGCGAGGGGCTCGCCACATCACAATCCTCGGCTGCGTGGAACTGTGGTGGAGCACTCCCCTGCAAAAAGCCAACAAGAGGGAAGCATCCGGACCAATCTAATGGGTTGACGCCGACCTGAAACAAGAATCCAGAGATACCGCTCCACCTGCCAAATAATGTGAGATGCCAAGAAAGGAAGGTGTCGATCTTGACACTATTCCTTTTTCTTAGAGTTTGAGTACCACCGGTTGAGCTACCCCGGTGATGGTACTCAAACTCTAAGAACTTTCAATTTTTAGAGGTCATGGGTTCGAGTGTGGGGAAGACATGAAACCTACTTTCGGGGGGTGGGAAGTCCGTGCGTGGGCCGATGGAAAGCCCAGTGAGAGCCCACGGAAATGCCCAAGGGATAGCCCCTGTCGCTACATTCCGATGGCGTAAATCCAGTTTCTTCTCCTAGAAATCATAATCACGGGAGAGGTGTACAAGAGCAAAGACCATGATGTAATCGGTGATGTTCCTCAAGTTCCACCACCGAGAAGATGAGGTTAAAAGGTCTACCGTGACAAAGACGACCTTTATCGATACAACCCACATGAGTATATAATGCTCACTGTGAGGGGGGAGAACGATAAAGTTTCACAGAGGCCATATCACATGATCGAGGAAGGATATGTGGATAGAGACCGAGGAAAGAAGAGATGAACTCTTTGCGGGGAAAATCACACCTATGACCTGGTGAAGCTATCAAAAGGTAAGCGTGAATCGAGAAAAATAAATGGGTGTACGAGGTTGAAGATCAAGAGTAAAGCCTACAAGTATAAAGCTAATTTGGTTGTGAATGGTTTGATCAGGAAGAAGAAGGTGTTGATTTCAAGGAAATTTTCTAACAAGTGGTGAAGATGTCCTCAGCGAGTTGTTCTCGGTATAAGCGTCACACTTGGACCTGGAGATCGAACAACTTGATGTGAACACTACATTTCTTCATGGAGATTTGAATGAAGAAATCTATATGGAGCAACCGAGGAAGGATTCAAAGTCAAAAGTAAAGATAACTTGGTATGCAGGTTGAAGAAGAGCTTGTACGGCTTAAAACAAGCTTTCTGACAATGGTACAAAAGTTTGACTCATTCATGACATACCATGACTACAATAGAACCAACTCCGATCACTATGTATTCTTTAAGAAATTCGGTGATAATGATTTTATTATACTACTCCCTCTGTCCCAATTATTTATTCCACTTTGGTTTTCACGCAGTTAAAAAAAAAAATTGAAAAGCAAATTATACCTATAAACTTTCTATAATACCCTTATTTAGTTTGTATTGGGTAAATAAATTTCTTGACTTGAATAAGTTCACAAGCACATGAAAATTCACACCATAAAATTAAGTAGCCAATTTAAAATAAATTCAAAATACAACGGACTTTTTTTTTTTATCTTTTGAAACTAAAACAAATAGCCACATTGCTCATTTTTGGCGGTGACTTTTCACATTAAGGTTCCAAATGAAGATTTTACAATGAAACTAATTCATGCTTTACGATAGAAAATTCCACCGCTAGTTTTTTGATTCACGCCAAAAGTAGTTTTCAAATTTTTTAAAGACATTATAAATATGAAACATATGCAAATTAAATTTCACAACTTAAAGATATCAAGTAGAATAATGGCAACTCGATCGAGGATCTTCCAATCGATTTGAATACATTGCGAAAAATAGCGATATTGATCTCAACCAAATTCAGGATGAAAATGACACATTGGATAGTAATATACATACTCATCCAACTGAAAGTGTGGCTCATCCGATAATTAAGAAAAAAATTGAGCGCGAACTAAAAGTGGTGGTGTTCGGATCACTTCTCCTGAACAAGAACATGGGAAGTTGCCAAAAGGAACAATAAAAATGGTTGCCAATATATTTTCCATCCACTCGAGATCAATTTCTAGAATTTGGAATGAAGGAAAATATTTTTGTACCACAACTAGTAATGCACCGACTTTCTCTAACAAGCTCATGAATAGGGCAAGTCGAAAGAGAATTAACATTCATTTCGACAAAATAAAGGACATTCATCTTCGCCAAAGGACAAATATTAGATCATTATCGGATGCTTTAAAAATATCAAATCAACTGTACATAGGAGAATAAAAGATGGGAGCATTAGGGCGCACACGAATGCTGTTAAGCCTTATTTGTTGGACGAGAACAAAAAGGTCAGGTTGGAATTTTGTTTGTTGATGGTCGACGAAGGTACAACTTTATCTATCCGTACTTTTGTTGACATGTATAATCAAATTCATATTGATGAAAAATATTTCTATATGTCTAAGACTTCTCAAAAGTATTATCTCTATCCCAATGAAAATGAGCCCTTACGAATATGCAAAATTAAAAGGTTTATTACAAAGATAATATTTTTAGCTGCTATTGCACGTCCACAATTTGATGCTACTACAAATGAATTTTTGATCAAAAAATTGGAATATGCCATTTGTGTCGCTCGAACAGCTAAATGGAATGGTAAAAATTGTGTGGCTATGACTATAGAAATGAAGCCTATTTTGTCGAGTTAACAAAGATATAATTCGATCATGCATCACCCAAAAGTTGATCTATTCAATCAAGGAAAAATGGCCATGTTCAAGATCGAGGACTATCTATATCAAACAAGACAATGCACAACCATATTTGGATATCAATGATTTTGGAGTTTGTAAAAGCGGCAAAGACGGATGGATTTGATATTCATTTACGTTGCCAACCGCAAATAGTCCAGACATGAATGCCTTGGATCTTGGTTTCTTTAGAGCTACTGATTCAATTCAACATTGAGAAGCTCCATCATCGATTGAGGAATTTATTGTGGTAGTTGAGAATACTTTTAATAATTTTCCGAGTGAAGAGTTGAACAATGTTTTTTTAATGCTGCAGTCATGCATGGTTGAGGTTATGAAACATTCAGGAGGTATTGATTACAAGATTCTACATATGAACAAACATAAACTTATGAAGAATATGGACAACTACCAACATGTATTGAATTCAATTATGAAATCTTGGATATGGTGAAAGAGGCTATTACTTGATAAAGGCAGTGGGCGGAGAAGCAAATGAACTGTAGAATTAGAGTTAATCTTTTTCTTTGTCATTTTTTTGTCATATTTAATTGCAAAAACATCCATTTATTAATGAAAGGAAGAAATAAACTCCATAATAGAAATCTTACAATGGCATCATTAATTAATAGCAGCAACTTTATTTCCATATATACCATCTTCTAGTTATTCAGCATCTTTGTAAGTTTGTTCGATGGGTTCAGGGAGAGAACTAGACATTGTAGTAGTAGTGTAAACCGAATTCTAAAAAAAATCGGTAAGTAGATTTTTAACATTTGAGTCACTATAAGATGAATCTGTTGAGAGACCGAGATGTAGCCTTCAAATGTCGGTTCTACGCTCAAATTCAACATTGATCTTGTAAGTCCAGCGGCTACGATAATCTAGAGGGTGAATAGATTATCTCCATCTTTTCGATTTCGCCTCTTTTTCGAACCGAAAGCTCAAAGACAATAATAAAGGTGCGGAATGTAAACAACATGCGTCGATTTATAGAGGTTCAACCCACCTAGGGCTAATCCTCTACCACCCCAAAGATATCAGGGATGGATTTCAAAAAGAAAAAAAAGATTTTATTAATTTACCACAAATTAATACAACACCAACTTACACAACACCTTGAAGAGCACCACACTCTTCTTCAACATCACCTTTGAGATTACCACAATCTCTTCTTGAAGATTACCACAATCTCCAACGGCACCTTGTGAAGATTACCACAATCTTCAACCTTGAAGAATACCAAATTCTTCAACACCTCAACAAGAAGATTACCACAATCTTCTTACACCTAACACCTAGATCACCCAAGTGTGTTCTTACCACAAGAACACTCACAAGGATATCTTGTGTTGAATGATAACCCAAAAATTCAAGATTACAACTCGATAATGAATTATACAATTGAGTGCAAGTGTAATCAAGAATAGTCTAGACCTCAAGGATGTGAAAGTGAATAACTAGGCAAATTACAACAAGAAATAAGACAATGTAAGAACAAGTGTATTCTTGAGTGTATCTTGTTGTGTTATAGTTTTCTCTCTTGTTGTGTTGCTTCAATTCTTCCTCTATTTATAGAAAATGTCTTGTACATGATCGGCTCCTCTTGGGGACATGAAATCAGTAAAAAATACCAAGACAATTGAAGAAAAGAGCATTTTAGAAATAAATCCCACAAATTAAGGAAAAGATGTCCGTGACAACGATTACATTTTTTGTCAAACTTAAAGAGCGACCGGTCGTGAGAAATAGAAGTTTGAAATAAAGTAATGACAATTTACAGGCGACCGGTCGACGTGCACTCGACCGGGTCGACCTCTATCTACAACCTGGGTCGACCGCATCAACAAATGAAAGCGCGAAGTTCTGTTTCGTAAAATGAACTCCAGTGTATCGGTCGACGAAGCGTCGGTCAACGACACCTGCCGGTCGACCCCTGACTGGCCGATCGACTGACCAATATTACATCCGTCTAATTTTATGTTTCTAAAAATATCTTGTGTACGGGTTGTCTATAGGGCGACAGGTTGACCTCAAAACAAAAGTGTTGTCCAATATTTTATCGAAAATAAACTCCAAGAAATACTCAGAAAAATAGTAAAAACATTTTAGACCGATCGGGAGTATTAGGACAACATTTTGAAACATAGTTTGAATGTAAAAACCAATGACACAAAATCATTAAATGTGTTGTCCAATTTTGTTGAAAATAAACTTGAGGAAATACTCAGAAAAATAGTAAAACCATTTTAAAACATTTAGGAGTATTTGGACAACCTTTAAAAATATTGTTTTGGTGTAAAAACAAAATCATCAAAATCATGATAAAACTATTTATCAAAAGATCTTTCATTTTTCATCACAACATATTTATTTTCCCTTGCAATTTGCTTGAGAATATTCAATGGAGTTGGAGTACTTTTCACCTTTCATGGTGAGATGAATAGAGTTGTGATGAAAAATGGCTTTTCAACTGAATTTATATTGAACTGAAAATTAACGGAATACTAAAGGCACAATGAGACTATGAATCAAAGTTAGATGAAACGACTTTTGATTAATCATTAATGCTTCTTCTCATTTTCCCAATTGTGGGTATTCAATGTTTACTATATCCCATAAAAGTTTATTTCAAGATTTTAGTTTTCAATATAATATGGGGTATATTAGTAAATTCAAACAAAAATACTACCAAATATAGAACCTGGACTATATAGTTGGGACATCCCAAAAGGAATACGGACTATATACTTGGGACGGATGGAGTACTATTGTATGTGGATGAGATGTTGATTGTAGGTCAAGATGCAAGCAAGATTGAGAAGCTGAAGAAAGAACTTGACAAATCTTTTGTGATGAAAGACTTATGACTGACTAAACAAATTCTCGGGATGAAAATTTCAAGAGACATGGCAAGCAAGAAGCTCTGGCTATCTCAACAAAAGTACATCGAGAAAGTTCTTTAGAGATTCAACATGAACAAATCAAAACCAGTCAGTACTCTACTTGCGGGTTACTTCAAGCTCATTGCAACAAAATGTCCCACAAATGAGAAAGATATAGTAGAAATGCAAAAGGTACCATATCTTCTGCGGTTGGCGTTTGATGTATACTATGGTAAACTAGACACGATATTGCTCACGCATTTGGTGGTGTTAGTCGTTTTCTCTATAATCCAGGGAAGATCACTGTCTGCATTTGTGAAATGAATATTAAAGTACTTGAGAGGTACTACTAAATATTGTCTAAAATTTGGTGATGACCAAACCATGTTAGATGGATTCTGAGATGCGAGACATGGATGGTGATGTTGATTAGGAAGTCCACATTAGGAACATTAGGATACTTGATGAGATTTGCTGGGGGAGCTATCTCTTGGCTATCAAAACTTCAAAAATGCGTGGCATTACCCACAACTGAAGCAGATTACATTGTTGTGACTAAAGCATGCACGGAGATGTTGTGGTTGAAGAAGTTTCTGGAGGAATTAGACTTGAAGGAGGAAAAGTACACGCTTTACTGTGCGAGTCGAGCGCAATGCACTTGAGTAAGAATTCTTCATTTCGCTCAAGGTCAAAACACATTGATGTGAGATATCATTGGGTTCGAGATGTGCTTGATGAAAAGCTGATGCAACTTGAGAAAGTTTACACAGATGAAAATGGTGCAGATATGCTAACAAAGTCTTTACCAAAAGATAAGTTTGAAGCTTGCAAAAACAAAGCCAAATTGATTGATTCCCCACGAGGTGGAGGTGGTGGTGTTAGTTCACCCCGTTGGCAAAGTCAAAATTGGGGGCAACATTTTTGTAGGCAGAAAAGTTTGAAAAAAATAAAATAAAAGGTGGCCAATTCGGACACCATTGCAAGACCAAAGGTGCTTGAAATTTGTCATTTTGCTCATCCCATTTGCCTATAAAAATGATTCAGGGAGATGAAAAAACACAAAGCAATTAGAAATTAGCAATTGCAATGAGAGAGAGAGAGAGAGAGGGAGAGAGAGAGAGAGAGAGATTTGTATAAGTGTGTTTTGAGTGAAGAAAAAGAGAGAAAAATTAGTAGAATTTTTCATCCTCACCCAAAATAGCATTCCTATTTTCTCGGGTATTCCAAGTTGAGTAACTTGAGATAATTTACGTACCCTATTTTTATGGAGGAATTTTGTCGAGTGTCTTATACATTTAGTTGAGGATTTATCTAGGATGCGGTCCGTGGTTTTTTCAATTTGGGTTTTCCACGTAAAAACTCTTGTGTTTTTTTTGTCGTCTTGTCTTGTTATTTAGTATTCATGGTTTGGTTCACATTTTTAATCCATCTAAATGGGAAAAAATTTCTATTTCACTGTCTTAGGTGTCATCTATTTTGGCACTATTTCCCAACAAGATCAATTGCCTTTGAATGTAAATTACAAAGCCGTCATTGATCAAGAATTAAAGCGCACATTTTAAGAGTTGATTCGTATTCCAACACAACTTGGAACATACACAACACATGCACAAAATAGGGGCTAAAAATGAAGTTAAATTCGATTTTATATTGAAACCATGTTGTAGTTAAAAAAATCTATAACTTTTTATATTTATGTTTTCTTGTGACAATCCCATATTAAAATATTTAAAACGGAAGATAATATATTTAATGTCCGTATAAATCATCGCATTTTTAAGTATATATAATAAGAGAAATTTGAGAAATTGCCCTCCATCTGGGGTATTTTTGAAAAATCTTCCTAAAATATTAAAACTTGATTTATGCCCTTCACTCTCCGCCAACCTAATAAGCGGTAGTGAGGTGCACAATTAGGTGGGCAATAACGAACGAGATTTGGTGGGCAGTAGTGGTGTAAGAGTATAAATCAAATTTTAATACTTTGGAGGCATTTTTCATTACTACCTGCAGGTGGAGTAATTTATCAAATTTCCCATGAAATAATTATATCAGTTTTCCAAAAATGAAAATTGGAAATATATATTATTTACCAATAAGAAATGATAAACACATATGATTTCAATATTTTTAAGTGACTATTACAAAAAAGTACCCTAAGTTTTAGGCTAATTACAAAAAACTCCAATAATCTTTCAAAATTACAAATCGCAAACACCCCCTTCAGGTTTGTATATTTTACCTACAAATATCCCCTTAGGATACAATTTGTAAAATAGAAAACAAATGTTAACAAATCATTTGCAATTTTGAATGATAAGTGAGCTTTTTTTCTGCAATTAGACTAAACCTCAAGCATAGTTTTTGTAAGTAACCCATTTTTTAATAATATAAAGAAACCAAAAAATAAAAAGAAAAGAACTTTCAAAAAGAAAAACAAACATAGATCACTTTTCTTTAAAAAACAACAAAATTGCCCATCCCTATTATCCCTCTGGTTCACAAAAAAACAAGCAAGATGCCACGTATGAAATGAGTGCAAATTTTAGTACACAACAAATTAACCTTATTTCCAAGAAACCAACCATCTGTTCTCAGGTAGCCTTGAACTGGGATACATTTTTACAAGAACAAGAGAAGAATGAATAAATGACATTGGAATATCTGCACAAAATCCCTGTTAAATAACAGGTAATATATATCCAATTCGAGACCCTTCCCTTGGAATCCTCCCTCAAACACTTTCATTCAAAGAGAATCCAAGGAAGCAAACACAAGTTTGTCAAGAGATTTTACACCAGATAAAAAAACTCGGAACGTTAGCACGAACAGTGGAATACCGCGTTGCCAAAACACCTCG
Source organism: Rehmannia glutinosa (assembly GCA_016081115.2). Lineage (NCBI taxonomy): Eukaryota > Viridiplantae > Streptophyta > Magnoliopsida > Lamiales > Orobanchaceae > Rehmannia > Rehmannia glutinosa. The sequence goes on from JABTTQ020002635.1 coordinate 299,393, forward strand.
CTTTGTTTGCTATCTTCTTAACACCAGTTTCATTATGTGAAGAATTTACACTGTGTGACGGTACATGTATTCTGTCCATTATATTGATATTGGGAGCCTTAATGACGGTTTTAGACGTGGATAACGCCCATTGCATTCCCCATATAGAAAGCGGCCTCATGTATATCAGTGATCGGAAGTGCCCGTCAGTTGTCCAACCTTCTGGAGTCTGAAACGAGTATCTACACAAGCAAAGATAGGATCTTTAAGTATGAAGATCCACAAGATGACCAAAGAGGCATGGATAAACTACTTAGCGGAAAACCAAAGCAAAACCGGCGATTCCATAACAATGATGCAAGGATGGATTGAATTATCAAGAGTTTTAGAATGCAGGAAACATCCATTATAGTTCCAGAGTTGTTAAAAAAAGGGAAAATACTATCTTGGAGCTTTTGCTAAATTACAAAAAAAAAAAAAGAAAAATAACTCAGTTATCTACATATACCTATATTTGTTTCTAGGGATAATTTACAAAGAAACCCCTCAGGTTTGGAGTAATTACAAAAAAAACGTGCGAAGTTCCAAAATTATAGACAACCCTTGAAGTTTGATTTCGTCTTACATTTTCCAACTTACATTTGTTTTCGTTCGGCAATTTGTAATATTTAGAAAAGCTGAGGGATGTACCTGTAAAATATTTTATGATGTCTGCATATCAACTAACGGGTGGTAAATGTAAGACGAAATCAAAATCTCAATGAGGTTTCTGTAATTTTGAAACTTTTTTGGGTTTTTTGTAATTACCCCAAACCTTAGGCTTTCTTTTTTTTTTTTTTTTTTTTTGTAATTATCCCTTGTTTCTATTTCACAAAATGGACCTTTGGAGGTACTTGTCAAATAAACAAAAACTTAAAAAAGGGGTATATGTAATACCTTAACGGGTTATTTGTAATTTTTAAAGATAAACTGGGCTTTTTTAATAATTAAGTCAAGCATCAGGGGTAGTTTTGTGATTTACCCAAAAACTAAAAGCATCAACGCCGCTTTTCGTTGTGGCAAAACGCACGTAAAATAAAGTCAGACAAGATAGAGAACTTACCCAAATCCCTCTTCCGACCACCCTGCAATGAATATACCTTCTGCCGTGGCGAAAGCTTGCTCCTTCATCCCAGCGTGAATCATCGAGCAGCGGCTCCATACGTCACTCCAGTCCATATTTCACGAGACTGCATGCACGTCTCGTCAACCTTACCGCTCGGATGCATCCCGTTTACGGCACCCATTTCCCCCTCGAACTTTCATTACATTAAAATCATAGATTTTCTGGAGCGCGCTTCGAATCTTGTGGTCATCAAAAAGATCCGGCAAGCCCGAAGCTGCCATGTACCACTGTCCCGCGAGCTGATCGGCTTGAATGGACTTACTATTACTTTCGACCCACTGTCGTAGTTGAAATACGACCCATTCCATAGTTTTTCCTCGAACACGGCTTTCGCTTTTTTACGAATTTGCCCTTGCATTTCTCTGCGAACGCCTCATCACCTAGCTGGACGGCCATAGCTGCACCAGCTTGAAGAGCCGCGAGCCATAGCGAACCACAGTACGCGCTTATCCCATGAACGGTCCACGATCGTAAATGCGTTTGATCAGGAAAACCGTCGTTTTTCGATAAGACCGTCGTTATCACGATCGAATTGGTCCATGTACTCGATCGCGCGCAAACGGATGGCCAAACGTCAGCCCCGAGCGAAAAATCTCCCGTCGCGGCAAAATCTCTATACACTTGAAGAACGAATTTCGGATTAAGATCTTTCCATCGGCTAGTATCGTGTATGTTGTACGCGTTCATTTCATGCCACGGATCGTGAGTTCCAAGATCGTGCGAACGCACCTTTCACCTTACGTATTCCCCAATTTCCCTCGGCTAAAAATTTAACTTTTCTTGTATCCTCGAATAAAACGGCCTTTGCGGTCGCTGAATACTGAGCTCGATTTTGGGAACAGCTCGAGAAGCGCAAAAGACGCGTAGAAATGCACGTCGTACGTACACCACATTATGTATTCGACACCCTCCAGATATAGAAACCTGCCTACATCGTCGTCTGGAGATTTTCTAGAAGCTAGTTCATTACTTTCTATTGGATCAACATCTACAGAAGTATCGTAACCGTTTATTGTGGCCTCTTTAACAGTCACAGCTGATCTGTGAACTACCCTTGCTTCAGTTTTTTTGGCTTTTCTATTGTCCGTAATTATTGACTTAATACCTCTACTCGAGTCTTCAGTTGGTAAGCCGAGTCTGTATATAAAAGAGAAAAAAATGTCATGCTAATAATTAAAACGTTTATCAACAACTAAAAATTATGTAACATAGAATAATTAACTGGTGGAACCAACTAAATATGTTATATCGTCCCTAAAATATTTCTGATACGACTAACTGGCACCTGAAAACCACATATTGCGTTCTCATAATGGTATAGAACGACAATTACTTAAATACGTTTGCATCTCTGAAAAAGCCAAGGGGTCAAAAGACGTTTAATTAGATTTCAGTTCAGTAGCTGAGAAAAGCATAACATCTAATATTCCTTTCTCTAACCCAGCAAATAGATTTCACTTTAACCTATATATTATTATAATCTCACATATGTTTCCTATTCCACCTACCATGTTCATTATAATGAGAAAGAAATCATAGCATTTGAGATGTAAAATTATTAGTTTTCAGATTAGCATCAAGTTCAACATAAGCATGTTACTCAGTTATTTTATTTTAAAACCTCGCAAATGTAGTTGCGATCATATTTTTCTCATTCTCGGACAATTTACAACCAGGGCAAACTTGCTAGAAGGTTATATATTAGCCCAACGGTCATCATGGCAAAACATAATGCTGTGACAACAAAGGAATACGACTTGAACTCTTTAAAAACAAACAAAATCGTTTTTCATATTAACCCAAAATGCCTAAAACAGATCTTGATTTGAACAAGATAAAAGAAATAAACAGTTGAAAGGTTGGATTAATACCAATCCAAACTGTTCCCCGGCGACTAGAAAATAGAGCTCATTGAACAGGGTGAATTTGTACCTGCAAAGTAACATAAAGCATTCAGATCCACAAGCCAGAAAGTGAATTTTTTAGGGATAATTACAAAAACTTCCCTGAGATTTAGCCTGATTATAAACAACTCCAGTTATCTTTCAAAATTACAAATATTCACTTGAGGTTTCTATTCACCTAACAAGTACCCCCTCTTGAGACGCATTGAGGGTGCAATTTGTAGGATAAAAACAACTGTCAATGGTTATTTGTAATTTTCAAAAATAACTGGGTTTTTTTTTGTAATTAGACTAAAAGTACATGTTCCTTGTTGTCAAAAAAGAAATTACCAAAAGCAGATCTTTTTGTAGTAACTGAAATTATTATTGTCAGAAAAAGCTGTGATGAAATGAAGACAATACAACCATTACTTACCATTCAGGCAGTCGATCATCTTTAAGAATAGGGTTCTGCCATTTTTCAATCTCTTCCTCCCACAGCATGTATTCTGATACATATCCAAAAAATAAAGGCAATCCATCAAATACAATTTAATGATCATTAATCCAAAATCGAAGAATGTGAAGATGGTAAAATGCAACAAGGAGAATTAAACAGCTAAGCTGAAAACACTCACTGGTAAGCGAATCGTGCACCAAGTCCTTTGCTGCCATTTCGGACGTGCCATAGTATTTAGTGTACCTCCTGGACTCCCAGTGGATGAAAGAACAGTATGCAAAAACACGGTCAGATTTCCCAAAACCAATATATTCAAACTCCTAACCAAAAAAAAAAACGAAAGAGGATATACTACTCAAAGCTAATTTATAGAAGAAAGAAATAGCTAGGTCTAGTATTATCAGAAGCCTGGATCCAATTGCATAAAACCAAAAGGAAAGGAGTTGCTTTGCCCTCTGTTTACAGGATCGTTCGTATGACCTAGTATGGTACTATTTACACTGTCCTCTATTTCCTACGTCCCACCGTGGGGAATGATAATAGCTTCAATATACTTGAATAACAAACCAAAATACCGAAAAGGTCAACATATACAACACAGAATAATTTTTTGAAGGGATATACAAAAACAACCCTGATGTTCGGGCTAATTATAAAAAAACCCAGAGAGTTTTTAAAATTGCAAAAAAACCCTTGAGGTTGATTCCGCCTTGCGTTTTCCCTCTTCATAAGCGAAAAACATTTCAAGCCCCCTGATATAGAAATATTACAGTTACCCCTTCAATTTAAGACAATATCAAATCTTGGGGTGGCTTTTTTTGACTTTGAAACATCTCTAGTTTTTTTTTTTGGTAATTAGCCCAAACCTCAGGGGACTTTTGTAATTATCCTTTTCTCAAAGAAGCGAGATATAAACAGCCATCCGCACTATTTACAAAGCAGACATAGAAGATTAAAAAAACAAACTAAAAGACCATCCAGATGTAAATACCAGAAAACTGAAGTTTCGTTAATTACCTATGGTAGGACTTTCCTTGCAAAATTTAACTTTAGGAGACGACCAAGCAACAGAGAATGCAACTGTGCACTTTCCATGAGGTTCCACCCATGTAGAAGCAGAAACGGCAGCACAATGTGTGTCTCCAGGTGACGATGGCATGCTAGGTCCTTTGCTGAAGTTCTCTCGATCAAAGTGCCCATCCTAAATATTCAGACAACTTGGCTCACATTACAAAAACTATGAAGAGAAATATAAAGGGAAGAGCTGAATTTTAACGAATGACGGGTTAATAGAGAATTTTTACCTGCACCATTTTGCCCCACATATCTTTTGCAGTTATGCAGCTTCCTTCATTCAGGCCAAAACAAGGCAAAACTGACACGGTCACATTCTGAGTTTCACATGCAGCGATTGCATAAGTCACAGGAGGGTTATCTTTCGCGGTCCTGCAAGCAATCAATGTTATTGAAAAAATAGTAGCAGCATTGGTCTATAAGTAATCAAAATTCATCATGCACAAATTTGGATCATAAAATGTTGCAATAAAAGGGATTTCCTTTCCTTCAAATGGAGTAAAAAGTTATGTTGACTATAAAGAAAGGCAATTGAATAGCTCAGCCAGGAAGTAAGCAAAAACGAACTATAATGATACCCTGTGCACAACATTCCAATCAAGAACTCATATGAGAGCATGGTTTGCATGTTTATTAACATGCGAATCAAACCGACATGATAAAATTTTCTCCAGAAAGAACTTATAAGAACTTTGGTGATAGTGGCCAAGGACTAAAGCCAAGGGCTGCATCCAACATATTACACTAAATGTTTCTATTAAGTCATCTTTTTTAAGCACGAGGAACTTGTAGGAATACAAACCAATTACATAATATTCTCCAAAAAACATTACTGAGCTTGCACTAGCACTGCAACAAAACAGTATCCCAGTACCCAAATTTATTTCTCTTATTTTCCTTTTGGGGGTCCCAAAATAATGCTCCATTTCCTAAAATGGAAGTTTGTGTTTTTAAACCTACGCTATATAGCACTACTAAAGCTTAATCGACAAAAAATTCAAGAGAGACGAAACTTTTAACTTTTTAACACACATCTAAAACTCCAGGCCGAATCTAATGGGATATTTTTGGTCACAGGAAGTATGTACTAGCTATATGCCTCTCAAGTCAAAGACTAGAAACAGAATACAAAATTCTTCAAGTTCACCAAATCAATGTTCTTCTCTTGTAGGGTTACTGATGACTTCAATTCACAATTAACTTGTCAAGTTAAGAATAAATTGAATTCTTCTAGATTAAGATCCTAAAATTTTCTATCATGAGGAAAAGAATCGTGCTGATGGCTCAATTTCACATTTGCCTACTTGAAAAATCAGACAAAGAAAACATGCAAACCAACCGTCATATTTTACTAAAGAGAATGATGACTTGCTTGTGATGTAGAAGCACGCCTGATACTCCATCTTCACCACTGTAAAATAGTCAAAATAAAGGGCAGACAAAACACAAATGTTAAAATACAACCAAATCATAACGCATGAAGATAAAACACTAGTTTGAAAGATATACTCACATAAATGGCTCATTGACATGATCGCCTGATAGATGTGAGATGCCACCAATAGAATTCTGCATTAAAACAGTAAATACTGACTGAGTAATTGCACTCAGTTACATTAATAATGCCAGAGTCACTTCAACTATCAGCAGAAAAAACTCACCGCCCAGGTAAAAGTAGGCTGACCTTTGCCCTATCCTTTCCAGTATTCACCAACTACAGAAGATAAATAACTTCATTTAAGAAAGGACAGATAAGAAATATGATCATCGAGTTACTTATTAAAAAAATGATTACATGAAGAAACAAATATTCCATCGTCATAACACATGTTATCTCATAAGGAAATTATTCACTTGCAATGTTTTTTTCTAAAAATCAGTTTGCTATTGATGCCAGTTCCTCAAATAGCCTTGTTGACAATATAATTCGAGTTTTTTATTTGGATTTGCTCTCCCAACACAGAAATCTAAGATAAAAAAATATGATCATCAATTCAGGTCATTATATTTACAGCATTGTCCCATGCTTATTGATAGTTTTGTCACATGCGATCTCCTTTTCTAGCTCCAACAACTCAAGAAGGGTCATTTTGAAATCTGAACCAAAGAGAAACAAATGCTCTTTCTTCATCTAATTCCATGTCATTTCAGGCCGCCGACTCTAGAATTAATCTTCAAAATTATATCCTTCGATCTTATTTCTAAACTGGTGGAACTAGCAGCTTCCGATTGTCTAAACCATCTTAATCAACATTAGTAGAAATAGGAAACATGCAAGTGTCGAGCAAAACCATTGCTTGGCTTTGTCCCAAACCAAGGCAGATTATCATTTGTAGCTGTCCTTTGCAACAAATCCAAGTTATCTTCAGCTATTGAATACATTTCTAGACGATGTTGTAAGAATTTCAATCAACGAATGAAGAATATGTAGTACTGGCAATGGATGAAAGTGTGGAAGGAAAACACCACTTGGTGCTCATTTTAATGGAATCTCTATATCCACCCCGCCCCCAGCCAAAAAAAAAAAAAAAAACAGGAAGAGTTAATTTATTGCAGAATGAACCTGAAGAAGAACAGAGAGAAAGAGTTAAAATGAAATGCAAATCTACATACAGTGTAAACAAATACAGCTGTAGGAAGACTGCTCTCCCGGTAATTATGTGGTATAAATGGCGATATCTGTCGACAAGAAATTTTTAATTCTGGGTCTGGTTCACCTGTAGGAATAAAACAATGTATAAGGGACATGATCTATCTGGACAGCTATCAGGAAAAAAACGTTTTGATGGCTAGTTACCGTCATATATCGTCCACGCCCTAGGAAATAATGCATGATATGTTGAATGCTGACCATTCAAATTCCATCCCCATGATGATATACCATGATCGCTAGACTTCCTGTCAGAAAAAAGATGCAAATCAAATACAGGCACAATTGGTTTTCCAACTATTAGTTGTTAAAGTTGAAACTCCACAAACAGACAGAGCTTAAATAGATTATTGGATCACAAGAATATGTAGCCTCACAAGTGAAATATGTTTTTTAGATTTCTTTAATAAACAAACAAACAAGACCATGGTCTAAAAAGATTTATGCAAAGCACTTCAAATGAAAGAAAATCATGACTATATCATATGGTAAAAGTTCAGGCTAGAAGTAAGCTGTTTAGATTCATACCCCAAACCTTCGTGCCGGCCAGGAGATAGAACAGATGCATACTTTTTGTTCCCCCCTTCTCGGGATATGAAAATCTGTGGAATTCAAAATAATTAGGCAATCTTGTGTAATAATTATGCACTATTGACAAAGAAATTTTCCGTAAAGATTGTTTGTTCTTCGCATAAAATAAAAAATTGAATGCTATTTAATTATTTATATATCTAGGGGCTGCTTCACTGTATTTTCAGAAAGGATAGCAGCCAACACCGAAAAAGAAGCCCCGAATTTATTGCACAAAACAAGCTAAAAATTGAAAGGTTGCATTAACTCATATAGTCAATCGTCCAAAGACGTACTTATTGAGCTAAATTCGGAATAAGTCTAAAAACCCAAGTCAATAGGTAGAAGTACGAAATGCAACAAACAGACTCCTAATTAGTTTCACCAAACCATACTAGCTACCAAATTTTTACTTATGTTTTTCATATATTTATCTTTGTATTTATTATTTAAGTTTTATACAGTTTCCTTTTTTTTTTTTCTTAAGTTACTTACAAAAAATTTCAATTTGATTAAGATTTGGTTCAATTTTACCAAATGAGAACCCTACATTTTCTATAAAATGGAAAAGGTTTGATTATTTCAGTTCATATCATGGACTTTTGTGGATCTGTATCTCCATCATTACCACTTTCATTACCATTGAAGAGAACCAGGCATTCAGCTGAAGAAAGAACAACGTAATAAATTATAAATCCAGAAAGAAGGGCCTCACCGAGAATTGATTGGCCATCATCGGAGAAGTCTCGCATGTACCAGGAAGTATTTGAAAATGCCTGAATTCCCCTCTGAAGCCTCTAGATATGCTACCACTTCTGTAATAATGTTACATAAATGACAATCCATTAGGGTCTCATGACATAACGTCCGGAAAACAAATTAATTTCAGCATATGACTATTACTTACCCCATCCCACCTAGTGGAACTCCTTGTGATGCAGAAGGTTTGCAACTTTCTCGAGTAAAAGGATCTATAGGTGCTTTCTGTAAAATCCAAAAAAAAAAAAATGCTTAAATTTAACAGTATTCTGTGTTTGATTTTCTTTTACAGTAACAAAGTTTGGTGTTTTATGAAAAGGATGAGATAGGCAATTTACTCTTCCATAAGATGCCTCTTCCCGCACGTAATGCCACAAACGTATTCGAGCGAATCTATAATCAACGAAGATTGTGTCAAAAATCATTCGGGAAAGGCATATACACTTCTATTGGCAAGTATTATGAGAGATAGTGTTTGCTTACCATTTTTAAGGCTTCTGTAAATGTAATACTGAATTCTTTAAGAATACTAGCATGGCTATTTAATTTCCTTCTCAACGCTTGTTCGGGAGGGGCAGCACTGTCAAAATCAAGCTGTTGACACAAAACTCAGATAATTAACATCGGCGTATATAATCAGTGACAATGTAGGTGAAATGAACTAATATCATTCTCTCTCCGGACGTCCACCCCAAAAAAGAATAAAATAGAAATAAAATCATTGTGGAAATGATGAATATATAAATGAAATATGAAATGATTTTCAGGATTCCCTTAGCTCGAATGCTACTATCCGCATATCTAAAGCTAAAAAATGTAGATTCTACAACCTGTATTCAGGATACTACGGAAAACCTAATGCAGGACACTTCTCATCTGGAGAAAAACAAGACTAAGACCATTAAAAAACATCAGAGAAATACAACTTAACAGTCCCATTAACACCAACAAAACTAGAAACACCCTAGTCAAAATATACTGTCTTTATTTATACGAACGGGAACTTAATTTTATTTATATTATTCATTAATTCTTTCTTCCACCAAAAAATCAGGCCTATCAGCAGAATAACAATGAAGATCATTTGTTAGCCACATATATGCTATCTTTTTTACTTCTTTATTCCTCCATTAAATAATTTCTAGATCCACTGGGCTCTTCGATTTTCACAAAAAACATAAATTTAGCTCATCCAATAACACATATGGTTTTTTGATGGGCTCTATTTAGCTCATAAAACACTTTACTACTAAAGATTACATGAAAAATAAATAATTAAACTGCATAATTCACATCCCATTGATCATAGTATCTTCAAACCTCAATGCAGTGAATAACAATGTAAAATTCAATTTTATCACAAAAACATAATAAAAGTTTAGCTGAAGCAGAGAGTAAAAAAAGCTTACCAACTGCAAAGTTGTTCGATTGATGTACTCTTCTGGAGGCCATGAATTCTTTCTATAATGAAACAAATTCCCACTCACCATTTTCACTTTCCTATAACTCTATCTAGTATGTATACATGACTATTGAAGGACCCAAAATTGGATTTTCTATTTCCTCAGACAAAAAAAAAAAAGATTGGATTTCTTATCACAGTATGCAAAAACCCATTGCCTCAAAACTATCAAGGCTTACTATATAAACACAGAAAATTCACCCTTAGTTAAAACTTAGCGTCAAATCCTCCTAAAATCCAATCTTTAAAGCTAACCCACTTCTGGGTTTACCTCTAAACGCTACTATAAAAAATAAAAAAAATAAAAGAGAAATCGTCAAATTTTTTCTTGAAGTTTCAATCCCTGAATGCTAAAACCTCAAGAAAAGGTAAAAAGGTTGAGCAGAAAAATCCGGTCTGCTAATAGAGAGGGTGGGGATCGAAAATCTTGGGATTGTTACTAAAAAGATTTGGGTTTTCTGAAGTTTTTATTGTGGGTTTTATGGAAAATAAAATAAAACAATTTATTTTTCTAATTTTCTGTATTTACTGAGTTTATTGAAAGAAACAGAGGAGGAGCCACCACCTGGAGATATGGAGCTCAGCTGAATTGCCAAGTGGGGGATACAAAATAATGACTACACTAAAAACTCTGCAAATTTCTCTCACTGTATCTAATTGTCTTTTGTGTGTATGTATATATTTGGGTAAAAGATTTCTAGAGAGTTGAAAAATAAAAAATAAAAAGAAATAAATAATTTTTACGGATGTAAAATGTTGACTAGTTGTGATAGTTGAATGATTGTATCAGTCTTCCATTATGATTTGAACTAATGTTGAAAAAGGAGGCCACGAGTTGTTGGCCTTCTTTTTAGGCCCTTTTCACCTTTGGTTGGCGCAACCAATTAATTTCTAAGTGTGGCATTACAATTTATATAAATCTATAAATAATGTTAATTGATTTTGAGACTACATTATTTTGTGGTAGTCTCATCTCACATAGTAACAACGGTTAGGATTCAATTATTACCTAATATATCTACATGAGCGCGAACCCGGTGACCCAACAAAATATTAATATTTTTTAGAGGACATACTAATATATTTTTTAATATAACTACTAATACTTTTCAAAAGAATTACTAAAAAACTTTCAGGGGAAAACTAATATTTTTTTAGGGAAATTACTAATACGTTTCACGGGGACTACTAATACTTTTGACGGAGAAAAACTAATACTTATAGGGGGTCATTAAATATTTTTAAGTGAACTACGTAATAATATTTTTCAGATGAACTACTAATATTTTTCAGCTCTCGTAGTATTATATCACTATCCAATATTACAAAAACTAATACTTTCAAGTGAACTACATACTAATACATTTCGGATGGATCGCTAATCTCTTAGGATGACATGACTCACCAGGTCTCTGCTAATAAATAAAAACGTCATCAGGTCGGTTTTGGGGATCCGTCTAATGGTTTGGTCCGTTAGACCGTCTGACAATAGTTTTTGTCATTGATTTTAGTATCTCAAACTGATCACAACATTTCGAAATTCATTAAAAAGGTGTTTGACTAAACTTATTTAAAAATCTCAAAAACTACTATATTTTATAAGATGTTTTTAAAACTTAAAGATGCTAGATCTTATTTTAAGAATAACTTGTTGAAGTGTTTGAATAATATAAAATAGTGTAGCTTTTAAGATTGTCGGTATAATTAATTTTGCTCATCAAAATATGTCTTCCCCATAAAAAAATTATGTAGTATCGCGACAAAGTTATGGTTAGAAAATAAATTTTACTATAAGAGAAAAATGGGAGCAATGATTGCTGAAAATAATAAATAATAAAATAATAAAACGTCTAAATTCGCAGGAATAAAATGTTTTCTCGTACCATTTTCTGCCTATGTTTCTATTTTTCCTTCTCAGAATTTCCGATTTTCCTTGGCCACCAATTTGGACCCAGTTGTCTTGCACCTTACTTGGTTGGTTAAAAGAACACTTCTAAGAACAGTGGCTCTGTGAGCTCACCCCTGTATGGCACCAGGTTGACTAGTTAATTGAATAATTAATTACTATTTTCATCATTCAATTTGACTATTGAGTGAGTCTCTTGTAGAATCGTATCGTAGATTTAAATCCACGAGACGAAGCTCCCAACACCCAAAACCAAACGAAACCAATAAAAATTGAAAGGTGTTATAATAAATTTGTAGAATATAGACTTTAAGACAATGTTTGTAGTCTAAAGTTAAAAATTCTTTTCACATGTGCAACTACTATATAATTTGGTAGGTAAATTTTGGCTATAAATATGCCATAGTTTTACTTATAAATTACACACAACAATATCAAAGAGAAATAGAAAGAATTACTTTCTCTCTACAATATTATTCTCTCTCTAATATTTATTTCTTAGTATTTTGATAGTTCTATAATAATTCTCTTGTGTTCTTAAATTATTGTTCCATAACACGTTATCGCCACGAGTCTCCACCCGATTGTTAAAGTTTTTGGTGTATATGGGAAACACCGAGAAGAAAGATTATTGTTTACTTTGACAGGCAACAACGCACTCAATATTAACGAGTAAATCATATTTCTCGAGTGTAAAACTGTGCAAGGCACAAGTTACAACTATATCTGGTCTCGTTGAGATTATTGATGGCTTCGGGAATGCAACATTAATATTCCCTAATGGTACAATCCTGCAGATTGAAAATGCATTATTATCTAGTAGATCAAAAAGAAATCTACTAAGTTTTAAAGATGTGCGTGATAATGGATATCATTTAGGGACACTAAATGACCATGATAAAGAGTGTCTATGTATCACATCATATAAAATGGGCAAGAAGAACGTCCATGAGAAATTTGAAGCGACAATTTCTGGATTGTATTATATCACAATTAAAGCTTTTGAATCCTACGCCACCATGCCTTGGAAGCTGGTAAATCCTGATATATTTGGGTTATGGCATGATCGCATAGGACACCCAGGAACTACTATGATGCGTAGGATTATTGAGCATACCAATGGACATCCATTGAAAGGTACAAAAATGTTGATTTCGAAAGATTATTTATGTGAATCGTGTTCACAAGGAAAACTCATTTCTAGACCTTCAATGGAAAGGTTAGTTATGAATCACCATCATTTTTACAGCGTATTCATGGTGATATTTGTGGACCAATACATCCATCAAGTGGACCATTTAGTATTTTATGGTATTAATAGATGGATCATGCAGATGGTCACACGTATGCTTATTATCTACTAGAAATATTGCATTTGCTCGATTATTAGCGCAAATTATTAAACTACGAGCACATTTCCGATTATACTATTAAGAATATAAGAATGGATATCTTGGGAGAATTTATATCAAAAAGTTTTGATGAATATTGCGCAACATTGGGAATTAATGTTGAACATCCAGTAGCACATGTTCATACTCAGAATGGGATGGTTGAATCCCTGATTAAACGAGTTCAGGTCATTGCTCGTACATTATTAATGAGATCAAAGCTCACTAGTATAGCATGGGGTCATTACGTGATGTGCATGCATCAACACTTATCGATTATGACCTATCGCTTATCATATGCATTCCCTATGCAATTAACTCTTGGTTTTGAGCGGATATTTCACACCTACGCACTTTCGGGTGTCTTTGTTCCAGTACCAATTCCACCTCCTCAAAGGACAAAAATGGGTCCACAACGAGACTTGGTATATACGTTGGATTTGATTCTCCATCAATTATTCGATATTTGGAACCAATAACGGAGATTTATTTACCGCTCGTTTTGCGGATTGTCATTTTGATGAAACAACATTTCCATCAATAGGAAATGATAAAGATGTGTTGCAAAAGCTTGATTGAGAATCTCTCCTGGAATGAACAAAATTTATCCTATTTGGACCCGTGCACTCTAAATGTGAAAGTGAGGTGAGTAGAATCATTCATTTCTGAGAATATTGCTAATAAACTTCCGATGCATTTAATGATGCTAGTAAAGTTACAAGGTCTCATATTCCTATTTGGGAATGTTCCGGCCCAGGATTATTGTTCTGAAGAACATAAGAAAATGAATGATAATATCCTACGTAAAAACGCGTGGTAGACCTATCGCTCAAAAGATATTGTTCCTCAAAAAAAAAAAAGGAAAAATTGATACTAATGAGCAAGCTCCGGATGAATCAGAGAGCCTAATATCTCAGAAAATATTCAGATTAAAAATTCTGATAGCACCAAGAACCCCTTAAGCTATTGTAATGAGGTATGGGAACGAAATGAAATAATCATTGATGATAAATTTGCATTCTCGGTCGCTCAAGAAATCATTGATGATGATTATGATAGTGAATCACATTCTATAATAGAATGTCGTCAAAGGTCTGATTGGCATATGTGGGAGGAAGCAATAAAATCTGAGTTAGCTTCCCTAGAGAAACGAAATGTATTTGGACAAATTACTAGAACTCCAGACAATGTAAAGCCCATAGGATACATATAGGTATTTGTTCGAAAAAAAAATGAGAAAAATGAGATCGTGAGATATAAAGTCCGACTCGTAGCTCAAGGATTCTTAGAGACCTGGGATAGATTATGATGAGACATATTCACATGTGATGGATACAATCACATTTCGTTTTCTCATTGGTATGGTTGTCCATGAAAGTTTGGATATGCGTCTAATGGACGTAGTAACGACATATCTATATGGTTCACTGGATTCTAATATTTATATGAAAATCCCTGATGGATATAAAATGCCAAAGTCAGACACTCCTCGTGAGATATACTCGATCAAACTGCAAAGATCGTTGTATGGGTTAAAGCAATCTGGTCGCATGTGGTATCATAGGCTGAATGAATACCTTTCTAGAGAAGGTTACAAAAATAATCATATTTGTCCATGCGTTTTTATTAAAAGATCAGATACCGGATTTGCTATCATAGCTGTATATGTCGATGACATGAATTTGATTGGTACTCCCGAAGAGTTATCAAATGTTGTTGAATATCTAAAGAAAGAATTTGAGGTTAAAGATCTTGGGAAAACCAAACTCTGTCTTGGTCTTGAGCTAGATCATAAAGATAATGGAATACTTGTCCACCAATTTGCTTATACAAAAAGATTGCTCAAACGATTTAATATGGACAATACTCATTCCCTGAGTACCCCTATGGTCGTACGAAGTTTAGATCCAAATAAAGATCCATTTCGACCAAAGGAGTTCGATGAAGAGATTTTAGGTCCTGAAGTACCTTATCTCAATGCTATTGGAGCATTAATGTATTTAGCACAATGCACCAGACCCGATATCGCTTTTGTTGTCAATCTACTTGCACGATATATTTCGAACCAACTAGAAGACTTTCGGAATGGTATTAAACATATTTTTCGATACCTCGGTGGTACTATAGATTAGTTGGTTATCTCGATGCGGATATAGATCGAGATCCACACAAAGCTCGATCACAACGGTTTTGTATTTTGCTTTAATGGTACTGACTATATGGCGATCTACCAAACAAACATTAGTGGCTACTTCTTCTAATCACTTTGAGATAATTGCTCTTCATGAAGCTGGCAAAGAATGTGTTTGGTTAAGATCTGTTATATCTCATATTCGAAATAGTTGTCAATTGAAGCCGGTTACAGATACCACCACTATTATTTATGAGGATAATGCAGCATGTATAGCACGAGTAAGAGGAGGTTACATAAAAGGTACCAAGCATATTTCACCAAAGTTTTTCCATACACATGAACTCCAGAAAAATGGAGAGGTGGATATTCAGCAGATTCGCTCCTGCCATAAATATAATCTTGCTGATTTATTTACAAAATCCTTGCCGACATCAACATTCGAGAAACTAGTTTACGGCATTGGAATGAGAAGAGTCAATATGAAGCAAGATTAATGGATCAAGTTATGCAACTAATATCCTACATTTCAGGGGGAGCGAATATACTGTGCGATGTACTCTTTTTCCCTTTTTGTCTGGTTTTTATCCCATTGGGTTTTTCCAGCTTAAGGTTTTTAACGAGGCAGCTTATGCACAAGTCAAGGATTTGAGAATGTACCCTTTTTCCCTTATGTCCGATTTTTTCCCACAGGGTTTTTTCGGCTTGAGGTTTTTAACGAGGCATACTCATCCAACTTACTACAGTGTTACGTCCAAGGGGGAGTGTTATAATAAATTCGTAGAATATGGACTTTAGCACAATGTTTGTAGTCTAAAGTTAAATTTTTTTTTCACATGTGCAACTACTACATAATTTGGTAGGTGAATTTTGGCTATAAATATGCCATAGTTTTACTTGTAAATTACACACAACAATATCAAAGAGAAATAGAAAGAATTATTTTCTCTCTACAATACTATTCTCTCTCTAATATTTATTTCTTAGTATTTTGATAGTTTTATAATAATTCTCTTGTGTTCTTAAATTGTTGTTCCATAACAAAAGGAAAATTTTAGATGTTGACATGCTTGCATAAAAATTCTAGATGAAATATTAAATTTAATTATAAAATTGTGTTGATTTTGTTTTACTTACTTGTAAGCTTCTTAATAATTATTCTTGAATCCTTATTTTTGTTGACATGCCTTTGGTAATTATAATTAATCGATAAATACAATTATAGGATTTTGATTAATACCTGGAAAAAGGGAAAAACACAACTTTAATTTCATCATTTTTGTTATAACGAATTAAGCATAATGACCATTGTCCATATGCATTGTTTCCTGATCACGATTTTTGTGTTATCATTAAGACAAAATCATTTTTTCACTTAAAATTATAATACATTTTCACTTAAACGTGTAATAGTTTTCACTTAAAAGTAAAATACTTTTTAGTTCAAAATGTAATACTTATATAGGGAACTACTAATACTTTTCAGAAAAAAGTAATATTTTTTACGGTACTATTAAATACTTTTTAGGAGAATAACTAATACTTTTAATATGAATTACTAATAATATCAGTTCAATATGTAATATTTTTCTCTTTAACCTGTAATAATTTCACCTAAGACTGTAATACTTTTCAGTTCAACATGCGATACTTTTTGAGAAAAAACTAATACTCTTTAGTTATCATTACACCTGCCTATTATCCTAATATTTACAATTATGCCACCGGTCTTTTGGGATTGTTCACGGGTCATGCATAGGGATCCGTCTCATAAAATGTGACCCGTGAGACTATCTCATATGAGTCTTTTTAATTATTTATATAAATGTAATATCGAATAACTTAAATTACTGTAACATAGAGTATTACTGAGTTTTCGACAATGATTATACTTTTTTAGTACATATCCTGGGAGGGAAATGTGAGAATCGAACCCTTGACCTCTGATTTAGATTTGAGAGTATAAATCACTTGACCAACGTCCGATTCTCTTTAACAAATTAATGCATGTAGTTTTAGATAGTGTAAAGTACATGCATTTTTGACAAGTCATTCGAAAAAATTCACTAATAGAATGCACGGCTTTAGCTATTATCATCCATGACAAATTACATTTCTGTAACTTTTTTGTTTTAATGTGATTAAAGTGATCCAACATTCTCAAAGCATTTGATTAGTTAGACAGAATATTATTAATTTATGGATAAAATCTTACAAAATTAAAGCAATTTACAAGATCATAACTCGATAAAATATTTCGTATGAATTCTTGCTCTTCATTGTTGAGGGGGTGATTTTTGGCCATTTTTGGCCCGAAATCACCCCATCTTCATCTTTTTATTTTCATTTTCTAAATAAGTGGTTTTTTCACGTAGATCTAGGTTGTTTATTTCCTTTTATTATTTGTGATTTTGCCGTCTGGTGAGGCGTTTGGTTTGTTGTGTTAGAATTGACTTATTTAGTCAAAACTCTAATAATTTTAAATTGTTTTTTATCTTGTTATTTTGCCATTTTTCTAGAAAAAAATATACTAATATTTTTGCAGGCCCAAATTCGTGGATTTAAGATACAAGTCGGCAGTTTGGGAGTTGAGAGATAGTGGGGATTGAGTCCAACTTTCAAGGAACCAACATCCCTCAATCTCCCCACTAGCCCCTTAACTTGAAAGTTGGTTTTATGACCTAAATGGGAATATAAAAAGGAATTGCACGAATTTATTGTGGATTCATAGCACGAAAATTAGAATTAAAAAGAGAATCCACCATTTTATACAAGAAGTAAGAGGAAGGTGCCTAGTGTGTTTGGAGGTGTTGGTATCACCTTTTGCAACACCATCCTTCAGCGTTTTTCTTCTTGTTGATATTTTTGAGAGACAAATTGTTCCTGGGATAGGTTCAAGTTGTTCTCTTACTTTGATGGATTCCAAAGCTAGAGATCGGAGTTTTTCACAAAAGAGTCCAAGTTTTACATAAGAAGAGAGAGAGGTGCCTAGTGTGTTCGATAGGTGTTGACATCACCTTTTGCAACACCTCTTGGGAGTTGTTTCTTCTTGGTAGTTTTGGGAGACGATCTGTAATCTGTGATAGGTTATAGTTGTTCTCTTCTGTTTATGGTAGAAGGTTGAGTTGAAAGACCAAGTACAATAAGGAAGTCTTTGTCTTATTCTTTATTTTGTGTAATCAACTTTCTACTTCATTGTTTTTGCCTTAGTGGCGGGACACAAGTATTTTTATACTTGTGCAAATTTTTATATCCTGTGTTCAATCTTATTTTTATGCTTTGTTTATTTTTCATAATTGATAAAATAAATAAAGAATCTGAAAAACACAAGTTTCCGCCGGGTGACACCTAGAGATGTTGCCAACATTCTGCACAACACTCACTGCAAACTTAAATAATTCGTCCCCTCCCCCCGAATTTCTAATAATTGGCATCAAGAGCCTACACTTGATACTACTAAGTGAGATCCTGTATTTTTTTTTTGCAATGTTTGCTGATGGATGGTCAAGGATGTTCGATAGTTCGTCCCCCAGTTCTTGATGAATCAAACTATTCTTATTGGAAAGGTAATATGAGGGCCTACATCCCTATCTTGGCTGGATGGACTCCTCCAAGGAAAATTCAGAAAGATTATCCCACTTTTCAAATCATTAGAGAAGTTTCAGATCCCATGAGAAGAAGAAGAAAAGAAAGGTCAAACTATTAAGATATGGTTAGGCCATCTTACTTTTCTTCTATGTGTTTAATGGTAAGAGCTTTATGTTTTGTGTCCAATGTTGAACCAAAAAATGTGAATGAATTAAGGATAAATGTTAGATCAGTAACATGCATGAACTGTACAAATATGGTGATATTGAATATGTTGATGTCAGCTCATTGTGTTCTCAACTTTTGTGGATGCATCAAATGCTTGATGATTATGGTATTTCTAATGATATTCTGGCCATGTATTGTGACTACCTAAGTGATATAGATATCTCTAAAAATCCAGTGCAACACTCCCGAACTAAACACATTGACATAAGGCACCATTTTATTCGGGATTTGGTGGAGAAAGGTTTGATTCGCATTAATCATGTTTCCATTAAAAATCAGATAGCTGACATTCTCACTAAATCGTTGGATTTTGAGAGATTTTCTAGTCTTCGGAAATCTCTTGGTCTTTGTGTGCTAAAACAGTGAAGTGTGGTCTGAGGTGTGACGACACTTGTCGTAACACCTATTTCTTTTGTTTGTTCTCTTTTCTATTTTTAGGTTTTAGGCATGTTGTATAATATCTTCAGGGTTTTCAAATTGGGTTTGCCATTTGTGAAACCTTTTCTATTAGATTTGAGTTATTTTTGTGGCCAAAAATTAGATTGAATATACTACAAGTACTTGCACATTTTCTTCCTTATATTTGTACATACTTTAGCTCCTCTGTTTTAAAGTTAGTTACTAAGTAGTTGAGGGGTCTTTCCTCTTGTATGATCATGCCCCATGCGAAAATTGTAACGTTTTTCAAACATGAGCTTGGCTTCGCTGATTATAGTCATTAAAGTAGTTGAGGAATCTTTCACAATTCTGTGATCATGTTCCATGTGAAACAATGACTTGTTAATTAAGAGCTTTTATGTACTTGTCTAAAAATTGGAGAAAAATACACAAAAATGTGTATATAAAAAAATACACAAAAATGTGTATACATTGGTTGAATTTGTGTAAGGAAAAATCATAAAAAGATCTGAGTATGGCCATGAAAACTGTTTTTGATGAAAACTGAGAAGTGTTTAGCCAGATGTGGCCAACACTCTCTTTGAACACCTTGTGGTATTTTTTTTCAGCTTTTGTGTGCTTGACTGCATTTTTTTTATATTTTTTGGTTCGATTTTTTTTCCTTTTTTAAGGCATAATCAGGATTTGATTCAATGGATTTGTCCCTATAAACTGATTTTCAGCGGTTACGTGTGGTGGTTATTCTTTTTCTCTCCATTATCCTAAAGTTTAGGGGCTTAATGTTAGTGGGTTGAATTGAGAGGGAGTTTAATATCTGGAACTTGAGATAAATGTCTGCACTTAGTGGGTAGATATTCTTGGTCTTTGTATTTCTTATAAATATTGTGATTTATTTCAAGTGTTTGTAACATCATTTATTTTCGATTTTCGATCCTCTTATTTCCTTCTCTCATTTTCTCCATTCCGAAGCCCAAGGCATAGACTAAAAGAACAAGAATCCTTAACTCCTGCGCTCTTCCTATTCCCATAAATATGATCTCCTTGAGGGGCCTCACATTCGTGATCTTCCCATAAGTGAGGTGGGAGGTGTTGCCACACCTCTCGGCACACCCCGCCCGATAATTTGTACTAGTTCCTCTCCACTTACTTGAACTTCAGTTGTAAAATGCCATTGCTCAAATAAAGATCTTTACTCGTATTCGGGATGAAACAAGTAGATTGATTTACGCCAAAAAGGGGGGAGAAAGCGCACAAAACGAGTGAGGTTGGAATGGGAATGAAGTGGTAGGGTCCGAGGAGCGGTTGGGAGAAGAAGATGAGGTTGGCACGATTCTGGGGAGAACAGGGTGCGGGAGTGGGACAAATTTTTGAAATCGAACTGGTACCGAAAGTGTTGATGAAGGTGTTGCCAACACTAGTGGCAACACTTCTAGAATCAAGTCGATGATTAGTCCCCGTGTTCGAGGATGGTATTGGGGATTTTTTTTTTTTTTTTTTTTGATTGGGATGATTGTACTGAATAATGAATTTTTTTTGACATTATTTTGTCTTGAGTTTTTGTGCAGGTTTTGTTCATAAATTGGCAAAAAGGGGGAGATTGTTAGAGTTGACTTATTTAGTCAAAAATCTAATAATTTTAAATTATTTTTATCTTGTTATTTTGCCAATTTTCTAGAACAAAATATACTAATATTTTTGCAGGCCCAAATTCGTGGATTTGAGATACAGGTCGGCAGTTTGGGAGTTGAGAGATAGTGGGGATTGAGTCCTACTTTCAAGGAACAAACATCCCTCAATCTCCTCACTAATCCCTTAACTTGAAAGTTGGTTTTATGACCTATTTTGTAGGGGTATGGCTGATCTATAAAAAAGAATGGAGCTGCATGAATTTATTGTGGATTCAGAGCATGAAAATTAGAATTAAAAAGAGAATCCACCATTTTATACAAGAAGTAAGAGGAAGGTGCCTAGTGTGTTTGGAGGTGTTGGTATCACCTTTTGCAACACATTCCTTCAGCGTTTTTCTTCTTGTTGATATTTTTGAGAGACAAGTTGTTCCTGGGATAGGTTCAAGTTGTTCTCTTACTTTGACGGATTCTAGAGCTAGAGATCGGAGTTTTTCACAAAAGAGTCCAAATTTTACACAAGAAGAGGGAGAGGTGCATAGTGTGTTCGATAGGTGTTGACATCACCTTTTACAACACCTCTTGAGAGTTGTTTCTTCTTGGTAGTTTTGAGAGACGATCTGTAATCTGGGATAGGTTATAGTTGTTCTCTTACATTTCTGGTAGAAGGTTGAGTTGAAAGACCAAGTACAATAGGGAAATCTTTGTCTTGTTCTTTATTTTGTGTAATCAACTTTCAACTTCATTGTTTTTGCCTTAGTGGCGGGGCACAAGTATTTTTATACTTGTGCAAATTTTATATCGTGTGTTCAATCTTATTTTTATGCTTTGTTTATTTTTCATAATTGATAAAATAAACAAAGAATCTGAAAAACACAAGTTTCCGCTGGGTGACACCTAGAGGTGTTGCCAACACTCAACACAACACTCACTGCAAACTTAAAGAATTCGCCCCCCGAATTTCTAACATGTTGCCGTCTTGTTGCGGTGTTTTTCTTGTTTGGGCGATTCAAACAAGCAAGTTCTCGATCAGACAGAGGTAAATCAGATTGTGGTCTTCAAATGTTGCAGATCTGGAATCATATGTATTCTAGACATTATAGATTTCTCAAAATTGTAGGCTCTAAGTCGATTTTTGTTATTAACCTAGATGCTATGAATCTTTTCATAGTTTTATCTTTTATGGTTTTTAACAGATTTGTTTCCATTTTCTATCGATGTATTGCTAGTTTGAATTAATTAATAAATTTATTTCTCTTGTCAACAAAAAAACATAAGTCACAACAGAAATTTAAAAAATAGGTGAGAATGCCATACTTTTAACGTAAGAGATAATATTTTTAGGATAAAAATTAACATATTGTCAGAACAAGTAAAAAGTATGTTCTATTACTTTTACACTAAGAATTTTACTTTCTACACTTAAATGACATTACTTTTTTTTGTCCGACAATGCAACCATCTCACACAAATTTTTATTGTCTCACACGAGTTTTTAACAAAAAGTAGGTGATGTCACATGTTAGATTGTTACAATTAGGACACATTTATTTGCTCGATTGGACCAAATTGATTATTGACACGTCATACTAAATAAGCTTAGGGCATCACCAGGTGGTAAAACCACAAACCTGCTTTTTTTTTGTGGATTCCACATTGCCACATCAAAAGCAAAAAAAACCTCACTCTATTTTCTACAATAAAAAAACCTCCTACAACTTTTTTATGGACCCCACAATTCAATTACATTTCTTAAAACTCCTCTCATAATAATTTTTTTATTTTCCCCAAAAACCTTGATTTGTAGTTACAAACCAGGTTTGTATTTAAAAACCTAAAACCTCATCACATAATGGTGTGAGGCCACATGTTTTTTCTTCAAAAACCTTAGCAAAAACCTCCACTGGAGGTGCTCTTAATAACGTCTTCAATTCAAGAATTCCAACAAGAAAACTTTTATAGGGCCAAAAAAGTTATTTAATCTAATAATAATTCAATAAGAGACATTTTGTGCTTGTGAGTTTCAAAAGTCCTAAAAAAGATAATTATCAAGGTGTATACACACACTATCATTATGTTTTTTTTGAAACAACATTATGTTAGATTGTCGGGGTGGAGGGAGGGGGCACCTTTTTTTTTTTTCTTTGTCCCATTTTTTCAATGGAAAAATAAATAAATAAAATTATATATAATTTTTTAATTGGAAAAATAGTTGAGCTAGAGATAAAAAAAAATTGGGCTATGGGTAACCGAATCGTCTGGCTACGCCACTGGTTAGATTACGCTCCATTTGACATCAATTATAAATCCAATGGACCAATTAGGGTACTTTAGTCATATTACCATAATCTTACCGATTTATCCATCGAAATTTACATTTTTTCACATTTGTATTAACAGATGTTAATTACAATCAATTAAAATGTACATATTTATGTAATAAATCAGATTTCATATCTAATAACTTATCATGTTCATCCAAACTAACAAAATAAACAGAGTTGGATGTGTACCGATTATAATTGGTATATAATTGTTTGTCGGTAATTAAAAACTACACTTTACTAATTTAAAAAGTAGTGTCCAATCATGTTGGCAATCATATTCAATTATTTGCCACCCATACATGTGTAGATTTGGATGCAAAGGTTGTAAAGGAAAATATTTCATATTTTTATAATAAAAAGGAATAAAACAATATATATTATATAGAAAATTTGAAGAACATCAAAGGAATATGTGGACCTGATTCATATTCTAGTCACACCACTTACATGAGAAAACCCAAATTATTGGCAATACTTTAGTATAGTTCTTCTTTAAATTTTTAATTGTCTTAATCTACAAGACATAATTGGTTCTAATCTCTTTATAAAATTATTTCTCTACTTTTTCTTTTGTTTTTTTCCTCCAAAGTACTCCGAAGAGTACTTGAAAGTTGAAAAAGACTTATTGAATTTGAATAAAGGAAAATATTTCTTTAATTGTGAATCTCGCCTCTATTAATATAGCCATCACACTATACATGATGTAGAACGCATAACAATATAGTAAAAGTCATACGTTCAATAACACATAACTGATTCACAAAATAGAGGGAAATTGGAAATCTCTCAGACTGAGGAATTACAATCGTTTTAAAGTAGAACCCTAATTAACTTAAGAAATATTAAAATTATGTAAATAACTTAAATTTATGGAAATTGCAATTAAAAATGAACCCTTTATAATATGATTATATGATTAATTATAAAAGTGTCGATCAACCCTCAAAACTAGTCTTTTTGGGCATTTGGATGGTCCTAATTAAGAGGCATGAATTTCCACTCCATTTCTACTGCGTCACTGCAAGTTTTAATCAAATCTGTGTGCTACTTTCTCTAGTAATTAGACACTAATATCAAAAAAGAGTTTCTTAATTCTTATAAAATATACATTATATATATAGTTATTGTGTATGTATACATACATATGTGTGTTTATGTGTCTAAATATATATTGATATACATACATATATATTATAAACACACGTATATACTATAGATCATAGTCAAAATATATTTCTTAACATTTGATTAGTTTAATATTTAATTAGCAAAAAAAACTAATAATATTGATATATTTATTGAAAGCGATTAAACATAAAATTTTGTAATTATTACCTAAATATATGTCAGTAGTAAAAAATAATTAAGTAGATTACTAATAACCATTTCAAGTAAATTTAGTAATGTTTAAAAAGAGGCCAATTAATATAAGTGAATCATCTCATTAATTAGAAATTACTTATTGATAAAGAAGATTATGCTCATCTCATAAGTTGACACATGTAAATATCCTAATTATGGACTGAGTGCTACTCAATTAGGTAGCATCGAACATTCCCATTTCAATATTTTTCGAAACTCTGATCTCCCCTCTCTATACATTGATTGAATCTCTATTTGAAATTAATATGCACACACATTCAATACATGTACGACATTTGATCGACATCCTATTATTCTCTTCTTCTATAAAGTTATTATTCTAAACTTCAAATAGACTTGAAAAATTATAGCATTCAACAACTTCTATAATTAGTTGCTTTCAACTTTTAATCATATTGCATTTGTCTTATATATATGCTACCATTTCGTTTCGGATTTGTCCTATGGTATGGTTTTAAAAACATCCATATGTCGTAATTGTAGTTGTCATCCAAGCCCAATCCAACATATATTTCAAGTATTATAAGCCAATTATAATTTGTGGAGTATATTCCTCCCAAAAAAATAATAATTTGTGGAGTATATTATAAAAGCACCAAGGTCCAAGTAACAGAAAAAAAGATATGTTTGTTGCTTTTACTAAAATGAGATTGTCATATCCTTTTTCTTTCTTTGAGAGTCACAAAAGTGTCAAGACTCAAGTGATTTGGGTTCTTGGCCAATGTCTGAATTTGTAATTGTCCTTTTGCTTTTGCCCCAATTACAGAATATGAAGAATTAAAGACCACAAGTTGAAAAAGTTGGCAAGAATCACAAACTAAATTGCCAAAATTTGCATGTGATTTAGTAGAAAAAGATAGTCTCCAACCCCAGCCAATTTGTTTGTGGATAGTTGGATTTACAGCATAAGAAAGATTCTCAATAAAAATTCCAGAAGGCACAACTTTAAGTAATAAT
This sequence comes from Rehmannia glutinosa, assembly GCA_016081115.2. Classification (NCBI taxonomy): domain Eukaryota; kingdom Viridiplantae; phylum Streptophyta; class Magnoliopsida; order Lamiales; family Orobanchaceae; genus Rehmannia; species Rehmannia glutinosa. The sequence continues at coordinate 325,330 of JABTTQ020002635.1, forward strand.
AAGAACACTACCATGATTTTCGAGAGGGTAGGGTTGGAATGGAGATTTGGTTTATAATATTTGTTCCAATTTAGTTGATACTAATATAATTCGGGGCATTTATTTAAATTATCGTTCCATTTCACATTTTATTTTCAATTATCATTGGATTTGCATTTAATAGTGCATGTATATGTTACACATAATATAATTTCGTTCATATTAATATATATGTATTCTACATTCTTCATTGAATATATGATTGACTCATGTTCGTTCTCATATGAGTGTGCGTATTCCCTCCCCTACTGCACCCTCAAAAAATTACCTATGTAACTACTCTATCCGAAACTAAGACATGTCGGGCAACAACCCATATCATTTTAATTTATTTCTTGAAATTTATTGCACTCCAAACATATTATACAATACTACAATCGTGGAAGTAAAATACAAGCTAACTTAATTTATAGTTTAAATCAACCAAAATTTGCTTAACCAGTTTTAGTTGGCTACTGGACTACAAACTAGTGTAAATTTGAAAAAGATTTTGAGAAGTCATTTTGTTTGTTAGATAAAATGATTAAAAGAAACACTATTGATTCTACATAGTACATACAATTTGGAACAAAATATATAGCAGTTCATAAAAAATTAAAAATCCAAAGTGATAAGACTTATAATATGTACATTATATATATGTGAGCATATACATAATATGCATATTTTTTCTCATATATATATGATGTTGTTTTCTTCCACTCACTCCAAGTTATGGAATTTGATAAGCCAATCCAACTTCTTCTCCGGAGCGGTAGTGTGTCTTTGGACAGAACTAGCCTACAACACACAAAAGAAGGTTAGGGGATCCATGGGGTTGTCCCATGGAGCCCCTCCGACACTCATTCAACTTGGTGAACGAGAGAGAATATGAAGCGATAAAAAGAGAATATTGAATGCGTCTTATGTGAATTATGAGAATATATCCTTACAAATATGTTGGAGGGACCTTTATATACCTAAGTGTGGGCTTCATGCCATGTAAGAGAAAACGACACGTGATTCCGGGTTGTTCCAACTATAACCCAGTAATTAATGGATAATTAATTAGATTAAATAAATTCATAATTAATATTATAGTAATAATAATGGAAGGACATTTTTGCCCACAATAATATATATATATATATATATATATATAGGATATGAATTAAACGGGTCCTCCCATTTGGGGTGAGTCCGCAGGACCCAATCCTAACCATAGATTAACATTTTTGGGTGGTCAGGATTTTTAGGGGTTTTATATTTTTTTGTTTCAACAACTAAGAAGGGTAGGGTGGTCATTTTACAATATAGAATCGATTATTGAGATTTGATGAGATCTCAATCATGTTCAAATTCCTTCTCCTTTACGCGCATGTGCTTTGATTTTGAGTAACCCATATCCCTCATATTCACGTTTTTTTTTCCAAAGATATTCTATTGTTAATCGCTTATGTAATATAATTATATTGCATGTGTAATTTAATCATATTTGTGTTTCATATGTAGTGTATATTTGTTGCTTATTACTTGCTTATGTAGTTAATGTATTTATGTTGCATATGTAGTGTATATTCGATTTGCTTATGTAGACGTCATATGGGTTTGTTGCTTATGATGACTTGCTTATGTAGTTAATGTATGTGTAGTGCATATGTAGTCATGTATATTCGTTGCTTATGTAGTATAGACTTGTTGCTTATGCGAGTATGGATTTGTTGCTTATGAAGTGCTTATGTAGTTAATGTATCCGTGATGCATACGTAGTGTATATTCGTTGCTTATGTAGTATGAATTTGTTGCTTATGACTTAAGCAACTTATGTAGTTAAATATCCGTGATGCATACGTAGTGTATATTTGTTGCTTACGTAGTATAGGCTTGTTGCTTATGTAGTATGGGTTTGTCGCTTATGTAGTTAATATATATAAAAGCACCATGACACGCCTATACAAGCAATAAATTACATCTTCATAAGCAATATTCGAATCTGTAGTGGAACTCTAGAAACTATGGTGAATTATCGCAATGTTTTCAAGAGTGCGTTGAAGAAGAATGAGGAAGGATTTCTCACGAGTAGTGCATTGAAGAAGAAGGCTACGAGATTTGGATATACAATGATGCACTGTTAGATATAAAATGGTGTGCAATCAGTTATTAAATGGTGTACAGTTCAACTATTAAAATGGTGCACAATTCAGTTATAGAAACGTGATATTAATCGTTCCTTGATTGTAGGGCGTGATTTATGGCATTTTGCTAGTTACTACTTATTATTATGCCCTTTTCACCTATAATTAATTGATAAATCATTTATTTTTAATACCAATCTGGACCATTGAATAAAAAGTGTGCATGGATGGGATCAATCCACACTGCCACACAGTAAGAGGCTGCAACACGAGATCCAATCCCTATATATAGGGGATGGTTCAAATCGGGCACCCCCCTTATATGAGACAGTGGGGATCCATCCAAACCGTTGATATATTCCAATCCAGAGTCCAAATTTAATGGCTAAAATTTAAATTAATAATTATTAGTCATAATAAGTAGGGGTATAATTGACTATTTAATAAAAGATCCTCCATGAATCACGTCGACCCTTAATTGTAGGATGTGATATTCGTGAAATATTGGCAACAAAAAAATTTCCAAACTAATAGAAATCAAAACCCAACTCCTCCCTTAATTGTAGGAGGTGATATTGGTAATAAAAATATTTCCAAACTAATAACAATCACGTCAAATCGACCCTTAATTGTAGGAGGTGATATTCATAAATAATATAAATGCAATGTTTATTTAGCTATGATGTATTGTATGAATAATATTATTTAACTATTTGCGTATAAAAACCTAGAACACCTTTCATGATATTTTGAACAAATGTTATTAGCAAAAAAGCGCATATTTAGTTATATTTTAATGTACATATAATTGTTTGATACATGTTTTTATCTTAATTTTGATGATTTTATTCTTACACCAAAATAATGTTTTTAATTGTTGTCTAAATACTCCTAAATGATTTAAAATGGTTTTAATATTTTCCGGAGTATTTCTTCTAGTTTTATTTCGAGATAAAATTGGACAACATTTGCCGAGGTCAGGTCGCCGCCGCCGAGAGAGCAACCCGTGCACTGAAGATGATATTTGGAACAAAAAAATGAGACATAAGTGAAAATAGCAGTGGTCGTCGTCGATGGCCGAGGGCGTCGGCCGGTGGCGTCGACCCGGTCGCCGCACCCTTGTCGACCGGTACTGAATGTTCAAAATTGAAACAGAACTTGCCTCTTCATAAAATCAATGAGGGGGACCGGTCAGGGTCAAGGTTGAGTTGGCCGTCGTCGATCCCCCGACGGGCCGCCTGTATTTATTTTCCGTATGTTCTTCAAAACGTCTATTTCGTGCGACCGTCGCCCTATCTTTGACAAAGAAAAATCGACCGTTTGACAAGACAACATTTCCTTAAAATGTGGGATTGATTTCTACTGCCTATACTCTTTATTTTAATTGTATTTTTCTGTAGATTTTCAATCCCCAAGAGAGCCTATGCTTGATCAATCATCTCCTATAAATAGAGGAAGTTTTGGAGCAACCAATACAACAATCGAGATACAATACAACAAGATACACTTCAAGCAAATATTTGTTCTTCATAGTTATTACTCTTGTTGTAATTTGCCTAGCTTATCACTTTCACATCTTTGAGGTCTATGCTATTCTTGATTACACTTGCACTCAATTGTGTAATTCATTATCGAGTTGTAATCTTGAATTTTTGGGTTATCATTCAACACAAGATATCCTTGTGAGTGTTCTTGTGGTAAGAACACACTTGGGTGATCTAGGTGTTAGGTGTAAGAAGATTGTGGTAATCTTCTTGTTGAGGTGTTGAAGAATTTGGTATTCTTCAAGGTTGAAGATTGTGGTAATCTTCACAAGGTGCCGTTGGAGATTGTGGTAATCTTCAAGAAGAGATTGTGGTAATCTCAAAGGTGGTGTTGAAGAAGAGTGTGGTACTCTTCAAGGTGTTGTTGTAAGTTGGTGTTGTATTAATTTTGGTAATTAATAAAGCTTTTTTTCTTTTTGAAATCCATCCCGGATATACTGGGGTGGTAGAGGATTAGGCCCTAGGTGGGTTGAACCTCTATAAATCGACGTGTGTTGTTTACATTCCGCACCTTATTATTGTCTTGGCTTGTTTTGTTCGAAAAAGAGGGCGAAATCGAAAAGATGGAGATAATCTATTCACCCCCCTCTAGATTATCGTAGCCGCTTGGACTTACAATAATGTCATTCGACTATATATGTATATATATCAAATATTTAAATTTATTGTACTATATATTTAACTATGTTGTAGTGTATGGATAATATTATTTAGTGTTTTCTAAAAAACCTAGCACACGTCCCATGATACGTTGAACATACATTAATAATAAATCGCATATTTAGTTATATTTTAATGTACAAATAATGGCATTTCACTTTGTATATATAAAATACCAAAATATAAAAAAAACTCGATGATTAGTATACAAAATTACATATTGGGCCGCATATTTATATATAATATAATGTATACTTAGCTATGAGGTAGTGCATGTATAGTATTATTTATTTGTTTACATGGTGCACAACATATTAATATATATGTATTGTATACATAGTCTAACTTCAATGTATGTATATATAATTTGGAATACTAATCTTCACTACAAAATTACGTATCTAATTTGGAATTCTAATTAATTGTTTACTATATCAAACAACGCAGTTACGGTAAAGAAAGACTAGAGATTTACTTTGGTTTAACAAAATCTTTTCGGATTCCGATAGTTGAACAAGAAAAATTCCCGCGCATCGGAATGGAATTTGAAACGTTATAAAAAGGCGTGCAATTCTATTAGAAAAACATTAGAAAAAATCCCTACGATTATCCGTAAAGGACGCAATAGCTTCAACAAAATTCGGGCGTAGTCCAGTAATCAACATGGGAAACGAATCCTTCACACTAGTTTTAACAACACATTTTCGCCCTTCTCCTTATCTTAGATCGAACATTTACATCCCCCCAACTACTCGTACCACCAATAGAAAGTTGCATTTTTGGTTGTCCTTTGGCCATCTTCAACAAATTAACAATCGCAATTAACAAGACAAAAATATACATCGTCATTAAAAGATGCGATAATAATAAGAGTCGAAAAATGACAAATACAATAAATTTATTCTAACACTACACAAAACTATAATGAAAATACACTAAAAGCGTATTATATAACTACCATGGAAATTTAGCTATGTTGAAGATATACAAAAATTGTATTAAAAAATGCAACAAAATTGTATTAAATAAGCAATAAAACTAGTAATTATATTCCCGAGGAAATATAAAAGAGCTCTTATTCTTCAATTATACAACAATACAATAAATTTGTTCTAACACTACACAAAACTATGATGAAAAATACAGTAAAGCTATATTACATAATTACCATGGAAATTTAACTATGTTGAAAACATACACAAAACTGTATTAAAAAATATAACAAAACTGTATTAAATAAGCATTAAAACTAAACTAAGTATACAACAAAATTATATTCCAGAAATATAAAAGAGCTCTTATTCCTGAATTATATCCCCAATTATACGCCAAAACAATGTTAATTATACAATAAAAATCATTAAACAACCAATTTTAAAAATACACACATTAATGGACAAGCTTAAAACATCAAAATTATTCTAACTATACACCGAATCATATCTAATAACTTGAAGTTGAACCGCATAGAAAGCTAAAAATAGTAGAAAAGATCAGTCAGGACATTCATCAAACACATAGCGGGCAATATAAATCAGCCCATCATATTCTTGAACTTTTCATACATGTCCTCATCAACTTGAGTTTTAAACTAAACTTCTCCATGAAAAAATGATTCTTTTTAACATAATCCAAGAAACAATGCATATCTTTCAAGCAAACATTGCATCAGAAAAATGAGGGATTCTGAAAAATTGTAGAATACTGGGAAATAATTTTTACATATCAGCGACTTTTGTGGAATAGTGGCAAAAATCGCACAAGAACACAGAAAACACTACCCAATCAAGAAAATCTGTGGAGTAATAGAACTCGAAAATCTCCACAAAAACCCAAAAAACACAACCCAAATATTTTCGACACACCAAATCGGGAAAACTCTAGAAGTTGAAAACTCCACAAAAACCCAAAAACACAACCCAAATATTTTCGACACACCAAATCGGGAAAAACACTAGAAGTTGAAAGCCTCCACGAAAATTGAACATAACTACTACAACTCGAAAAATACCCAAAAATCATAAGACAAAATCTTAGAATCTACAAAAGAAAATTCTAATTTTTTTTCCAAGTACTCGGTTACAATTACATATTAATAAACTACAAAAATTGTGCGAAAACTTACTAACAACTATGCGTTAATCTCTAACCCACAAAGAAATCTGTGAAAAATGAAGAACTCCTGCAAATTGGACGGCGGCCACGCGGTGGAGAAGTGAGGAGAGGTGTTGTTTGAAAATAGAGAGAATTTGCAAAAGAGAGAAAATTTCGAGAGAGAATAGGAGAGAAGGAAACGACGTGAACTTGAACTCCATCGAGAAAATAGACGTGTTGTTTGAACTCCCCAAAAAATAGCGTCAATTAAAGGAGGTAAATAATAACTTACCTTTTACACCCAATCAAAATGACAAAAATATCCTTACTAGATAAATCAAATATATAAAAAAATAGACTTTTGATTTTTTTCCATTTAAATATATTAACAACTTGCCTAAAATAATGGGATGAATTTGAACCATCCAAAAAATCAATCTAGCGGCTATAATAAATTCCACCATCTCATATAAGGGGTTGTCCTATTTGAACCAAAAAATATATATATATATATATATATATCACATTAATAGACACATATATTTATTTTGGATTCAATTAATAAATTCTATCTCAAATACAAAATTCAAGAATCACCTGTTTTATAATCTATATAAATTTAAATTTAACCTAACTCATTGTCATCTATAAGACCAACTCTAACCCAACTTCAAATCCCACACCAAAACACCAAATATCTAAAAAACTCCTCCAACCCAACTCTAAACACTACACCAAATTTGGTGTAATACAAATATTCCCTCTTTGCCCTCCAATTTCTTCTACTTCAAATTTTTAATTCCTATTGTATCCTATATTTTATATATAATTCATTTGTAACATGGTTTTAGTTATTTAAATTTGTATATAGTTATTATTTTAGATGTACAATTATATTAACTAACAATAGTTAATAGTTACCAATAAATTATTATAAACTAAAGTTAAAATTTTCTATAAACTACAATAATTAATAAACAAAATTAAAATTTAATTAAAAAAGCATCAAAGTCTACCATAACATACAAAACACTAACATTATAATTAAACACGAAATTTAAAAAACAAAATATCAAGCAAACTAAATATTTGTTTTAGGTTTGTCGTTTTTATTGTCTAGTGTGCAATTTAGTATTTTATTTATTGTGATATTAGTTGTAATATTTATTTTGCAATATAATTAATTAATGTAATATTAGTTAAATATAAGTTTTTATGTAGTTATATTAATAGTAATAAAATATAAGCAAAAGAAATAATTGCATAAACAAATAAATTTGTTATTCCAAAATGAAAAAAAATATTAAAATACTCATTTGATGTAAGATTTAGTGTAGTGGGTTGGAGATGGTTTTTGAAAAATTACACAAAAACATCAAATTTGGTGTGATTTTCACACCAAATTTGGTGTGATTTTCACACCAAATTTGGTGTCATGGGTTGGAGATGCTCTAAGACGAACCAAATCACACCAAAATAATGACCACATAGGAACATAATGTAGGGTAAATTCTCAACTCAAAGGAAAAAAAAATTGAAATGTTTAGCATAAAAAAAAAAAAAAAAATTTTTTTCCATGAGAACATTCCAACAAGATTCAGAATGTCAGCATTTTGCAGCTCTGGCAATACCAATAAATTAAATGTCTGTCGGTCAAGATTTTAGACTTGACAAAAGATGCTTCGATTTTTTTCTTTTTTAGGGAAAAAGATGCTTCAAATTGGAATACCCTCTTTTGTTAATAACTAAATCCAAATCAAGCTGTCTTTGCCAAACTACTTACATTCAATTAGCAACGTTTCAATACTTCTAGACATTTGGACATGGGATTAAGTACATAAATAATAAATTATGTTATGCACACATGCATGACATTTTTTGCTTTATTAAATAAGTTTGAGGTGAGAAGAATTGCTATATAACATTTCTGAAAAAAAAAGATTTTTTCCAACTATATAAAATATGATATTACTATTTCTAAGAGGGCAAAGGTTTAAAATTTAGTATATTTTCACATAAATTTTTACATTTATATAGAATTAGAGGAGCGACTATTTGTGCCATTTTTTGTAACTTTATATAGGCTCAGTCATAATATTCATATTAAAGTGAAAAGAAAATTAAATAAATAAATAAAATGAAGCATGATCATCAAGCATCTCACAAATTTTATTATAATCCGGTTTATGCTCGTGTATTTGACTAACTTAACTTAATAAAGAATGGGGAGCCTTCTACGAATAAATAAAGTCGGGTCAAGATTGATCAAAGTTGTTCAATCACCTACATACTAGGCTTTCAATTAGTTAAAAATTTATAGTTCGTTAGATTTTATAGTTACTAATTGAACTAAGAGGATGCATGTATTAAACTTTTATTTTAAAATATTATAGAAGTTCCTATATCATATCATTTTAACAAAATTTTTAGCTTATAATATTACATCTTATCATTAAAATAAACTCTTAAAATTCATGAGTAAAATAAGATCATAAAACTTAAATATGGAAAACCTTTTTCAAAAAAAAAAATTGTATATGAAAAAACCTTAAATATATATTCATAAGTTTATACTTAATATGATCAAATTCAAAAAGGTAGGGTGACTTTCGAAAGCTTTTTTTTTAATTTTAAGAAAAAATTATAAACTCGGGCATGTTTATAAAAAATAAAGTGTTAAGATGATTTATCTTATACAAATAGTTATATGGATCACGTATAAATAGAAACAGGGCTCATATAAAATATATAATTAGTTGTAATTCCTTGTGGGTTGTGAGCCCATAACAGTATATTGGGCTATGGAAAGGCTATTAAGAGATTTATATCCTATCCTTATACATAGTTTGATATAAGAAAAAGCACATGATACTAATACTACTTGATAAGGGTTAATATGATTTGGGCCGAGCTAATGGACTCTACTTATTGGGCCGATCTGTTAAGCCCACGATTGGCCGATCGTTAAGCCTCTATTGGGTTGTGCTATTAAGTCACTTATCACCGAAATTTGTTTATTTGTTACACCTTACTTAGTTGACCGAGAAATTTGTTTTGGTTCCTCGAATAAAGGAAAGGTGATTTGTTAGGATTTGTATAGTTAGGGGAATTCACCAAGAATAGGCATGAGCGTGGTTGATGTGATGACCTAAGGTGTAATAGATCACCTCGGGCCCTAAGTCCTGGAAGACAAATTAGGGTTTTAAAGATCCGATCCTATCTTAATTATGATTACATTACCAAATCGTAATGAGAATCCCTGATTTTACGAAAACCCTAATATGGGCTAAGCTATAAAAGCCCAAGTCCAAGTTCATTCTTAACCTAATCTCACTTTTTTCATATCTCTTATATTTTTGCCTCTTTCTTCTTCCACAAGCTTGACTTAGGCATCGGAGAGGGCACGTCTGAGCACCCCTCCCGCCCCCTTTGTGCGGGTTTGCTATGAGAAGCTCGTCTGAAATCAAGGTCGGGAGAGGAGCATTTTGGTAGTAAGCAGAGTGGGCGTCGTCTGTGGGAAATATGGGCGGAGACGTGAGTGTAACACACATTTTTATTGTCTGCGAATAAACAAACAAGAAAAATAGGACAAATTGAATTTATAAGAATCAAAATATCAAATATGGAATACAATCTCTAGAAAAACCTCCGATTCTTCTCTTCAAAAATATAATATTTGGAAATTGAGAATTTGGAGATGAACTCTTCACTTGATCTTCTCCAAACTTGAACTTGAATTTCAATAACGTTAATTCGAGGGCCGGCGAACCTTAATCCCTAATCAAACGTGATATATTTGATGATATTTGACTTGGATATGAGAAACTTGGTGGAATTGTCCATTTGATCTTCCTCCAAGATGAACTTGATATTTGATAACGTTAACTCGAGGGCTTGAAAGCTTATTCCCGAATCAAACGCCGTGATTTGAGTGGACTCGCGATGAACGCCTTGAACACCGTGGATCTCCTTGAAATATATTCTTCGACTTGAGAGAATTTCCTCCACCACCTTCGCTTGGATTTCTTTCTCCTTGAATTGTGATTTAATTCCTTGAGAATGACCCCTATTTATATTTGTAGGAGAGGGGTTCTTGGATATCTCATATGATGAAGTCTCTAATTTGATTGATCCTTCAAGATTTAATATTTATCTCTTTAATCACAAATTGTGATAATTACAAAAGAAATAATAATAAATCAAGATAAATCTTGATTTATAAGAATTTGACATTTGTCAATTTTTAATTGGCCAACAAATATATATATATATATATATTAAAATATCAATTAGTTAACTATTTAAATTAGGAATTAAATTTGAATAAATTCCCAATTATAAATAGAAAACATATAATTGACACTTAATATTGAATATCACATGTGTCACCATTTGATTGGTGCAAATTTAATTTGTCTATAAATGCCCCCTTGTGACTTGTTCACGGACGAAGTGTCTTAGAGTGAATAAGTCGCAATAGTTCTTGAGTGGAATTTGAAACTGCAGCCTAAACCAGGCTTAACACAAAAATACATTATTGAACCTTTATGTATTGGTTCTCATAGGCCCATTTAAGAACCACTTGGTATGTAGTCCCCATCTTTTAAATTTACGGCCCATATGTTTCATAACTTGAAGCTCATATTTTAAACTTGTATTTGCATATCAACCAAAGACTGGCCCATACACATTGAACTTATTCAATTAGTCAAGCCTACCAAAAGAAATAATTTGCCATTGGATAACATAAGACTCATATGCATATTTTATGAGCACCTCCCTTCGCCGATTCACGAGCAATCAATTGCAGCATGTATATTTTTGTCTCCACTTTTCTTCTTATTCTTTTATTTTAATAAGCTAAGGCCCAATTAATCATGGCCCACTTTAATCAGCCCAAGTTTAGTGAGTTGCTCCAAAATTGAACTTGATGCTCCAACCTCTGTTCTTCAGTTTTTTTTTTTTTTTTTTTTTTGATTTCTTCTAGAATTTCTTCTAAAAATATTTCTAATTGATCTAGACTTCAAGATTTTGTGATTTGCATAGGCAACTGAAACAGAACAAACTTTATCTCCAACTTCACAAACTTCCGATTTCCCTCGACTTTCTTCGCACATGAGTTCTCCCATAAATTAAAATTTGATTTTTTTTTAAGAATCCTTCTCCAAATTAAATTCTAACTTCTGATTGAGTTCTGTTCTTCAGCAAGAATTGGGATAATCATCAATCTCCTAAATCAACTCAACAATGGATTGTTTTAAAAGCTATAAAAGAGGCGCCCAGGTACATTATTTTCCATCATCGAGTAACAGATTGATTTGTACGCAGCTGTACTTTTCGGTTTCTTGTTTGCGGTGGTGTTTGTCAGTTTCATCTCCATCTGTTGTTTCTTTGTTCAACTGAGGTTAGATTTGCACGTGTCATCCCCTATAGTTAATCTTTCATGAGTCATGCCCTCCATGTGTTTGATCAATTGGCGGAAAAGAAGCGCTAACTTATTTAATGTGATTTATGCAGTCACTGCCTCCATCTTGATTTGGGATTGTCTATGGCCATCATTACCTTTCAACTAGTGGCTCTCAATCAAGTTCATGTAGTCGTCCACCCTTGATGAATTCACATAAGTTCTTTATTTTTTTATCTTTCAATATTTTGAATCTTGCTTTGGTAATGAAAGCTTAGAACTAATCTCAATATGTTTGAACCATGCATATGTGACGGCTCATGGTGATGAACTTGATTCTTTTTTTTTTGGGGCAGATTTTACAATGGTACACTTCAAAAATGTTTATTCTTCGCCCGACGTGCAACACTTAGTTATCGAGCAATGGCCAAATTTGACGGCTCGAATTCACCTAAAGGAGTTGTCCCGTGAGATTCAACCAATCGAAGAATTTAAATCCAAGATGTGGGCTTTGCAAGCAACTCATCATCGATAACCTGACGAGCCAACTTTCTTGCTAATTTGGGGCCTCGAATCATCAAAAACAAGACCATGTAGGGAGATGCCAAGGTGTGCATATTGCAAACGACTTGCCACCATCGACGGACTCGCCACACGGGGAAAAGCCGTAAAGGATGTGGATTTCGCTAGCAAGCATCATTTAGAATTAAGCTAAGATAGATGCCATGTGGAAGCAACTCGTCGAAGTGGACAAAATCCATGTAGGTCTCGAAAGCAACCCATCAAAGTAGGGAGCATCCATGTAAGTCTCGGAAGCAATTTATCAAAGCGTGGAGATTCCTTCAAGGATGTGATATTCGCAAGTAAGCATCATTCAATACCAAGCCATGCGGAGAGGCATCATTTAGATCTCGCATGCATCTCGCCAAGTGGTGAAACGCCATGAAGGATATGGATTTTGCAAATGACTCGCCGCCACCAATAGACTCGGTGGAGAAACGCCATCACCGCCATCAATGGACTTGCCACGTGGAGAAACGCCATGAAGGATATGGATTTTGCACATGACTCGCCGCCACCGATAGACTTGCCAAGTGGAGAAACGCCATCGCCGCCACCAATGGACCGCCACGTGGAGAAACACCATGAAGGATATGGATTTTGCAAATGACTCGCCGTCACCAATAGACTTGCCAAGTGGAGAAACGCATCGCCGCCATCAATGGACTCGCTCGTGGAGAAACACCATGAAGGATGTGGATTTGCAAATAACTCGTCACCACCTACACACTTTCCGGACGGGAGAAAGCCATCAGGGCGTGGATTTTGCAACCATCGTGGATGTGGATTCATTAAGCAAACGCATTCAAGATCAATCTAAATGGAGAGACGCCATGGAGATATCACAAGCAACTCATTGCCAATGACAAACTTGCCAAGCGGGAGACATCATCAAGCAACCGGCCATCAACAATAGGCTCGCCAGCGGGGAGACGTTGTCGGGCGGTGTGAAACTCGTTGTCAACAATAGACTCACCAAGCAAGGAGATATCATCAATGGTGTGGAATTAGCAAGCAACTCATCGTCGAGGATAGACTCGCCAAGTAAGGGAGACACCCATCGCGGCATGGAGTTCATAAGCAATTCATCAACAACCAAAGACAAAAGTCGATTTCACGGCCACACCGTTGCATTATTGAAGGTCGTGCCGGTGAATGAGAGAGAAGATGCCCCAGTGAAGCGGCCACTGGAAGGGATTAAAAAGAGTCCCAAATCTCCGGAACCACGAGAAGCCAATGTAGATGATATCGCACACCACAACAAACATGGAACATTGTTGAAGAGGTTCGCTTCCTAACTCCTTTTTCGTTTCGCAATGAACATAATTCATCACAATAGCATGATCGAACTTAGAAAATTCTAAGCCGCCACGTACCCTAACAAAGAGATCAAGTCAAAACGTAGTTCATAAAATATATATTTTTGGAGTGCCATAAACAGTTTATATCGTGTGGGCCAGGAGTAACATGCAATTTAGGCTCGTGCGTCATAGAGCATTCATTTAAATTTGAGATATGATAATAGTTTATACTGCATCAAGGAGGCTTCATTTAAATTTGAGATATATTGATAGTTTATACTCGTATCAAGGAGTAGACATTTGAACTTGAGATATATTGATAGTTTAAACTCGTATCAAGGAGTCTTGATTTGAATGTGAGATATATTGATAGTTTATACGTGTTAAGGAGTCTTAATTTGAATTTGATATATATATTGATAGTTTATACTCGTATCAAGGAGTCTTCGTTTGAATTGGACATACGCCGATAGTTTATACTCGTATCAAGGAGTAATCATTTGAATATGAGACATATTGATAGTTTATACTGCATCAAGGAGTCTTCATTTAAATTTGAGACATGTTAATAGTTTATACTCGTGATCAAGGATTAAACATTTGAGTTTGAGATATGGACATTTTATACTCATGTCGGGAGTGATATCGAAAGCTTAGGCTCTTATCAAGGAGCATTTGGACATATTTTATTTTGATAATTTTAGATGGTTTATGCTCGCATTTAGGAGCATTGAGAAGTTGAAGATGGCTCCACTTCTTCTTCTTCTTCATCATCATTATTGAAATTACTTGGGCATTCTTGTTGGTCAAAGTTCAAACTTATCTCTATGGTATGTGCTCGAGTTGCTAATTCTTCAAAAGTTTTGGCTTTATTCTCAAGTATGTAGACAGGCTCCAATGCATTCCTTGGATGCACATATCGATTCTTCAAGCCTCGGATAATTGATCTTTGCGGTTGAGGCTCAAGTCCCTACAACGATTGATGTAGTCGATGACAAACTCTCCATTCCATGGCGTGAGTTTGTGAGTTTAATCATGCTAATGATTCATCGTGTGCTATAGAAATGGTTGAGAAACACTTGTTCCAATCGCTCCCAAGTATCAATTGAATTTGCCCCCAAGGACCTAGGACAAATTGCTTCACTAAGTGATCACCATAAGTCCCAACATCATTGCATGTTTCAATGAAGTGAGCCACATCTTTGTTTTGGATTGCCATTGCCATCAAATTGTTGGAACTTCGGAGGTTGATAACCATCGTGCATCTTCAAATTGTCAATTCTCCGTGTGTATGGCTTGGTGTAAGTTAGAGATGACTTGGAGCTTCCATCAAACTTGTCTTTAATAGTCCCCATAATGAACTCCTTGAGTTGGTCAACTGGAATCGGGCTATCTAACGAGACTTGCAACTCCTGCGGGAGACTCCTCATTTTCGTTTGGTTGTTGTCTCATGGATGTCTCGACTTCATCATGTGCTTCAACTTATTTGCCCATCACATGGCTTGTATCAACATTATCTACTTTGTTCATCAACTTCATAATTTGGGAGTCTCGGTCTTGAATATGCTCGTGAGCCCCTCTACGACCCTCGTCAAACTCACAAGTTGATCTTCAAGTGAAGTAGCTTGGACCACCATGATCGCTCTGATTTCAAAGCTTGAGCTTGTAGGACATGCGTGCATGTCGAGCGAGCTCAACGATTCTTTACTTCCAGCTCCGTATTTGCCACCTTGTTTCCATGTCCCTTCGTTTGTTGGAGGAGTAACTTCATGGTTCGATGACTCACCATCTTTCCTTGCCCCCTTATGCTTGTATATTGTAGCAGTGGCTTCGTAGTTCGGTATTGAATGGTTAACATTTGTGGACTTGGAATGGTTGGCCATCTTTATTGATGTATGAACTTGGTTTGAAGAGAAGAGATGAGAGGTAGAGATTGTCCCACCGGGCGTGCCAAAAATTTGTAACACAAATTTTTATTGTCTGCGAATAAACAAACAAGAAAAATAGGACAAATTGAATTTATATGAATCAAAATATCAAATATGGAATACAATCTCTAGAAAACCCTCTCGATTCTTCTCTTCAAAAATATAATATTTGGAAATTGAGAATTTGGAGATGAACTCTTGACTTGATCTTCTCCAAACTTGAAATCGATTTCAATAACGTTAATTCGAGGGCCGATGGCCTTAATCCCGAATCAAACGTGATATATTTGATGATATTTGACTTGGATATAAGAACTTCTTGGTGGAATTGTCCTTTGATCTTCCTCCAAGATGAACTTGATATTTGATAAACGTTAACTCGAGGGCTTGAAAGCTTATTCCCGAATCAAACGCCGTGATTTGAGTGGACTCCGCGATGAACGCCTTGAACACCGTGGATCTCATTGAATATATTCTTCTTGACTTGAGAAAATTTCCTCCACCACCTTCTTGCTTGGATTTCTTCTCCTTGAATTGTGATTTAGTTCCTTGAGAATGACCCCTATTTATACTTGTAGGAGATGGGTTCTTGGATATCTCATATGATGAAGTCTCTAATTTGATTGGTCCTTCAAGATTTAATATTTATCTCGTTAATCACAAATTGTGATAATTACAAAAGAAATAATAATAAAGCAAGATAAATCTTGATTTATAAGAATTTGACATTTGTCAATTTTTAATTGGCCAACAAATATATATATATATATATATATATATATATTAAAATATCAATTACTTAACTATTTAAATTAGGAATTAAATTTGAATAAATTCCCAATTATAAATAGAAAACATATAATTGACACTTAATATTGAATATCACATGTGTCACCATTTGATTTGTGCAAATTTAATTTGTCTACAAAGTGAGCTTCGAAGCGGTGGCTATAGAGGATTTAAATAGGAATTTGGCGGAAGACTTGAATCGCACGCCGTTGGGCGATATCCCGGGGAGGAGTTACGCACGAGAACGCAGCCTCCGCCACCACCTCCGTGCGGACGACGAAGAAGCGCGGATTCCGGGACGGTGGATGAGCAAACACCAATGTCCTGGGGGGTAGTGTTGGTTTGGGCCCTATGTTTTTGAACAATGGGTGGTTTCATCACTAAGGCCGTCGAGCGGCGGTGGAAAGGAGGCTAAGGGGATGTGTTTCCGCCACCACCCGAGGTCCTCCGGTGGGAGAAAATGTAGCCTCGGGGCCGGAGGTCGGTGATAGAGGTCGATGGAATGTCACGACAGAGGAAGTACACTCATCAAGGATGACGGAACATACGTCAATCAAGATCAAGACTTGTCGGAGCGAATGGATGATCTCCATCGCGAAGTGAGGGATATTCGTAGGAGGGTTGCGGGAGCACCGTCGGTTCAACCAGAGGAAACTCCCTTCACGGATGAAGTGATGGCGGATGAGCTCCCATCCTCCTACCAAGATCCGAGTTTTGAATATGATGGTACCCACGACCCGTGGGACCACCTATGTCATTTTGAAAATCGCTTTGCTACATAGGTTCACGGATGGCATGATGTGTAGAGTTTTTCCTACTACCCCGACGAAGTCACCAACAACGGTTCACCAACTCCTCCGAGCTCTATCAAATATTTTGATGACTTGATTCAACGTTCCTTAATCAATTTACGAGCTATTGTAAATACCAAAAAGCGCCTTAACTCGTTCGATATCAAGAGGAGAGGAGGAGAGGGGCTTGAGTTATATACATCGGTTTACTACCGCAAGTTAGAAGTGCCTTGGCGAGTCCGGGAGATTTTGGCTAATGCCCTAGCTTAGGGTCAAGGAGGATGGTGAATTTTTTGAATCCTTGGTCATAGAACCAGCCCAAGACTCGATGAGTCGTTAGCTCGGGCATAAAGGTATATTAACTGGAGGAGGCAAGAAAAATGAAGAGGGAAGAAGGAGAGAAAATGAGGGATAGGAAGAAAGATCGGGAGGATAAGGGATCCTGAAAAGGCCGAGTGTCCGAGGCGATGGGTGGACGGCCGAGTTACGAGAAGTATACATCATGGCATTACCTCGGGCGAGGTGCTTGTGGCTATTGAGAGACATCCCGACCGAGGTGGCCAAAGGCACATTCCAAGCACCGGTGAAGGCGAAGTGTTAATTGCGGGTTCCATAATGAATATGGGCACACGACAGATCGGTGCACACACTGAGGGATGAAATCGAGAGGCTCATTCAGCAGTCATCTCAAAGAGTTTGTGTATGTTGATAGGAAGAAGGAAAAAGGGGAGTACATAAGGGACAATCGCGGTTACAATCGGCCTCGGCGGGAGCCGTAGCGGAGGGGGAAGAAAGGGAAGAGCTACCTCCACCTCCGCCTCCACCTCGAGCGAGCGGTGATCCAAATAATAGTTGAAGGACCGCGAAAAGAGACTCAAGAGAGCTCGGAAGAGCTATGTATGGGCAAAGCCCTGTGTCGGGGTGTAGGAGCAATTGAAGGTTGAAGAGGTTGGGACCTGGGGCGAACATTCAATTTGGGCCAGGTGATAGCAAGGGTATCATGACACCTCATAGCGATGCTCTTATGATCACGCCACGATCTCGAACTATGATGTGCGGCGGGTGTTTGTGGACACCGGGAGCTCGGTGGATATCTTGTTCTATGATTGCTACGAGAAAGATAGATCTCCGTGTCGGGTTGGAGTCGGTGGACACAACATTGGTCGGATTTGCGGGAGGGAGGAACCGTCCAACCCATATGTATGATTACTTTATCTGTCTCTTTGGCTAAGGAGCCTAAGTCGTAAAACTAGAATGATTCGATTCTTGATAGTAGATGTACCGCACCCTCTTCATATAATGTTATCTTTGGGTAGACCGTTGTTGAATGCTTTCCAAGCTATAGTGTCGATGATATCATTTGAAAATGAAGTTCCCGTAGGGGGAGGTCGGTGAGGTCACGGAGATCAAGCACATGTCAAGAAAATTATATGTGAGAGTATTCAAAAGGCGAAAAGGGAAATATTTTCGATGATGATAAAAATAAGGATAAGATAATTACACTTGATGAGCTTGTGGAACACGTGCAACCTAATGAGGAGATGATGGTAGTTGAGTGGTGTCGGGTGACCCCGATAAGGTCACCAAGGTCGGGAAGGGATTGTCGGATGAGCTGAGGGATGAGCTGGTAGAATTTTGAGAAGCAATATTGATGTGTTTGCTTGGTCAGCGAAATATTTGGTAGGGATTGATCTGAGTATACCGAGCATAGGCTCAATGTGAACCCATCATATAGGCACCGTAAAACAAAAGAAAAGAAATTTTGGTCCAGAAGAAAGATGCTATAATCCGAGCGGAATTGCAAAAATTATTGAATGTGGGGCATATCAAAGAGATTCGATTTCGAATGGTTATCTAATGCGGTGCTAGTGCCAAAGATGGAGGATGATTGGAGAATGTGCGTGGATTTTCGGGACTTGAATAGGGCTTGCCCAAAGGACTATTATCCGTTGCCTCGAATTGACCGGTTGGTGGATTCGACTTGGGGATGCGAGTTGCTAAAGCATAATGGACGCGTCACAGGGTTACCATTATATCGATTGGTAGAGGAGGACCAAAAGAGAGTGAGCTTCACCACTTCTTTTGGCACCTTTTGCTATGTGGTGATGCCGTTTGGATTAAAGAATGTAGGAGCCACGACGTAGATTAGTGGATAAAATGTTTGGGGCAACGGGAGGAACATGGAGGTATATGTGGATGACATGCTAGTCAAGAGCATAAGAGCAAATGGATCATGTGAGGGACTCGCTTAGACGTTTGATACTTTGAGAAAATACCGAATGACTCAACCCTAAGAAGTGTGTTTTTGGTGTGAGATCGGGAAAATTCTTAGGATATATGGTGACGGAGAAGGGAATAGAGGTTAATCCAGAGAAGTTGAGCCATTAGAGAAATGGCGCCACCTCGGGATGTCAAAGAGGTGCAATGCTTTGTGTCGGTCAGTGGCGCCTTGAATAGATTTATTTCTACGGGCGGAGAGGAGTTTGCCCTTCTTTAAAGTGTTAAGAAAGGCTAAGAAATTTATGGGATGAGGATTTCAGAGAGCCTTTGAGGATTTGAAAGATTATTTGGCTAATTTGTCGTTCTTGACTAAGCCCGTCGGGAGAACCCTGTATTTATGAATCTCGGTGGGGAGCAAGGTGTTAGTATGGTCTTAATCGGGGGAAGAGAGGTCACTCAAAATCTAATGTACTATGTCGATGGAGTGCTAAGGAATGTCGAGTTGCGGTATGCGAAGATCGAGAAGGCGGGTTTAGATCGGGTGGTAACCGCAAGGAGACTTTGCCTATACTTTCTCTCGCATAAGGTAATTGTCCGAACTAACCTTCCATGAAAAAATGTGATTAGCAAGCCGAGGTGGCGGAAGATTGGTGAAATGGGCCATCGAATTGAGCGAGTATGACATTGAGTTTGAGAGCAAAGTGGCTATCATGCCCAAACCCTGGCGGACTTTGTGCGGGAATTGACAAGAGCGATAGTGAGGAAGGAGCATGGGTGATTTATATGGACGGTTCGGTAGGGCGCTCGGGTTGTGGTCTTTGTATTGTCTTAATCCCCACAAGTAGTCGAGAATGATTTTCTTTGTAAAGTGGAATTCAAGTCGCCTAATAATGAGGCGGAATATGAAGCATTTATCGAGAGGATCCGGATGGCTATTGAGATGGGTCTTTGCCCGAGAATGGTAATTTATATGGACTCACGGCTCGTCCATAAACAGATCACAGGAGAATTTGAAGTTAGGAAAGAGAGGATGAAGAAGTATGTTGAAGCGTCATCGAGCTCGGAGGGAAAATTGAAAGAGGTCAAGATTTTCCAGTCCCGAGAGCGAGAGAACGGTCGGGCGAATTTCTTGGCGAAAATGGCCACTTGGCCTTAGAGAATCAAGCAAGCGAGATCACGTTCCTGGTTGCGAAGGAAACCGTGTTAAGCTTGGAGGTCGGGAGATTGAAGAGAAGGAGGATTGGAGGTCGGCTATTATGGCCTATCCCGAAGGGAGGAGTTCGCGAGAAAATAGAACGGCTAAAGCCTCGGCTAAAAATCCGAGCTACGCGTTTTGCATAATCGGGATAAGTTTCGTACACGAGAGGCTTCTCTATGCTTTCTTTGCCGGTGTTTGAGTGGGGAAGAGGGCACATATGTGTTGAGGGACATGCATGAGGAGTGTTGTGGAAATCATATGGGAGCAAGAATCTTGGTAAATAAAGTGTTAAGTGCGGGGTATTTTTGGCCTTATCTCGAAGGAGGAAGCGAGAAAAGCTAGTAAGAGCATGTGAGAAATGTCGATTCATGCACCATTGATACATCGACCAACGGAGGAGCTCATGACTATGAGCTCGGCATGTCCTTTCGCGAAATAGGGTATTGACATAGTAGAGCCATTCCCTCCACCTTCGGGTCGGAGGAAGTTCTTGATAGTGACGATTGATTATTTTAGCAAATAGGTTGAAGTGAACCCTTAGCAAAAATAAATAAAGATGCGATGATGAAGTTCATTTAGCAAAATATTGCTTGCGGGTATAGAACACCTCGGGTTCTCATATCGGACAATGGAACACAATTTGCGGGAGTAGGGATCCGAGCATGGTGTGAGGAGTTGAAGATAAAGCAAAATTTTACGTCGAGTAGCTCATCCACAAGCCAATGGGCAAGTGGAAGTTACCAACAATATTCTCAGTCCAAGGAATCAAAGCCCGACCGGGAGAGGGTAGGAGGTGCATGGGTTTGAGAGCTCACTCGGTTTTGTGGGCTTAGGACTAATCCGAAGGAGGCAACAGGGAAACTCCTTTTAGTTTGGTGTATGGAATGGATGTTGTCATACTGCGGAGATTGGGATGGAGACTCATCGAGTGCAAGTTTTCTAGGAAAATGAAAATGAGATGATGGTTCGAAGCCATGGATACTATTAATGAGAAAAGAGAGATAGCATTCTTGCAGATGGAGAGAACAAGGGGAAAGGATTAAGGCAAAGATACAACAAGAAGGTGATGAGGAGAGCCTTTCGGGTTGAGATCGGTGTTGAGGAGGTCGGATGCTAGCAAGAACAAAGGAAAATTAGATGCAATTGGGAAGGGCCACTTCGGGTGACGAAGGTGCTTGCGGGGAGGAGCATATGAGCTAGAAGAACTCAATGGGCGAAAACTTCCGAGGCATGGAACAATAGCAATTTGAAGAAGTATTATTCCTAGAATTGAAAATACCTGATGAATTACTTATGATTTGAATGAAATGATCTACTTCCCTAAATTATGTTCAGAAATGAATGCGAAACAATTAGACAAGTATTAGAGTTTAACTCGAGCTAGACTCCAAATACTTGGGGCCACGAGGCCATGCAAGGAGGTCGGCTCGAGCCAGCTTCCTTTTGAAGATCGACAAGTATTTGGAGCTCACTCGAGCTACACTCCAAATAATGGGGCCACGAGGCCATACAAGGAGCTCGGCTCGAGCCAGCTTCTTTTTGAAGATCGACAAGTATTTGGAGTTCAGCTCGAGCTAGACTCCAAATACTTGGGGCCACGAGGCCATGCAAGGAGCTCGGCTCGAGCCAACTTCTTTTTGAAGATCGACAAGTATTTGGAGCTCAGCTCGAGCTAGACTCCAAATACTTGGGGCCACGAGGCCATGCAAGGAGCTCGGCTCGAGCCAACTTCTTTTTGAAGATCGACAAGTATTTAGAGCTCGGCTCGAGCTACACTCCAAATACTTGGGGCCACGAGGCCATAAAAGGAGCTCGGCTCGAGCCAACTTCCTTTTGAAGACAAGTATTTAGAGTATAGCTCGAGTGAGCTCCAAATACTGGGGCCACGAATTGAGAGCCTCGGTTGAGCTCGGTTCAAACAGCTTAGAAGAAATTAAGTCTCAGAGCTACTTTTTGTCAAAAAAGCAAGCAATTACTTGAAACAAAAAGTAAGAGGGTGAGGTCAACAAAGAAGAAATGCGAGAATAAGATTTCATTATCGGACAAAATAAGTACAAGCACGGAAACCGAAAGTACAATGTTAAGAGGAGAAATATATAAGAGTACATCAAGTTCCTAGATCGTAGAAGGAACATCTTACGTGGTAAGATCGTCACGGATATGGTCACATCATCCACAAGAGCAATCTCGGGTCCTCCTCTTGATTACCTCGGCCAAAAGGGATAGGGATGCCCTCGGCGAAGCGGGAGGTAGAGGACGAACGGAGTCGACACGTGACTCAATGAAGACTTCAATAAGAGCTTGATTGAGATGATCCGCCTCGATTGAGAACACAAAACCCTTGGGATCGGGAAGCTTCCTCTTTGGGCCTCACTGTCACAAGATGCTTAGTGATCCCCTTCTCCCCGGCCGAGCTTGGCTGATCAAAGGCAAAGTTGTAATACTCCATGGCGCTTACAGATAGGACCTTGATGAATTCCCCGGAGCTTAGGAAAGCCCGCTTTACCCTATCCCAAATTGCTTGAATAATGGAAGAGCCCTTAGGAGAGGTAAGGAAGCCTCAACGACCGACTTGATGCCTTCGGCCCGAGCTTGGTCCACGTTTGTCGTGCTTCGGATATGGAGGTCGCTCATCTCGGCCTTAGGGTCGAATTTTCCTTTTCAAGAGCTTTTTTGCTCTCATAAGAGTCCACAAGTGACCTTGTGGACTTCTACCGCTCCCTTAGTCGGCGGACTTCATCCGTAAGTTTGGTTTCTTGGGCTTTCACCGCAAGCACTCCTTTTTGTGATGATTGAGCTCGGCTACCCACGTAAGGTTGGCAAAACCCACCTAAGTCGAGCAATTAGGGCGGCGAGCTTTGCCTCGGACTTAAAATGATCCAAGCAAAATGAGCTTACCAGCTCAAAGATCACCGAACTTCTCTGTGAGCAATACGGTCATGCTCGGACAATTACCCTGGACATATTGGATGGCTAGGGTTTTGTCGGTGTTCTTCAAAATAGAGTTGCCAATAAGGAGCGTCGATTGGGGGTATGAATGGGAGGATTACGGACATAAGAAAGAGGTGTAGCGGCTGTGGTAGTGGTTTTGGTCTTCTTGGCAAAGACGGCACTCGGACAAACAGTGGGCCTCTTAGTTGGAGGTTCGATGGTGGGACGAGCTTAGGCCGGTCAAAGGTTGGCAATAACTATAACGGCCGAGTCCGACCGTGTAGTTCGGGAGAACGACTCCTTGAGCAAAGCAGGGCAGTGGAGGGAGGGACGGATCGAGGCGGCACTGGCTTCTCTCCTCTTCTTCTTGCTCGGTGACCATCCGAGCCATCAACATGTCCGCATAAAGAGAAATAATAGTTAGCCAATAGATGAGGAAAGGATGAAATTTAATTATGGATATGTAATTACCAATGTCACCATCTGAGGGGCAAAGAATGGAGCTCGTTTAAAATAATACAAAAGGGAAGGAGTGATAAGTCGAGATAAGTCATATTTGACTAAGGTAAGTTTATTTATTAAGGCTTGGAGCTCGGGAGATCGATCTCGGGCGGTTATGCTTATCTTTGTCAAGAGGAGGTTCCACGTCCAGTGGTGGGAAGCCCCAAGCTTGAGGAGAAGCGATGAAGAAGTACTTGTCCTTCCAAAATTTATTTTAAGAGGGATACTTAATTAAAAATCGAGCATCACCTTGGGAGGTAATATAAAATAAACCTTTAGTAGTGGAGGTCTTGACTTGGAAAAAGGCGAAGAACAACTCAATAGTGGGTTCTATTTCTAAATAGCTAGTTAATATCAGAAACCGGCTATAATTCGGAAGGAGTTCAAGTCAGTTGGTTGAGGGGAACACGATAGAGGGTGGTCACCTTAGCCATAAAGGCATCGATTGAAACCGAAGTCCTCCTCTATTTGACCTACAAAAATTTAGGGGTATTTGGGGAAGTCGGTTAGGCCTATACAATTGCTAGGTAGGGATAGTTTGAAAGAAGAGGGGATTTTGGCATTTTTTTAATATTCGAAAGGGTGTGAGCGATTATGTCGGTTTCCTAAAGTCGTGGGGGTATTCGACTAGGGGGTCGAGGAAGGAGCTCGGATCTCGATAACCTCTAAATCAATCGAGTTGGAGCTCAATTGATGGCATCGGGATCCAGGAAGGGAAGTCTTGATAATGAGGATTAGTGGGAGGGAGAACCGACCTCGATGACCATCGTTCTAGTTCTGCTATGTATGGGTCTAAATGAGTCGAACGAGAAGAGGAAGAAACCATGAAAAAGAAAAATAAAAAGAGAAAGTAATAAGAATCGGGAGAAAGAAGAATACCTAGTGAATGGGGAGAAACTACAAGTTAAAGGTGTAGGGATCTTTGGAATACTTGAGACTCACGGAACCGGATCACTTCTTAGGAAGATTGACCGGAAATCTTAAGAAATGGTTGTAAAGGTAATGAGAGGAAGAAAAAGTTGTAAATGAGGAAGAAATAGTCCTTTTTATAGCAAAAAGGAAGATAGAGAAGAAGTTGAAAAGGAGGAAAGAGGAACCGTCGATCAATAATGGATCTAAGGGGAGTGAATGGTCCTTGGGATTTGAAGGGCGTCTTGTCGGTCGCCCTTAATGACAAGTAGGTCAGAACGATCCGAGCGAGCCGAGCTTTAACTTGTTTGCCATATGTTCGTTTAATTTTATACATGTTCAAGCTTGGCTTGAGCTTGATTCAATTTCAAAAAAAGCTTGTTCGTGTTCGGCTTGATAAGAAAATTTAATGCTTGAGTGTGTTTGTGAACATGTTCGTGAACGTGTTCGTTTGAGTTCGTGTTCAATATGTTCAAACAATTAATAACTTTGTTCGCGAACAACAAATAAACAAAAATTTGACTTTTTCGTGAACGATAAACAAGTAAATATTTTTCAAACTTATAGATGAAAATACATATAAATTATTGTCAAAAAATAAATACACATACACTAAGTAACTAACCAAACAATTGGCAGCCAAACTATATTAGAAATAGTTAAAAAATATGGGCGAGCTTATTTAACGATTTTTTCACTATATTACGTATTAGGGTAGGGTTTAGAGAGTATTATGTATCTTAAGGGCTTTAAGTCTTTTTAATTTTATTAAAATAAAATATTTTTAATTATTTTTTGAAATAATCAAGCTATTAGTCGAGCCTTAATGAGTTTGTTCACGAACAAGTCTAAAAAATATTATATGAGCTTGTTCTTGAACATTTATAAACTAACACTAAACAAACTTGTTCACGAGCTTTTAGTAAACGGGTGTAGAATTGTTCAAGCTCGCGTTCGTTTATTACGGGCCTCAAAATGTGTTCGTTTATGCTCACTTAACTAAATAAACAAACATAAACGAACGTTATCCGAGCATATTCACGAGCCGTTTGCCGAACGCTCTGTTCACTTACAACCCTAATGACAAGATTTGAAAAGACAGACACTCGGGCGAGAACTTGAAACGAAAGGAAACCCTGAGTAGTAGTTCGGCTAAGACTAAGAAGGAACTATGGTTGAAGTGCCTTGACCATAGTTGGGGGAGCAATTGATAAGGGTTAATATAGTTTGGGCGAGCTAATGGACTCTACTTATTGGGCGATTTGTTAAGCCCACGCGTTAAGCCGATCTGTTAAGCCCACACATTGGACCTATCTGTTAAGTCTCCATGGGGTTGTGCTATTAAGTCACTTATTGGGTGAGTTGTTACATCTTACTTAGTGGGCCGAGCCGCTTTGGTTTCTCGAATAAAGGAAAGGCCGATCTGTTAGGACTTGTATAGTTAGGGGATATTCACCAAGAATAGGCATGAGCGTGGTTGATGTGATGACCGAGGTGTAATAAGTCACTTGGGCCCGAAGCCCTTGGAAGACAAATTAGGTTTTTAAAGATCCGATCCTATCTTAATCATGATTGATTACCAAATCGTAATGAATCCCGGATTTTACGGAAGCTAAGCTATAAAAGCCCAAGTCCATGTTCATTCTTAACCTAATCACACTTTTTTCATCTCTCTTATATTTTCGCATCTTTCTTCTTCCACAAGCTTCGACTTAGGCATCGAAAAGGATACGCGGAGCACCCCTCCGCCCCCCTTTGTGCAGGTTCGCGGAGGAGCTCGATCGGAAATCAAGGTCGCGGGAAAGGAGCGTTTTGGTAGTAAGCACTACTAATACTACTAATAATAATAACAATTATAATAATAAACCACCAAAGAAATTTGTAGCAAATAAGCAAACTGAATATTATAATTCTTCCAAATTTACAAACTTTTAGTTTCTCTTTAGGCGTTCCAAAATAATGGTAACATATATTTTAAAATGAAAACAATTTTCCATAAGTTTCACGGTTTAAAGTAAATATATAACATTTACTAAAAAAGTAAATATATAACATTATTAAATTTAATGAAAATTTGGTAAACATACTAAGTTTATTGTAAATACTTCATTCATCAATTTTATATTATATAACTAATCTATCGAATATATCACCAACTATAAATTGGAAAAATGGAAAAAGGGAAAAAGTACTCATGTGACTTTGATCTTCACACTCCCTCAATCTCTTTATGGGCTCGAATTTCTTAAGAATGCAAAATTTGTTAATAGGTTTATCTCAAATAATATCATCTTATTTGGGATAATAGAGTTTTTGTATTAATATAGTTGAGATATTTGGGTAGTTTTTTAATTATTTACGGCCCTTTAAGCTATTTAGAGTTTTTTTTTTATATAATGGGTATAATAGGAATTTCACTTGTTAAACTTATTGCAAATATTATGATGCTATAGTACTGAAGTAAACCAATTTATGGTATTAAAACTATGCTATATATGACTTCATTAGTGAATTAACTAATGGACAATTATAAATGGTATTCATGCTTAGGTGTTGAACACAGAACACTCAAAAGAGTTGAACAATGCAACAGTATATAATGAAATTGGCATCCATGAACATTGAAATTAAATATACTTCATAAAAAAATAGAATTGTGAAAAAATATTTACATAAAAGAACAAATTAAACAGAGAGAAGAATAACACAACTGAACTGAAAAAATAGTCAGTTATGTAAATCTCCACCTTAGGAAACTACATATGTACAATTTCATCTCCTAAGAAACCTATCAGAAAGTCACAAGAAGATTGTTAGGAAACTATATATGTACAACGTCATCTCCTAAGACACCTTTATAATGAGTGTAGTACTTTAGATGTAGCATCTCGAATCCGTTTCTCCTTGGAAAGTATTGCTGCTAACCTATTGAAATGGTCAAAAGAAGAAAACGACATTAATTAGTTCTCAGTTAAGAGTTGGAAAATCTCAGTTTAATGAATCATATAAAGTTAATTTTAAGAATTTATTCGACATATACTACGTATGTACCTAATCAATGCCTCCTCATTTGTTCCCTGGTTAGAGGGCACATACATTCCAGTATCCAAGTCAACTCTTGAAACTGGTTTTTTCAGCAAATTTTCCCCAACTTCCACAAGATGTTCCAAATTGGCCTTGGTTGCAACATCCAACGAAGACGTTACTCCAGTTAATGTGTCATCCTGCAAAACATGCGTATCGATTGTTTTTATAAATTGCCTACAAGTAAGGATATAATAGTAGACATTAGAATTGAGTATATGTTTGATTGCACGAAAAACAAATTTATTAATACCTGAATCCTGAGGTAGTTTTCTTGAGAGTGAAGGGCTTGAAGAAGAAAAGGATTATGATAATCAGCCAAATCGCGACTAAGTACATCCAACAGGGGTGTTGAACCACAGCTTATCAACCATCTGAGAACACCCCACTTTCTTGCTTTTCTTGCATCATAGTATTTCTCTTTAACTTTTGGTGACCCACTTCCCAGGGACAAAACAAGAAACCGTCCATGTTCTTTCGGATCATGGGGAAAAAGATTGTTGTCTTGTTTGGTTATCATCTCCTTTAATATTTGCTCTATCGCGAACAGAGTCTGGAAAGTTTACAGAAAACCAAAAAGTTAAATTATGTATTCTGTTTTTGAATTGAAGCAACTCAAACAAATTTTGCTAAAAATTTATATGTAAAGTGTAAGATATATAACGGATTATTAGCAAACACACCACCATCAATGAGGTTGAATTGCGTCGTTTTTCCGTCTGAATCCTTGGTTTCGAAGTAATGTGCAGGCAGATAAGTTGGAGCGGCTGAGGTTCCAATGCATATGTCTGAAAGTGAAGCATCTAAACTTGAATGGTCCTTCACCTAATTATATCACAGTAACACAATATGATGTTAAATTACTGCAACTAAACAGGAGCAACAAACTAACTGAAGAAAATTCAATATATAAACATAAGTCTACATACACACACACACACACCTCATAGGTTGAGAAAATGGTGGGCTGGAGTTTCTTGATATCAAAAGTGGGAATCACAACATTTGTCAATGTCTGGTGTAGTTTCTTATCGCCAAGTTTCTCCTTGAGAAGAGAATG
This sequence comes from Rehmannia glutinosa, assembly GCA_016081115.2. NCBI lineage: Eukaryota > Viridiplantae > Streptophyta > Magnoliopsida > Lamiales > Orobanchaceae > Rehmannia > Rehmannia glutinosa. The sequence goes on from JABTTQ020002635.1 coordinate 354,458, forward strand.
AAGATATTTGCCATCATATGCTGGCCCTGATAAACATTTGATCATCCTTGCACCATGGCTTAGAACATTATCACTGAAAATGTAGAGTTGTTCATACTTCAGAACTTATAAAGATACATGCAACACATGAATGTACATTTATGATATATACATTGAAAAATTATAACTAAAATTACCTCTGCTGGGGGAAAATCTTGGGGCAGTGCTCAAGATAGAATTCTTTGATATCTTTTGCAGCAAACAACGGGCGGTTGTTTTCGTCTGGAGCAGTAAGCATTGCAGTCACCAGGCCTCCTGTGCTCGTCCCAGCAATTACATCAAAATAATCTGCAATTCGTGCATCTTCACCATCTAATTTCTGAAGCTGTGATTCAAGAAAACCAAGTATTACTCCAGGGATTATACCTCTAACTCCACCACCATCAATAGACAAAACCCTAATCATTTTTCCATATGCTTGATGCTCACTCTGAAATACTTCTTCTGATGTTGCCTCCATTTTTTTTTTTTGACAAAATAACACCAACAAAATAACAATTCTGCAAACTGTTTATGCTTGTGATACAGGATTTGAAAGATAGGTGGGAAAGCATCATGCAAGTGTTAATTATATAGAAGTTAACTGTTAGCTGTCAAAGATTGAATCTTCCATATTTAGTTGAACGGATAAAATTTGGATAAGTCGTTTTATCCAAGTTCCCATAATTATTTTGTTGGGATTTTTCATACTTCATGAGCAATCTTGAATCACAAAATGGAAAGCCAGCTAAGAAGACTGAAATTTCAGAGTTAATAATGAACAAACCAAAAGAGCTTTTGCTGTATTTTAATTTTGGAAACTTTCTGCTTTTATGTTGATTTGGAGGATCCGACCCAACCAATAGAACTTTTCCTCATTTTAATTTTGGAAACTTTCTGTTTTTATGAGGATTTGGAGGATCAATTACATTTTTTGTTTCCTTTCCTGACGTGATTAATCAGAAATCCAGCACCCCCAAACACAATTTCTCCAGTTCAAAAGAAAATTGATAAATCAAACTCGTAAATAAATACACAGAAACAATGTAAAACAAAGAGCTGCAAAGGGGTTTAGCCAATTACCCAAAATCCGAACGTGGTGCAGGTCCGATTGCCGCGAACGGTTGGAGATTTACATCGGAATACAAAGCGGAGTAGAACAACACAAGATCTGCCATTAAAAGAGCTGACGTGTGTGCTTGAGTTTGGGGCTCGGTGTTTGAGTTTCAGCAGTAGTTTCTAGAACAAAGCCCCACAACCGTTGTGCGCAGGGGCGGTGCTCGGTCAGTGACGCCGGAACGCCGGCTGCTGCTTACATGACTGGCACCGAATAAATCCGATTCAACCCAGATTCTGTATACAATGTTCGCCATTGTTCGGTGATATGCAAAGTGTGTATTCAATTCAGAATAAAGTATTTACAAATATTTGCATGTATGGGACTTTTGGATATGAAATGTTTTTTACGGTGAAATATTAAAATAATTTCCACATTTTTACAAAAAAATAAAAGCAATTAAAAGTACCCCGAATATTTTCAAGTTCTAGCTGAATTGTAGAATAACAAAAGCTTAGGCAGAAGTTGGCATTTAAAATCACCAAAACATATATTGGGAGTGTGTGCCATCACTAAAAAAAAAATATATATTTCTCATATTTTGGCTTTTAAAAAAAAACACTTTATAGTGTTTGTAAGTACCAACTTCTGTTTCATTTAATCAGAATCTAAAAATAGGGAGATGAGTATTTTGTATTATGCTTCTACTTCTGCTTATAGTTTGAATTTTACAAATAAATAAGTATTTCATTTTCACCAAAGTCCAAACACTCTCAACTTCTTATTCTCAATTGTTGATTCTATTTTCAAATACTAACAACTTCTGATTTTTAACTATTTCTACTTCTATTATAATAAATCACTTCTTATAAAAGTACCAAGTTTTTGCAAACACTCCCATTATCTACGAGTTGAAAACACATTTCCGAGCTATTGCAAATACTCCCTAAAAGTAAATCGTTCTAACTTCTAACTTCCTCAAGTGTAGCCCTATATTCGCATTAACTGTTTAACTTCATAGGGACTAGGCTTTATATGTTCTAAATAATGAGGAAGGCCTCGTAATAGAATGGGGTGGTGGCGCAGTTGGCTAGCGCGTAGGTCTCATAGCTATAGAGTGATCCTGAGGTCGAGAGTTCGAGCCTCTCTCACCCCAAATAACTATCTTTTCGGATTCTTTTATTTTCCCCAAAATGGTCCAATAGTCTTCTTTTTCTCCCCTTTTCTTTTGTAGTATGGATTTTTTTTTTTGTGAGTATAATGGGGATAAAAGGGGAAGAAAGTAAAAAACACATACACTCATATGAAATCGAACCTGGTCACTCGCCCTTACAACACAATACTCTGCCACTAGAGCACAAAATTAGTAGTATGGATTTTTTTAACAATATGAGGCACCTTGTTATTGCGTTGCTTCTATCCTTGAAAGAAAAAAGAAAGGGATTTATACCAATGCAAAAAGACATGGAAACCATTCATTATATTCCTCTGAATAAAAGTAGAAATAAATCTTAAGAGGATTTTACTTTTCAATCATTTAGACTGGATCTATGAGACTATGGCTGGACATCATGGGAAATTGTAAGGGATCATATGGGATCATATAGTTCAGAATAGTTAACACTTAGAAGTTAGAACATACTAATGACAGAAACTTTGTGCAACATTACAGTTTCTCAAAACCTATTCAGACTCATACAATAAGAAGTGCCCCGTTTCTGTGCAAGCCAACATTGGAAAACCACAACACACAATCGAGGCTTTGTGGCGGCCGCTACTTTTCAGCTAACTAATGCCATTCAATGCCCCCAAGCGTCGTACATCCCACTCCTTCCCACACATCGTTGCAACCAACTTCTTCATTGTCAACACCTTCCATATTATCATTCCACCAACCACCACCGTTCTCGTCTGTAAACAAACTCAGAGGGTCAATGCAAGAATTGCAAGTACAAGGAACTGCAAAAATTATCGCAGAGGTTTAGCCTAATTACAAAAAATCTCCACTTACCTTTCAAATTTACAAATACCCCCAAAAGGTATTACAAACACCCTCTTAAGATTTGATTTACTTAACAAATACCCCCTCTTGAAGTCAACTTAAGGGTGTCATTTGTAAAATAGAAACAAATGTCAAGGGATATTTGTAATTTTAAGAGTTGGCGTGGTTTTTTTGGTAATTAGACTGAACCTCAAGAGTATTCTTGTAATTAATCCTAAATTGAATACCAAAATCATTACTGTCTTGTTGACGAAGGAAACGAGACTTACAATGATTGAAAAGAGGTTTAGGTTCCCCATTGACAAAATTCTTCCTTCTTGAACACTGTACTGGTTTCGAATCCTCTCCGAGAACTACTAACCGCTTTCGAGCAGTTGGTTTATCATCATGACCTTAGTATTCACATGAAAAAAAAACGAATATATTTTACTGTTATGTAGGAGATACTTATGTAGAACTTCTACCTCCCATGGCTTAATATAAGACACATTGTAGTGATGTCCAAGTCTCAAGAAAGATCATTAGTATAGCTATAGCTCAAAAGATCACATTGAATAAGAAGATTAGGAAATGATAAGACGAAAAATTGTGTTCCGACTTGACTTACAAAATGGGAAGCTAAACAAATCCAAGAAAATTTGATAGAAGTTACAGAAATGAGGCAACTCAGATTCCGTTTCAGACTAAACTGAAATTTTGCGAACAGCAAACCAAAAAGCTTATTTGACCTGAAACCTAATCAGAACACATAGCCGACTACTAGGTAGAAGCTTAACATCATCGGCTACATATATGCTGACATAGACAAATTTCAAAAACAATTTATTAATAGATTACAACATGCATTTTCTACAGGCTCAAGGAGATCTAGAGCTCCAGTGAGTTGAAAGGGAAGAGTGTAGTTGAAAGTGCACTAGAAAACAGCAAAAATTTTAGATGTCTCATTCTGAAATCCGAAGCAAAAATCACAAGCTTCCCCTGGCAGGACTTCTTTAGCCTATGTAAAAAATGTTGTTCAGTGAGTAAAGATTTCCGCTTGTGTAAAATTATAATCTTTCCAAACTGATAGATAATAAATATTTCCCTGTGTCCACATTGAAAAATCTTCAATAAAATATGTAGCAATAAAAAATGGATGACATTGAAGTAATTTTACAGAATAGCGCTTGAATTGCAGATGAATGCTTGAAACTAAGTGGCCAAATTATAATCAATTTCTGGTTTACAAATCAGTTTTAGACTAAAGGATGATTAACTGAGGAACACATGCAATGAAACAATTTGGAAGTAACTTCAATTGAATAAAATGAACAAATCACTACTTGATAGAAGCTTCAAAGAAAAATTGGAAGTACACTTGAATCTACAAACCTTCAGAAGTTTTTTTTCTCTTTCTCGTTTGCTGTATGTCATCAACGTAAAAAATCTCCGTCTCATTGGTTGAACAAGATTTCCTGGAACCTTCTTTATCCTTTTCGACATTCTTGAACATATCAAAAGCACCATCAATCGAAAACTTTGCCTCTGCCTCTCTTCCTATCTTTTTTACACTTTCTCCTTCTGCACCCTTGTCTGAATGTTCACCACTAATTGGAGACGAGTAAGGCTGCTCTTTCCCCTAACATAACAGGTTCGTGAGCTCATTGTTTGTTTCTTATAAGACATTAGACTGCGTAAAATTAACCTACTTAGTTTTCCCACAATAAGATTTTTTAACTTTTAGGTGGTACAAGCTAACTATAACCTAAGCTATCTGATAATATAACCATTACAATTTACACCTCCGGAAGCACAACAAAGTTATTATGTTACAAGGTGACAAATTATCCCCAACAATTAATTATTCTACAAACAAGAACCAGAAAATGATCTTGCTTCAGGTGAGCCTAAAATAGCTCTATTGTTTACAATACAAATTATTCTTGTTAGTTGGGAGCCAAGACGTCTCACGAAAATTAAAGAAAATTAAGCTTGGACATTCGAAATGCTCTTCCATTTCCAGATTTTTATAAGGAAAACCAAAATTAGTGTTAAAAAGTTTAACCAAGAATTTAATGTATTTCCCTCTGTCCATGGATATAATAGCAAATTAACACACACACACACACACACACAGAGAGAGAGAGAGAGAGAGAGAGAGAGAGAGAGAGAGAGAGAGAGAGAAATTACCTGAACTGATGTGGGTAGCACAGAACCCTGTGCAACTTCTTGTTGAGGAAATCAGAAAGCGAGAGGCGTGAACCCTTTCGACTAAGAGCTTTGATTTTCACATTTCTCTCACAATCACTAGACCTGGACATAAAATATAAAAATAAAAAGGGAATCAAGAACAGAGAAATAATACATCAAAGAGCAACATCCCATACACTCATAATTTGGAAATAAGAAGAAAAAAAAAAAAAAATGGGACATTTTGAGTTGTGAAATCTACCGATTCGAAGCACGAAAGAGGAACGTCGAACTGATTGAGCGTTGCCCAATTTGCCTAAGTGGGCAGTTTTTTGAATTCATATCTCTTTTGCAATTTTGGTACCCCTTTTTCTTGTATTCAACTTTTCACTTGGAGCAATCTTGGTCCAATTTTGCCATGGAGACTTGGCGCCAAATTTCAAATAAATAGGCGGCTATGAATTGAAAACAAAGTTAGTTGCTTAATTCAATAAACTGAAAAGGCCATTAATGATGTAAACATGGAGAGTTTAGTTATGAATGTTAAGTACGGATGGCAATGGGTAGGGTTGGGTGAACAAACGACCAGTTCAGTGCAAAACCGAACCGAACCACAAAAAGCTGAAAACCGAATTTGTATATTTTTTTTCAAACTGAAATCGAACCACATTGATAGAAAAATCGAACCGAACCAAACCAAACTATTTCGGTTTGGTTCATTCATTCGGTTTTTCGGTTTGGGCTTTATTTTGGACCTTTAGTTTTTTGCTAAAAATATATATTTTATATTTATTTGACAATTTAACAATAAAATAAATTTAAAAAGTGAAATAATAATGTAAAATGATAGAAATTAATATTCGGTTCATCATTGCAAACTGACATTTTTTAGACCAAAACCGAACCGAACCAACAAACAATTTGGTTTATTAGATTTAAAACCGAACCAAACCATTTAACCAAAAAAACTGAACCAAACTACACCGAAGTCATCACTTCAGTTTGGTTTTTCAGTTCCAATTTGATTTTGCTCACCCCTAGGTAGGGTATCCACCCAATTAGGGGTATCCATCGTTGAACCCAATAATATTAATATTATTCGTACTCATCCCAAATCCGATTAAAAAATTACACTTAATACCCGTTCCCGTCCTAAATCCATTTGCTAATACAAGCATACTATCCCTACCCGCTTAAAACACGTTTAAGTTGTATTAAAACTTATAATTATTGTTAGGGTGGAAACAAGTTCCCTTAAGTTTCTAAAAATAATTGGATTGTGTTTTATGATTTTGCCTAAGACTAATGCAAAGATTGAGTTTTAATTGGATTAGGAAAAGTTTGATATTGATATGACATAGATATACTAGGATTATTAGATGTATATCTTATTTCATAACACAAATGATATACTTGTCATATTATTTGTATTTATCTTGTTTCGATGTTTAATAGGATTGTTGGAGCTCTTGGATGCCTATATAAAGAGAAAGGGATGAGCTCACATATTACATAAGACTACGAGAGATACAAGAGAGTTGATAGAGTTTAGAGTCTTTCAAACACAAGAAACTTTACTGGAACTAGATGTGATACCAAATGTGACTCTATCCCGTGATAACATTCATTATGTTGTTGTGTTTGTTAGGTTATTTTCATCCATAGGATTTTTTTATTGTGTTAAATGAAATACAATCACTTTTATTGTTGCATGAGCTGCATTACAAAGTTATAGATATACTCAAGATATGAGTTTTCATTATTTTCTACGAGTTGGTTTTTGTAATTATTGTATAAGAAGTCAAACGTTTGTACTAGTGGAAGTTTCACCCTACTATAACATCTAGTGTTATGCTGCAAATGCCAAGATACAGAGGTTTAACATCTAATTAGATGATGAGGTTATTGTTTGCAAACTCAAGAATAAATTGTCGTTTGAGCCGAAAGCCGCAATTATAGCCGAAGATATCTTTTTGCTTTGTTTTTTGTTTGAACAGGTTGTCTTTTCTATTCAAGACCATAAAAGTAAAATAATTTGTAATAGATTAGCTTTATTGGCTTTGGATTCTGATATTGATGCGAATTGGGAGAACCAATTCCCCAAGTGACTTTTTGTTAGCCATGTTGGTTGCTAGCCCGTTGGCTACGTTGTTTCTGATGTAAGTTTGTTGAGTTTATTGAATGAAATGATATCGTTTGGAAAAAAAAGAAAGGCAAAATACGGACCTACATCATATCTATTGGTGAAAGGGCCTGATGCTCAATTCTTACAGAATGGTCCCCTCCCAAACTCAGTGATGAGAATGTTGACTATCTTGTGAAGATGAAATTGATTGGTCTAATGAAGAAATAACATTAGCAAATCTAAACTCTAAAGCACTTAACAAATCATTGAGACATTGAATATGAACATGTTCAAAATCATATCCAACTATATTGCTACCAAAGATGCTCGGGAAGCCCTTCAAAGACATTGTAAATGTTCTTCTAGTGTTCGACAAATAAAACTATGGTTGCTTGCTAATAAGTTTGAAAATTTGAGAATGGAAGAAGAAGATAACATTTCTATGTATAATGGGAAGTTGTGACATTGCTAATAAGCACAATCCCCTGGTGAGCCAATTTCAAATGCTAATCTAGTTAGTAAGATGATGAGATTTCTTCTCGAACGCTAGAACAACAAAATCTCATCTATTGAAGAAGTTCACGACACCACTAGGATTGGTCTAGAAAAACTTATAGGAATCCTACAAACATATGAGCTTAATCATGCGTATCAAATGAAAAGCAGGAAGAAAGTAACTTTTTAAGTGAATTCCAAAGTTACTGATGACTTTGCTGAACTCACTAATGAAATTGAAGAATCTGATTTAGAAGATAATTCAATGGCTATATTTTCAAAAGAGGTTTGATAAAATCTCAAAAACAAAAGTCAGAAGAAGTTTTCTAATTTCAAAAAGTCTTACAAATCTGAGTCAAACAAATTCCCACAGAAGAATATTTCTGATAGAAATCAAGATCGTTTCTTGGGCGGAAAATCTAACAATTTTGATACTAAAACTCTTGATTATATTAGATATAGATATGTACTAGTTATGGTTATTATGATGCCCAATGTGTTAATACTCTTATGAAAAAAAGAATGAGTATGAGTGTCACCTTGAGTGACAATGAATCTGATGATGAGAACATTGTCCAGAAAGAAGATCATACTGTTCTAACTACTTTTGTGAAAGAAAAGAAATCTCTACAGATAAATCCATTAGGTGTAGCTCGAGGTGACAAAAGCTTTTGGTTATAAAGAAAGTAGTTTAGATTAGGGGTGTTCATTTTTCGAATGGATCCGAAATTCGATTCGGTTCGAATTCGAATTTTAGTTTAATTAGGATTTTTGAATTTGAATCGAATTTCGAATCAACTCGAATCTCGAATATGAATATTTGAATCGAATAACGAATTGAGGTTTTTTTTGAATTCTATTCGAAAATCCTAATTCGAGGTGAAATTCGACTAAATTGAATTCGTATTTTGATTCAATTTGTATTTCAATTCAATTCGTATTTCAATTGGAAATTTATATGTATATATTTCACACTATACATAATTATTTATTGTATATATGTAAATTATACACATGCATTTATAATGTATATAAATGAATAAAACACTACTCTTTAAATTAAAATGTAAAATTATAACTCTTTTCCATCTTGTTTTTTAGTTTTTGTTAGAAATAATTACACTTACTAGTATATGAAATACATTTTACATTGCTTCAAATTTTTATCTTTAGACCATATTCAAATAATCATTTTTTGTGTTAAAAAATATATTTTAGGTAAAAACTGTTTCGTTCTTACAATCTCACGTGGAGGGCATATGGTGAAATAATCTATAAGAATATTCCACAGATTATGTCCATTGTATAGAAAGTACAAAATTTGTGTACATACACTATACAACATACACTACACATTTATACAATATAGTCTTTGATTTTTTTCCTTTATTTTAAATTCTTATTACAATATGCATTATATATTATACATCTGTACACTATATTACATATATTTATCTTCAGATCATATTAAAATAATAAATTATATGATAGCACACATTATATCTCTTTATCTATTTTCATACATACACTTTGTCAATTTGATACATCATATTTGAGTATAGAAGTTATTTATCAAGTAACTAGTCTTTGGTATAAAATTGACATAAAATGTTTTATTAAATTTATATAAGGGAGTTCATTATGAGTTTATGATAGTCTATAGTTAAATTAAACAATGAAAAATAGTTAGTCGATAATTTGTAATTTCGAAAAAACAAAATCTGGAATTTTACTAGGTATAGTCCAAACATATAATGTTATGAATCCAAACCTTGTTCACTTCATCGATGAATTAGGATTTTTGGATTGATTCAATTCGATTCGAAAATCGAGAAATCAATTCGTTTAAATTCGATTGAATTAATCGAATTAGGATCGAATTTCGAATTGAGGTTTAAAATGTTCATTCGATTAAATTCGATTCGAAGAAGTCGAAGAATCCGAATTCGATTCGATGAACACCCCTAGTTTAGATCACACTTCGTTTGTAAAACACAAAAAGAGAAGGGTGGTAGATTTGATCATGTATGTTGATGATATGATTGTGATAGGAAATGACCGGATAAAATGAAGTTGGTGCGGGGAAAATTTAGTTTCCGAGTTTTGAGATGAAAGATTTAGGACAACTTAAATATTTCTAGGGATTGAGATTGCAAGATCAAATTAAGGAATCTTTCTTTCACAAATAAATTATACATTGGACTATTTAAAGGAAGCAATAATGTGTTAGATAAATGTTTTTATCAAGATTTTGATAATTTTGTTTAAATGAATTTTTATACCAAAACAATGTTTATAAATGTTGTCCAAATACTCTTAAATGATTTAAAATATTTTTACCAATTTTTGGAGTATTTCTTAGAGTTTATTATTCGATAAAAATTGGACAACACTTTTAATGATTTTGTGTTAATTGGTTTTTTTCATCAAAACAATGTTTATAAAAGTTGTCCAAATACTCCCAGTTGATTTAAACTATTTTTACTAATTTTTTGGAGTATTTCTTGAAGTTTATTTTCGACAAAAATCGGACAACATTTCAATTTTGAGGTCGATCGGTCGAGCAAACGGTCGATCAGTACTCTGAAGAGATGAAAACACGAAGCGTAACGTCATCAACTTGAAAAATGAGGGAGGGCGACGGTCAAGGGAAGGGCCGAGGCTAGTCGGACCCTCCTCCGACCGATCGCACCCCCGACTGGTTGGACCCCCCGCAACCTGTCCCTGGATCGCACTATTTTCTTTCAAACGTTCGAAATCTTATACAGGCAATCGGTCGCCCTATGTAATTTTGTGACATGACAAAATTGTGCCGTTTGAAATTCTTATCAAGAAGATTTGCTTTTGATTTTTGTACAATATTTCTACATCTTGTGATCCTCTTTTTGTAGACAAAAGTGAAGAAGGAGGAGCCTATGTCTATGAAGACTCTCCTATAAATAGAGGATGATTTGAAGACACAAAATACAACACACAAGCAATCAAAACAACAAGAAAAATCTGCAAATTCTCCAAGCTTTCATATTTTACATTCTTGTTGTAATAAGCCTAAGTTCTTGCACTTGCACAATCTTGAGGTCTAGGCTTTTTATTTCTTGATTACACTTGCACTCAAATTGTATTATTCATTATTGAGTTGTAATCTTGATTTTGGTCATCATTCAACACAAGACAACCTTGTGAGTATTTTTGTGGAAAGAATACACTTGGGTGATCTAGGTGATAGGAGTTTCAAGAGTGTGGTGCTCTTGAGGTGTTTGAAGAATTTGGTGTTCTTCAAGATTGAAGATTGTGGTGATCTTTACAAGGTGCCATTGAAGGAAGATTGTGGTAATCTACAAGAGAAATTGTGGTAATCTCCAAGGTGTTGTTGAAGAAAAGTGTGGTGCTCTTCAAGGTGATATTGTAAGGTGATGTTGTATTAATTTTGGTAATTAATAATCTTTTTTCTTTTTGAAATCCATCCAGGATATACTGGGGTGGTAGAGGATTAGGCCCTAGGTGGGTTGAACCTCTATAAATCGACACGTGTTGTTTACTTCCCGCACCTTTATTATTGTTTTAGCTTATTTGTTTCGAAAAAGAGGACATAATCAAAAAGATGGAGATAATCTATTCACCCCATCTAGATTATCGTAACCGCTTGGACTTACAAGTGGTATCAGAGCCAAACTCTTTGGCAAGCTCGTTCCACATCGCGAGTAAAGAGGAACGATCACCGGCTACAAATGAAGTCTACCTTACCGGCGCCTCCACCACCAAGTCACCACTATTTGATTCCAAAAATTATATATTTTGGAAAGAAAGAATGGAATGCTAGCTACAAGGTTGCGGGTTCGATATTTGAAACACGGTTATCAATGGAGAATCTATTCCGATAAAAGATACACCACACACTTCCAAAGTCCTCAAAGAGCTCAATGGTGAAGAGAAGAAAATCATCTCCTTAAATGGCAAAGCTCTAAATATTTTGTATTGTTCACTTACCACTTTGGAATTTGATCATATTGTAGGAATTCGATCGGCACATGAAGTATGACAAAAATTAGAAGCCATCTATGAAGTATATGCAAATGAAAAGAACAACTCAGAAGCATCTACTTCTCAAGTGGATACAAAATCAAATCCAAGGAACAAGCCTCTTACAACTTCCAACTATGAAGAAGTTGAACAATGTCTTATGTGGGCGAAGAAGAAAATGATGTAAGTTCTAAACTCTCTACTTCTTATGATAATGAATTTCATAATGATTATAATGATTTGCAAAATTATTTTGATGAGATTCAAAATGAATTCCAAAGCTTACTTGTTAAATACAAAAATTTGAAAAAGGAATTCAATGTTTTGAAAAATGAAAAGGATAGTTTAATTGTTTCTTATGAATCACTATCATGTGATCACACCACCACACTTGACAATGTTAGAAACCTTGAAAAAGAAAATAGTACTCTTGTTGAAGATATTAATTGCATGAAAAAGGATTTATCAAAATTTAACTTGAGTACCAATAAAATGACCAATATTGTTGATGTTCATAATTGTGATAAAGAACTTGATCACAAGCCTTATGTTGTAAATAATATGAAAAAGAATAAAGTCTCTATGCATAAACGTCATTATGCTCCTAGAATTATCTCTTGTTTTTATTGTGGTAAAAAGAACATACGGCAAATACTTGTCGGGCTACAAATAGCTCTAATTATTGTTGGAGACCTTAAAGTCTCAAAGCTAATCCTAAAGGACCCAAACACTTGAGGGTACCACAAAAAAATGTCGTATTAGGTACCCGGCGGAATAATAATCAAGGAAAATTTATGCCGCCAAGAAGACATCAAATGATCGTCTCATTTAATCAAATGAGAACACCACAATGAATTTCCAAGAGAAAGACATTATCAACAATGGGAAGGACATAATCCTTGGAAATGGAGCAATTGGAGGAGCTATTATCAACAAGATGATTTTCAAAATGGAAGATATAATCAACAATGGGAAAGACACAACCCATGGAAATAGCGTAATTGGTAAACCGTATCTCCCTATTTAAATATGCATTTTATTTTGCATGTTTTTATTTGTGCTTTAATTGTCAAATAAGTTTTCAAATATTTTTTTTTAAAAAAATCAAGGTCTTCAATAAATATTTGTGTTTTAAAGATCTTTTGAAAAGGAGACCTTGCATGTTATTTTTAAAACTCTTGTGCATTTACATAGACTAATGTGCTTTTATTATCTCTTATGGTTTTATATAGCATAAGCACATTTATGATATCTCTTATTACTTAGCCTACACTTGTATCATTATGTTTGTGCAAGACGTGTTAGGAATTGTGTAGGACATATATATTTTCATCAATGGTTATTTTCTCAAGAGAGGACCATAAACTATCGAGTTACGCTCATCATTGATATTCATCTTATAGACTCGATATATTTTTGTCATATGCCTATGTGTTTTTTTTCAAGTTATTTCAAAGTATTTCACATAAGTGCCATTAAGAGGATTTTTCGATTTTTTTGAAAGGCACTATTCTATGAAGCTTGTTTTTATCCAAGTCTTGTAAAGGGTTATATTTTGTTTTGATAAAATATTTGATTTTCATCCTTCTCTCAAAATTATGGATTTGATTGCTCATATTCATTCTTGTCAAAAACTTTTGTTCAAATGCTTCTTTTAAATAAAGTCTCAACTATATGCTCTTGAATCTTTCAAATTTCAAATGAGACTTTATATAGCTTTCTATAAGCTTATTTGAACTTACAAACTCTTGTTGATTTGGTTGAAAGCATAACATGTGTTACTTGTTATTATATCTCTATTATTCGATATTACTATGCTCGTGTGCAAGATATCTTGTTAAGATTTTGCAGAAATTTTTTGATATCTTGGAACAAGTTTGATGACCAAAGGGAGGTTAATAGCTCAAAGGTAATGTCAAGAAGAAGGTAATGGATTTTGATGAAACATTTGCATCCGTAGCATGTTTTTGAAGCTATTCACATTTTACTTGCCTATTCTTGCTTTAAGAAAATTTCAAGCTTTACCAAATGGATATTAAATCCACTTTTCTAAATGGTTTTATTCTAAGAGAAGTCTATGAAAAACAACCGAGGTTTGAAAATTTTTCTAGGCCAAGTGATTTTTATAAAAGGCCTTGTTTGGTTTAAAATATGCACCCTGTGTATGGTATAATAGACTTAGCTATTTTCTTTTGCAAAATGATTTTACAAGAGGTAAAGTTGATACTACTCTCTTTGTTTTTGAAAAAGGGCAAGATTGCTTATTAGTGCAAATTTATGTTGATGATATTATTTTTGGTGCTACTAATGAATCCTTGTGCAAGAAATTTTCTAAGTTAATGCAAGGTGAATTTGAATTGAGCATGATGGGGAGCTCAACTTCTTCCTTGAACTTCAAATTATGCAATGCCAAGAAGGAATTTATATTTCACAATCAAAATATACAAAAAACAGATTTTGAAGAAGTTTGGCATTGAAGAAGGAAGAACCGTCTCTACCCCAATGGCAACAAACGTCAAGATTAACAAAGATGAAAAAGGCAAGCGGTTGATGAATCCAAATATCGAGTTATGATTGGTAGTTTACTTTATTAACCGCAAGTAGACCGAATATTCTTCATGTTGTATGCCTATGTGCTCGTTTTCAAAGCAATCCCAATCTCATATGAGTGCCGTTAAAAGGATTTTTCGATATTTGAAAGGCACTATTCAATATGGTTTATTTTATCCAAAGAATGAAAATTTTTCTCTTAAAGGTTATAGTGATTGATTATGCGGGAAATATTGATGATCGTAAAAGTACTTCCGGATCATGTCAATTTCTAGGTGATTTCCTAGTTTCTTGGTTTTCAAAGAAACAAAATTGTGTTTCACTTTCAACGGCCGAGAAGTCGAATATATTTCATGACCTTTTGTTGTACTCAATTGCTTTGGATGAAACAAACTTTAGCGGATTATAAATGTTCTTTTGAAAGTGTTCCTATTTTTTGTGATAACATGTCTGCTATAAATTTGCTCAAAACCCGGTTCATCATAACCGTACTAAACATATTGAGATTCGACATCATTTTCTAAGGGATTGCGTTTCAAAACGAAAAATTGAGATATCTTTCGTACCATCTCAAGATCAATTAGCGGATATTTTTACAAAATCGCTATCTTCCGAGACTTTTGCATCTATACGAGCTCGGTTAGGCATAATGCATAATGAATGAGGTTTACGTTTTCATTTTGCACGTTTTTAAAACTTAGGGGCGAAAAATCGAATTTTTTGTTGAAAATTTGGATTTTGGAAAATAAGTTGAGACAGTGGGCTGACTGGGGTGAGGGCAACCAATCAGACCTCACCTCGACCGGTCGCCCTCACCGCCGTCGGTCGCCCACCGCCAATTTTTGGTTAAAAACGTCTCGTCTCCGACTTAGTTATTTTGGCTCAAAATGTTCATTTTTCGTCCCTTCGCCAAATGCACACAAATTTCACTTCAAATTTATTTTCTTGCATACATTTCTTATCTAGGACTTAATTAGGCTCGATTATCATCATCATTGCTCGTCTTTACCGATTGAATGGTAATAATTTTACTTCCTTTGCTCAATTGGGTTGAACCCTTGAGTTTTTGGCTTATTTGCAATTTTATTGATGGAAATTTCATATGATTGGGATGAGCTTGTTAATTATGATGTATTGAATAGTGTTTGAACTGATTTGGTGATGAAAATTTTTGGTTTGATTCATTTACAAGGGCCTTATACAACTTCTTTTATTTTTTCACGCCCACAAAGTGTTCGATGAATTGTCGCAAAGAAAATTTCAACTTATACACGACTCTTATGCTTTCAAAAGTCATATATTTATTGAGATCATGTCTTTACACTCAAATGAGCTTTTGCAAATCAGATCAATTTTTCCCTTTTTATTTGAAATTTTAGCTTCAATTTTCAAAATGCTCGATAAATCGATAAAATTGCACACTTTGATATAATTGTATGATGTTTTTATCGTGCTAACACTCTTTTTGATGATTCCAAAGGGAGAGAAACAAGAAAAAAGCTCATATGCTCAAAGAAGCGAAAATAAGCTCGCAGGAAAAGCTATAAGCTAGGGTTCTCAAAAGCCAAAAGCTGTGAATATTACTTAGTCCATTTGATGTATTGTGGACTTTTATGCTTGACTAATGATGTTCTGTGACAGGGGGAGCTTCTATGCTCAAATAATTCAAGCTTGTTTTGTACAAGCTAAGCTTTTAGCTTCTAGTTAGTTGCTTCTATACTTGTTCTTGATATGCATATTGATAGGGGGAGCTTGTGCAAAAATGTTTTGAAAAATATTTGTTCCTATCCTTGTGTGTTTTACTTTTGGTAAATATTGCTTCTAATGGATTGATGTTTTAGACCGGAAAATATGTTTTGTTTTAAACTTGACTTCCTAAATTGTTTTGGTTTGTAATCATCAAAAAGGGGGAGTTTGTTAGATAAATGTTTTTATCAAGATTTTGATGATTTTGTTTAAATGAGTTTTTATACCAAAACAATGTTTATAAATGTTGTCCAAATACTCCTAAATGATTTAAAATATTTTTACCAATTTTTGGAGTATTTCTTAGAGTTTATTATTCGATAAAACTTGGACAACACTTTTAATGATTTTGTGTTAATTGGTTTTTTTCATCAAAACAATGTTTATAAAAGTTGTCCAAATACTCCCAATTGATTTAAAATATTTTTACTAATTTTTTGGAGTATTTCTTGAAGTTTATTTTCGATAAAAATCGGATAAAATTTCAATTTATGAGGTCGACCGGTCGAGCAAATGGTCGACCGGTACCTGAAGAGATGAAAACACGAAACAGAACGTACTGAACTTAAAAAATAAGGGAGGGCGACCGGTCAAGGGAAGGGCCAACCGGTCGGACCCCCTCTGACCGGTAGCACCCCCCCTGACCGGTCGGACCCCCCTGCAACCTATCCTGGATCGCACTATTTTCTTTCAAACGTTCGAAATCTTATACAGGGCAACCGGTCGCCCTATGTAATTTTGTCACAACAAGATTGTGCCGTTTGAAATTCTTATCGGCAAGAGATTTGCTTTTGATTTTTGTACAATATTTCTACATCTTGTGATCCTCTTTTTGTAGACAAAAGTGAAGAAGGATGAGCCTATGTCTATGAAGACTCTCCTATAAATAGAGGATGATTTGAAGACACAAAATACAACACACAAGCAATCAAAACACAAGAAAAAAATCTGCAAATTCTCCAAGCTTTCATATTTTACATTCTTGTTGTAATAAGTTCTAAGTTCCCGCACTTGCACAATCTTGAGGTCTAGGCTTTTTATTTCTTGATTACACTTGCACTCAAATTGTATTATTCATTATTGAGTTGTAATCTTGATTTTGGTCATCATTCAACACAAGACATCCTTGTGAGTATTTTTGTGGAAAGAATACACTTGGGTGATCTAGGTGATAGGAGTTTCAAGAGTGTGGTGCTCTTGAGGTGTTTGAAGAATTTGGTGTTCTTCAAGATTGAAGATTGTGGTGATCTTCACAAGGTGCCGTTGAAGGAAGATTGTGGTAATCTTCAAGAGAGATTGTGGTAATCTCCAAGGTGTTGTTGAAGAAAAATGTGGTACTCTTCAAGGTGATGTTGTAAGGTGATGTTGTATTAATTTTGGTAATTAATAAAATCTTTTTTCTTTTTGAAATCCATCCCGGATATACTGGGGTGGTAGAGGATTAGGCCCTAGGTGGGTTGAACCTCTATAAATCGACGCGTGTTGTTTACTTCCCGCACCTTTATTATTGTCTTGGCTTATTTGTTTCGAAAAAGAGGGCATAATCGAAAAGATGGAGATAATCTATTCACCGCCCCTCTAGATTATCGTAGCCGCTTGGACATACAGAATGCTTGCTTGCAAACTATTAGCAACACCTATAGATATGAACCACAATCTTGGAATTTTTCCAGATCAAGTTCCAACACATATGGGCCGCTACCAATCTTTGGTTGGAAGGTTAATTCACTTATGACATACAAGACTAAATATAGCATATGACGTGAGTATCGTAAGTTAATTCGTGTGTATGCCAAGTAAAAAATATAGGGATGTAGTACAATGAATCCTATGAAAGGTCTAGTGTCTCAAACATTATCAGGTACACAGATGTAGATTGGGCTGACGACCAAACAACTAGAAGTGGCCAAAAATATTTGGATCTCTATACTGCAAGTGTACAGTGTAATTTATATGATAATGGCAAGCAAGATCGTATTACTCAGGGATTGACTAAGAAACACTTAGGCTATAGTAACATCGTATTCCAATTTTATTGAAGCAACCGAATATCACAAATTGTCAAAAAATAATTGAAAATTAAAAATAAAAATAAATAAATTTTGAACCCCACAAGTAATCTCAACAAATACGAAAGCAACCCTAGGCACATAATCTTAACATGCTTCTTTAATATTAAATCCAATCAATGTTTCAAAACCAATTCATGTGTTTCTATGGGTCAATTCCTAAACTAGTTTATTCCCCCTCCCGGGTGGCACATAAATAATAGATTAATAAGAATTGAGGTCTCGTGATGCATTACAACTATTATTAACTCCCAACAGGTCTTTGAATTGAAATACTCCCCCACAAAAACAGATATAGTCTCCTGATATATTATCCTGTTTATGTCCAATTCGATTTTCATCTTGCTAGAACTCACCTCCCTGTTCGCCTTATTTTTAGCTTCACCGCAAGTGTACGGTGTAGTTTATAGAATAGGGTGAGCAAGGTCGTATCCACAGAGACTAATAAATTAATGTGCTAAGTATCGAACTAAGATAGCCTTATTTTTATTTAGACGATCGTAATTTGAGGTGATTGTTGTGGAGGTAAAGACAAGAATAACCACAAAAACACAAGATGAAAATAATAATGGAATTATCAAGGGAATGAAATGGATTCCCGGGTTATGGTTTCAATTAATGTTCCTCTTGTTGTCCCTTTTAATCAAAGCCAAAGTTATTATCAATATTCCTATAAGACGATCACAACGGTATTTTATCCCCCCTCTCGAGATGTATATAAAGTGTAGATTGAAATATCTATGCTAGCATCTCTACTCAACATAAGATACACAACTCCCAAAAGCACAAAAGATCAATTGTCCTCACAAATATTCACAAACCTCTCGATTATGCAAACATTCATGTCAAGTACTCAAGATCTAATATTGAAACTCATCTCTCGAATTATGAATCAATATATCAAACATGCTAAATCATTGGCCAAGTGATAAAACAAGAATAAGCTCAAAGTACTCAAATAGCTTCAAGACAATAACTTCAACTAAGATTAAAACATTCAACAAGAGTTCAATTAATCTACTTCCAAAACCCGGAAATCTCAAGAAGTTTAGCTACTCATTACAAATAAACAACCCATAGACAAATTGTTCATATTCATGACAAGCTAAAATGAAAGATTAAAGCACAAAGAATGAGAAAACTTAGGAAATGGATAATCTCTCGATTTATCTTCAATCCTCAAGCTCCGATTTAACCCGATTCTTCCCGTGATTCTTCCTTGATGAAGTTGATGTGTTTCTTGTGTTCTTGGGTCTTTTCCGGACCTTTCCTCCCTGGTGTGCGCCCCAAGAAGTGGTATTTATACCCTTTTTTAAGTCTAGGTCAATTTGCTTTGTCATTTTTGGAGTTTTTCGCAAAACGCACGGGTCAGGTCGTCGCACGCACGCACGGGTTACCCGTGCTCAAAGTCATGAGGAAAACATCAAGTCTCTCGCAGGGCGCACGGGTCGTGCGGCCCATGCACGGCTACCGTGCGCCAAGCCGTAGGAAAACATCCGTCGTAGGCGCACGGGTCGTGTGTCCACGCACGGCTACCCGTGCGCCAAGCCGTAGGAAAACATCCACGCGTTTGGATGTTCCTTGAGATAAATCTCCTTGTTGTTTGATCATCCATGCTTATTTTGCCACACGACTCATCACTATGACTCTAGACTCCATATAGTTGGCTTCCAATTGGGTGTAATCGCTCGATTCTTGATGATTCTAGGTAGCAATGCTTGTATTTGTCACAAAATCACTCCAAATATCGTTAAATTCCTACAAAACAAGCAAGTGTAATATCTTTTCCACAAAGAGCGAATATATACCATTTCATACACGTTATTGCATGTTTATAAACAATTATAGCCATAAATATGCCCTAAAATACATGCAAAACTCACACTCAACAAACCCCAAACTTAAATCGTTGGCCGTCCCGGTCAACGCTTTTAAAAACTAGAGAAAACATGATTGGGAGTAATGAAAAGTAGAACGCACAACAACTCCATAAAATCCGCATTGTTTATCGTAGGTGTCAAGCAAACGAATAAACCAAGCCTCAAACATCTAACATAGAGCACACATCAAAGAAACCATGGTAAATGCTAAGAATTACGCCTCACAAAGATCGAGTGTATACTCTCATCTCAAATAAATATAGGACGTGTTTATGCTCAAATCAATTCAATGTTGTAGAATTACCATATGCCCGCAAATCGTCTCATTTCTCCGCCACTAGAATGTATGCAATTTGTGAATCAAAAGGACTTTCTCATTTGGTTGTAATGAATGCTCTTTGGTTAGGGTAGGAAAATATAGATAGAGTGACTCAAACTCGGCGTATGACCGGTGAGCATATAAATCATCTACATTAAAGCTTAATATGCTACCCAAATCATCTCTCATTTTCACCAACTCTTCTTATCTCCATCCCCTTTCTTTTGTAAAACACCATCACCTCACATTACAATTCCTAGCCTCTAAGTTCATTCAAAGAAAACTCATTCATAAAGCTAATTTTTTTTTTTTGACTCTTTTGTGAGTTTTCAACATTCTTTGCTTCTCCTTTTCTTCCCCTTTTGTTCCCATCAACCAATTTATCCAACTTTTCAATTCCAACCCATTCAACCTCATTCAATCCCTTTACTCAATGCTATACGCTCAAGTATGAGGTAACAAATATATCAAGTTAAGGCTTGAATTGTTGCTATCAAGAAATTAGGCAATAGGCTCAAGTTGGCTAACTAGGGATTTCAATATCATCTTAGGTAAGTAAGCAAAAGGCTTGAAGGGCTAACAAAAATGGCCTTTGATCATTTTCACACCGCATACAACATGTGACCTTAACGAGAGATACGAGAGCAAGTTCTAGAATTCTAACAACATGAATGATACACTCAAATCAATCAACAAGATCGCATATGATGAAAGCGTAAAAGGCTCAAAAGCTCACAGGCTTGCAAATACGTAATTCAAAGCATCAAACCATGTTCTCAATATCCACATGCTCAATATCATCTATTCATGGCTCAATCAACTCATACTCAACACCCAATCCAAACAATACAAAATTTTCAAAATAGAGCACGAGAATCTCAATATCGGTCAACTCACTCTCTAAACTCTATGAAAGCAATAAACGTGCTAAAGTCAGAACGTGCTTCTAATGCAATGCAACCTAAAATGCTCTACATGCAACTATATGAAAACACACAAAAATACAAATATTATTATTTTTTAAATCCACACATTTCATATCAAAATAACTATCTCTCCCCCAAACTTAAATGAAATTATATCGCACGTAAGAGAAGATAGAATTTCAATATAAAACGTGTGGATTTACGATTCATTGTGCGGGTGGTGGCCCTCCTTCGCATCTCCTCATATCGCTAGGACTTCTTCCTTCAACCACCACTTCAAATTTTGTACCTTAATATTATCTCCGCTGAAGGACGACGGGTCGTGCGCCTTGCGCATGGCTGCCCGTGCTTCATGCGAAGCCACATTATTCCTCCTCCAGGCACGCATGGGCGTGCTTAGCGCGCACGGGTCACCCGTGCGTGATGCCGCATAACAACACTCGGTTTTTTTTTTTACAAAAAAAAAAAACAAAAATCACACCACAAACCGTTGGGTTGCCTCCCAACAAGTGCTACATTTAACGTCTTTAGCTTGACGCCTATTAATTTCGATTCGTACCACCTTTGAATGCGTATATTAGCTGCTTTGGATCGTGGTCAAGAACCGTTTTTCCGTTGTTTGCATCTAGTAATGCATAATTGGGATTTCCAAGCAAGTATTGGAGTCCGATGTTAGAACACTTTGATTTGAATTATGCTCATGTTGTTCGTGGGCGTATGTACCACCAGTGTTTGTTTCGTTGTGGGATAGCTTTCTTATGATATCACGCACGCACTGACCGGGCATCCACGCACTGTTCATGTGTTCCTCGTCCTGTTTCTGCTTCTTTTCGGCACCACACACGAGTTGAAAGTCCATAGACACACAATCCGTGTTTGGTTCTGAACTTTCTTGTTTTTCCAGGATCTTGGCTCCTCATATTCCGGTACCACTCCTTTGATGAATGGTACTCGATTGTTCCTTCGAGTTGGTTTCGGTGGTGCATGAAAATTGGCTCTTTTGATATTGCTCACTAACAATTGTAACTAATTGGCCCATTTGAGTCTCTAGGTTCTTTATGAGCTTGTCACTTGTTGTTCCATCTTGTCCATCCTTGCGTCTTGCCTTATGAAGCGGCTCCTAGTTTCACTCATGAATGCATTGGATTGATTTATGAATGAGGTGAGGGCTTCTTCTAAAGATGGCTTATTTACTTCATCGCGAGTAAAGCGGTCCCTCGACTCGCTCCTGAACAAACTTGTTTGCATCCTTAACAAGGCGAGGGCTTCTTCTAAAGATGATTTTGCCTCTGCATTTGTAAACCCATTCATTACATTGGAGCTTGATGGTGTTGGAATCACATTCTCCGTGTGAGCATATGAAAAATCTTCGTAATTCGCCCAATTTGGATAATAGTACGTAGGAGTAGGATTATTCCAATAACTGTAAGAATTCCAGTTATTGAAATAATTGGCATTCTCCATCCGAGCAGGTGTTCGTGCACTACCTATACCAACTCAAAGAAACAAATCAAACATTGTAGAGAGAGAATTTACAAAAGAAAAATGAAATAAAAAATGCCTAAATTAAAAATAATTCTATCTATCGCAATATTAGCACCAAAAATTGTATTAGTCCCCGGCAACGGCGCCAAAAACTTGTTCGCCTTATTTTTAGCTTCACCGCAAGTGTACGGTGTAGTTTATAGAATAGGGTAAGCAAGGTCGTATCCACAGAGACTAATAAATTAATGTGCTAAGTATCGAACTAAGATAGCCTTATTTTTATTTAGACGATCGTAATTTGAGGTGATTGTTGTGGAGGTAAAGACAAGAATAACCACAAAAACACAAGATGAAAATAATAATGGAATTATCAAGGGAATGAAATGGATTCCCGGGTTATGGTTTCAATTAATGTTCCTCTTGTTGTCCCTTTTAATCAAAGCCAAAGTTATTATCAATATTCCTATAAGACGATCACAACGGTATTTTATCCCCCCTCTCGAGATGTATATAAAGTGTAGATTGAAATATCTATGCTAGCATCTCTACTCAACATAAGATACACAACTCCCAAAAGCACAAAAGATCAATTGTCCTCACAAATATTGACAAACCTCTCGATTATGCAAACATTCTGTCAAGTACTCAAGATCTAATATTGAAACTCATCTCTCGAATTATGAATCAATATATCAAACATGCTAAATCATTGGCCAAGTGATAAAACAAGAATAAGCTCAAAGTACTCAAATAGGCTTCAAGACAATAACTTCAACTAAGATTAAAACATTCAACAAGAGTTCAATTAATCTACTTACAAAACCCGGAAATCTCAAGAAGTTTAGCTACTCATTACAAATAAACAACCCATAGACAAATTGTTCATATTCATGACAAGCTAAAATGAAAGATTAAAGCACAAAGAATGAGAAAACTTAGGAAATGGATAATCTCTCGATTAATCTTCAATCCTCAAGCTCCGATTCGACCCGATTCTTCCCTTGATTCTTTCTCGATGAAGTTGATGTGTTTCTTGTGTTCTTGGGTCTTTTCCGGACCTTTCCTCCCTGGTGTGCCCCAAGAAGTGGTATTTATACCCTTTTTTAAGTCTAGGTCAATTTCTTTGTCATTTTTGGAGTTTTTGCCCAGAACGCACGGTCGTGCGCCCACGCACGGGTTACCCGTGCTCAAAGCCATAGGAAAACATCCAGTCTCTCTGTAGGGCGCACGGGTCGTGCGTCCACGCACGGGCTACCCGTGCGCGCCAAGCCGTAGGAAAACATCCGGTCTCTACAGAGGGCGCACGGGTCATGTGTCCACGCACGGGCTACCCATGCGCCACCCAAACGTCCAAATTTGTTTGCGGGGTCTTCATAAGAGTTGTAGCCCTCTCTTTTAGCTTTCCATAGCCACTTGAATCACCTTAATATCAATTTTGTAGAGAGAGTTATGGCCACAATACTAAACCCTGCCAGTCTTTGGAAATTCCATACGCGTTTGGATGTTCCTAGAGATAAATCTCCTTGTTGTTTGATCATCCATATAGTTGGCTTCCAATTGGGTGTAATCGCTCGATTCTTGATGATTCTAGGTAGCAATGCTTGTATTTGTCACAAAATCACTCCAAATATCGTTAAATTCCTACAAAACAAGCAAGCATAATATCTTTTCCACAAAGAACGAATATATACCATTTCATACACGTTATTGCATGTTTATAAACAATTATAGCCATAAATATGCCCTAAAATACATACAAAACTCACACTCAACACCTCCCAGGATTATGGAATAACAAGTATGACATGCAAATTATTGATCGGATAATCGGCAAAAAAATAAGCACTCGAATTCATATAATAGAACACATAAATCAATGAAGAAAATAATCAATCAAGATTTAACATTAATCCACGTTTTGATTATGCCCTAGGATCCGAAAGATTAGTCAAACATTAATAACAAATTCATAGACAAACTTGAAATTAATATTGTAACATCGTTTAATTAGTACAAACAAGATATCTAAACTAAGAAAGAAAACCCTTCTTGTCAGGATAGATCCTCTTTCTAAGCATTCGAAACTCTTGTGCTTTCATAGATATGAAAGGCCTTGTGGTGTTCTTCGAAACCTAGCCATCCGACATTTGATCTGTGTAATCCTGTGTACTTTGGTGTGTTGTATGTTGTATGAATGATGTAAATTCGTGCAAGCCTTGGTCCCTTTGTATAGGTGCTTAGAGAGATCACTTGTACAGTTCTGGTAGGAAAATGACATAAAA
This sequence comes from Rehmannia glutinosa, assembly GCA_016081115.2. Taxonomy (NCBI): domain Eukaryota; kingdom Viridiplantae; phylum Streptophyta; class Magnoliopsida; order Lamiales; family Orobanchaceae; genus Rehmannia; species Rehmannia glutinosa. The sequence goes on from JABTTQ020002635.1 coordinate 379,601, forward strand.
ATCCACCGCAGACAAATCACACGACCATGTGGTCTATACGGGCCGACGGTATGCGGTTTGGTTTTGCCCCTGTTTTCTCGCAAACACTTCACATGGTTATGTTGCTTCGCACGGACATGTCACACGGTCGTATCACCCTACACGGGTTGACCATGTGATTGGTTTTCATCCATATTCTTCGCCCTTTCGATCTTCTCTTTGCACTCGTCAATCGTGTTCGAGCCTTCTAACCGATATCTTTCCATAGTAAGCTCGTTTTACGAAAAGGTTATAAGAATACACAGTATCATGCCCTTCTAAGGAAACCAAGTAAAACACACTTAATATACATGCAAATTCATCAATAATTTAGTAGAATAAGTCCTTAAATGCACGTATATTTTATACGTATAAAATCCCACAAACTTAAACCATTGCTCATCCTCGAGTAAACTTTAAAAAAAATAATATCAAGGGTACAAAGAACACACAAGAACACTATAAACATTCAATCTCATTTGACTCCATATTCAAGTAAACTATGTAATTCATTATCAAGAAGTCATCAATCACAAGTTCTCCTAATTAATAATCTCTCGGGTACTTGACATCGCGACTCACAAGTAGTAGTAGTGTATCACTCATCTCTCAAAGTGTATGGGAAGTGTTTGCGCTCAAAATCAATTCAATGAATGTAGAATCGCCATAGGCTTGCAAATCGTTTAACATCTCGTACCACTTTAATGTGCACAACTTAAGAATCCAAAAGGGCTTCCATTTAGTTGTAATATAGGCTCTTTGGTAAGGGTAGGAAAATTTTGGATTAAGTGACTTGACTTGAGCAAATAGAACTTAAAGTCCACGCCAATCCAATTCCATCTCAAAATCATTTTTTCAAGATATTTTCTTTTTCAACTCAACTCTACCATTTTTCTCATTTTCCTTCTTAGGCCTTTTTGCCTTTTTTGCTTTTTTTTTTCTTTAGCCTCAAGCTCTCAATATATCAAAATTTCAGAATTTTTTTTCTTTTACATTTCTTTTTATTTTTTCTTTCTTGCTCTTGCTCGATTTTTCTTTCTTTTTCCAGTAAATTTATTTTCTTTTCGAGCTTCATTATTCTTTCATTTACCTAAAGATTGCTCATCACTCATTCTTTTGCCAACTTTCTCTTTTTCACAATTTCCACAACATCTCACTCAAACTATCCATTTTCTATAAGCTCAAGTAATTTTAGGGGAAAAATCATCTTTCAATTTTAAAGCTCAAAATATGACTAACAATAAAAAGTTAAGGCTCGAAGTGGCTAACTAGGGAATCATGAGTTCATAGGTAGGTTTTTTAGGCTAAGTAGGCTAAACAAAGATGGCCTTAAATCATTTTTAAAAATTGTACACACACATTGCTTCAATGAAGATACCAGAGCAAGTTCTAGAGTTATAGCAATCATGGATGTCACACTCAAGAAAAAATAAGACTACATAATATGAAAGCAGTTATAGGCACAAAAGCTCACAGACTTATTTTTCGCAACATGCTCAAATACCCAATTTTCTTAATCAATGCCAAATAAGTAAAAGACATCTCCTCAACCATTCTTCGTATTATTCACAAAAATATTTCATCTAATAAGATCAAATGCTCATAGTAAAATCATACAACAATATTTTGTACTTTTTCGAAATCTTGAATCCTAAATCACACAAAAGCAATAAACGTGCTAATTTAAAACAAAAACTAAAAATCAAAAAATTTGAAAATTTTTATGCAAATTTTATGCTCTACATGCAATCCTAAATGCAACAGTACTAAATTACGCATTCATGACAATCCCCCAAACTTAAAATATATTTCGTCTTGAACATATGAGGGAACTATCAAAAGAAAGCGGAATGCATAAAAAAAGTACTTACAAATTTCGAATATTGTATGTTGCTTCAATCCCACACGGCCGTGTGACTCGTCTCTGTTTTTGAGTCGCACGGTCCGTGTGGCTTGGTTCACACGACCGTGTGACATATTTTTCCTTTTTTTTTCTTTTTTTACTCCGGAGTTTATCGCGATGCCTCTTGGGTTGCCTCCCACAAAGCGCTAAGTTTTACGTCTTCAGCGAGACTTCAGGTTTCTAACATCACTGTCGTTAAACCGTGTTGGTTACAATCCTTGAGCCCTCATATTTATACCATCCATCAGAAGAATGGCGTTGCACTATTTTCTCGGATTAAGTTTAGTATCGCTTGGGAATTTACCCTTTTGATGTTGGCCTCCCACTAGAGTAGCGATTTGGGCTACTTGTGTCTCTAAAGATTTCAATCTCGCATTCAACAAAAACAATATTAGAAACAAAGCAATAAAAGAAATATTTACAAAAGAAGGAAAAATCAAAAATAAAAAAAATATTTACAAAAATAAAAAATAAAAAAAATATTTACAATTCACAAAAGGAAAACAATCGATAATAAAAAATTACAAAAATAAAAAAATAAAAAAATATTTTATAAAATAAATCGAAAAAATATTTACAAAACTTTTGCTTCCATTAAGATTGAGCTACTTATTACTATATCTAAGTAGAATATTTCAATCCTCGTCAACGGCACCAAAAACTTGTTCGCCAAAAATATTTGGATATATATCTTGCAAGTATATAGTGTAGTTTATAGGATATGGCAAGCAAGTTGTATTCTTAGGGATTGACTACAAAACACTTAGGCGATAATAACATCGTATTCCAATGTTATTGAACCAACCGAATATCACAAGTTGTCAAGAAATAATCAAAAATTAAAAATAAATAAATTTGAACCCCACAAGTATTTTTAACGAATACGAAAGCAACCCTAGACACATAATCTCAACATGCTTCTTCAATATTAAATCCAATCAATGTTTCAAAACCAATTCTTGTGTTTCTGTGGGTTCAATTCCTAAACTAGTTTATTCTCCCTTCCCCACTGGGTGGCGCATAAACAATAGATTAATAATAATTGAGGTCTCCCGATACATCACAACTATTATTAACTACGAACAGATCTTTGAATTGAAATACTCCTCACAAACAAATGTAGTCTCCCGATACATTACCATGTTTATGTTTGAATTCGATTTTCATCTTGATAGAACTCACCTCCCGAATTATGGACTAACAAGTATGACATATAAATTATTGATCAGATAATCGATAATTAAAAATATGCACTCGAATTCATATAATAGAACACATAAATCAATTAAGAAAACAATCAATCAACATTTAACATGAATCCACAATTTTGATTATGCCCTAGGATCCTAAAGATTAGCCAAACATTGATAATAAATTCATAGACAAACTTGAAATCAACATTGTGACATCGTTTAAGTACAGACAAGACATCTAAACTAAGGAAGAAAACCTCTTCTTGTCGGGATGGATCCTTCTTCCAAGCTTTCAAAACTCTTGTGCTTAGTAGATTTGAAAGCCCTTGTGGTGTTCGTGAAACAGCTCTTCTCTCTCGGAAAACCTTTGATCGTGTAATACTTGTGTATTTTGGTGTGTTGTATGTTGTATGGTGATGTAATTTGTTCAATCCTTAGTCTCTTTATATAGGTGTTTGGAGAGATTACTTGCGAGTTACAGTAGGAAAAGGACACATAAATCCGCAGGCGAATCGCACGGGCCGTGTGACCACACGACCATGTGGTCCTACACGGACCGACCGTGCATCTTGGTTTTGCCCTGTTTTCTCCAGGAACACTTCACGGTTATGTTGCTTCGCACAAACATGTCACACGGTCGTGTCACCCTACGGGATGATTGTGTGATTGGTTTTCATCCATCTTCTTTGTCTTTTTGATCTTCTCTTTGCACTCATCAATCGTGTAATAGGGCTTTCTAACTATTATCTTTCCATTTAAGCTCTGTTTCCGTAAAAAGTTGCAAGAATACGCAGATATCATGTCCTTCTAAGGAAACAAAGTAAAACACACTTAAGATAAATGCAAATGCATCGATAATTTAGTAGAATAAGCCCTTAAATGCACGTATATTTTACACGTATCAAGAAAAAGAGCAAAAAGTTGTTGCACATTCAAGTGCATAATTTGAATCTAAAGCATATCGATGGTTTATGTGAATTATTATGGAGTATTTTTAGAGACTTGGTGATTGGACATCCAAAACTTGTGAACCTATATGTGATAATAAGTCGTTATTGAGATTGAAGGAAACATTGTTCAACACGATCGTACTAAATATGTGGAAATCGATTGTCACTTCATTCGAAAAATATTAGACTAGAAGATTATACAATTTCCTTTCATCAAGTGAGATAATTAACTTGACGATATACTTTCTAAATTTGGTTTGGGAAACACATTCGATGATGTAATTAGCAAGTTGGGATATATTTTCTCCAACTTGAGGGGAGGGTTGACGGGACTACCCCCAGATCAATTTGAGATATATTTTCTTGACAAAAACTTCTGTCAGACCATCTAACGGGTCAAAACTCGTTAGACGAATCCAAGAACTGACCCGGCCGCATTTTTGTTTTATTAGCAATGGTGTTTTTGTAATACTCAGAGACGAGTATTTGTATTCCTTCTGAAAAGTATTATCAGTCATTCTAAAAAGTATTAGCATGTAGATCATTTGAAAGTATTAATTTTTGTAATATTAGACAGAGATATAGTGTCACAAAAGTATTAGGTTTCCATCTGAGACATATTAGTAATCCCTATGAAAAATATCAGTACGTAGTTCACTTTAAAATATTTAATAATCCTCCATATTAAAAGTATTAGTTTTTCCCCTCAAAAGTATTAATAATTCACCTAAAACGTATTAGTAGCTCCCCTGAAAAATATTAGTTTTTTCCCGAAAGTTATTTAGTAATTCCCATAAAAATGTTAGTTTTTCCTTAAAAAGTATTAGTAATCCCATTTGAAAAATATTAATAGTTCTTCATAAAAGTATTAGTTTCGGTAACATGAAGATGATGTTGCATTCAGCGGCGGACGGAGGGGGGGCAAGGGGGGTTGTTGCCCCCCACAAAATTTTCCAAAATTAATTTTTCCCCCAAAAGTTTTTTAAATTATTTTTTTATAACTAAAATAAAGGAATTTTTTTACAATTGCCCCCTCAAACTTTGATAAAAAACTTCAAATAGTTGAGTTTTACAATTACCCCTCAATTTTTTTTTCTCATAGTTTAAATATATGAACTCGGTCCATTTTTCGCCCCCAAAGCCGGAATCTTGCATCCGCCACTGGTTGCATTCCCACCAAATATGATTGTGAAAATTCAATAAACACAAACACTGATACACACTAATTAGCCAAATGCATGTTTATTAATTATTTATACAAGAACCTATGACATGGAATTTCCAGGCTGCAGTCATGAACCAAAGTAGAAAAATGCATATGATACTTCTTTTGTTTTTTTCTAAAACTGATTTGAGACTTTTTATTGGCATGATAATTCTTACACTTAAATCAATAAAAAGGAATATTTAATAGTTGGAGGGAGTGGGGGTGATGGAGATATTGATAAAGATATGATATCGTGTTTTATTATCTTTTAATATTTTAGAATATCTTATATTTTAGATAGTGATTTGTGTGTTTAGGATTTTACTCAGTTTATCTTTTAAGTTTCCTAGTCAAGTTAGGAGTTTTATTGTGGTAGGATTTTAATCCTATAAATACTTGCTATTTTATTATTTTTAGGAAGATTGAATATTATTAATTTTGAGATTATTCTCTTTTCATTGCAATTTATGTTTCTTCGCTAAGTTTTGTATTGTTTTTGTTCGTTGTTCATTTGTTCGTGGCTTCCGTCAATCGGATGGTATTGAGACGATCGCTCACGCTCCTTGAACCATGTTGTCGGACATGATCCACAATGCATGAACGACATCGTACAGATCCGTCAACAGATTAACTTGATGACACGACAAATAATCACATTACGCATCCAAAGCACGGGGAATGTTTTGAGGTCGTCACCTCCCACTCGGCCGATCGAGATTGAGCGCGAGGAATACAATGGAGGCGGTGGTCAAAACTATCATGGTGGATATCGGTTTGGTTTTTATCCGTCCTCGGATGTTTCATCTAAACGAGGAGGATGGTGGCTATAATGGACCACCAATTTTTGATGAAGAAAAGGAAGATACTATAACGAAGGTTGACTATGAAGATCCTCCAAAATTTGACGAGAAGATTGTTGGTTATTATGGGCCACCTATATTTGATAAGGACTGTGATGACACAATTTCCGAGGTTGGCTCGCAAAACAAGTACAAGTTGCCGAGGAGAATGGTGGCATTGATGTCCCACTAATTTTTGATAAATGAATTGAGAATGTTGATTTTGCATCTCAACCGTTTCTCAATGGCATGACATACTTCAGCAGACTAATGGATGGGAGGGTATCCATTAATTTTTCCTCTCATGTTTTGGGATTGTACTTCTAAGCCCTTATTTACAATTCATTCGACCATATTATAATTGTGCTACATCATCGTCTCATGTCATCCTACCAAACACTTCTTTATTCATTAGTGGAGTAAGTCCTTTCTATGGGCTTGTTCAAATCAACCAAGTAGAAGTTTAAGGCAAGAGTGAAATATTTAAGTTTCAAGGACAATCAAACATTCATCGACTTGATATATTTGGAGAAGCCTTTTATGATGTCGTCTTTCGTGACGCGTCATTCATATTCATCTTATTTTTCGTCTCGTTCTCCGCACGCCCTTCCATAGTTTGGCAATTCTTCATTCTCCCTTTCGATTCGAGGGACGAATCATTTCAACCCCGGAGAGAATGATAGAGATATTGATAAAGATATGATATCGTGTTTTATTATCTTTTAAGATTTTAGAATATCTTATATTTTGGATAGTGATTTATGTATTTACGATTTTACTCAGTTTATCTTTTAAGTTTCCTAGTCAAGTTAGGAGTTTTATTGTGGTAGGATTTTAATACTATAAATACTTGCTATTTTATTATTTTTAGGGAGATTGAATATTATTAATTTTGAGATTATTCTCTTTTCATTGCAATTTACGTTTCTTCGCGAAGTTTCATATTGCTTTTGTTCGTTGTTTATTTGTTCGTGGTTTCCGCCGCATCGAGGGGTCGTGAGATGACTAATGAAATTTTTTGCAATGACTCTTGTGTTAGGGTGAGGTTCAAAGAAAAAGATAAAGGGAGAAGAAACAAGAAATTGGGTTTTAGGTCGATCGGTGGACGTGTGTCATTAGTTGTTGGGGCTCCGTCTAATGGATTAGATCCGTTGGACCGCCAATGTAAGTCCAACTCTATTTTCTTGGTTATAGGAATCTCATTGTTAACAAATCTTGTATATTGATAATAGAACATATAGTTTCCTTAGTTTAGAATTCGTTATTTCTTTTGTATATATCTCTATATATTGCCCCATGTTTGAGATGATGAATAAAATGAAAAATACTAAACTTTTTTCTTTCAACGGAAGATAAGTGTATTATGCATTGATATTGCGATTCTTCTGCGTTTTATTGAATATAACTTATTTTTGTTTCAAAAATCTCGATTTGCTTCAATATAATTCGATTTAGCACAACTACCCGATTAAGTCATGCTACATATCAATATTAATTCGGACCAATCAATGGAACCAATAACCAAATCTTTTCCTAAAAAAAAAACCCAATCTTAGATTCAAATCATAGCCATAAGCTTGGGTATTTGCCACAACCATTTTTCGTTTTGGGGTGAAAATGGGAGATGTTGAAAAATATTAAGTGTGGCGCCCTTATGGCGGCGCCCATATGAGGGGCACTGGCCGACAATCATTTTTTTTTTTTTTTTTTTTTTGCTTTTTGCCATGTAGGCGCGATTTGATCGGGCGCCTACAACCTAATTTTTTTTAATTATTTTTTAAATTAAAATATTAAATATAAAAACACAATTTTCGGATATTACTGAATCGAAATATTACTCAATTTAAATACGATTACATAATAAAGTTTACACCACATAATTAAAAAAAAGCAAGGAAATTACATATTAAAAATCTTTGAAATAAGATATGGCATGCCATTACAACATAAGTACGTGAAACTGGTATGCAATCAATATGAATCTTGCCACGATCAATCTTGGCATGAAGAAGAACTTCCTTGCTCAACATTAGATTGTGATGGCAAGTAGCGTTTAGGGTGAGCCGGCAAGTTGCTTGAGCCTTGTGTTTTTGGCTCCAATATATTAAATAATATTTTGAGTTTATCAAATAAAGGTCCTCCCTCCATCATATAAGCATCCGGAGTAACGGTGTCATCGTCCTAAAAATTAAAGAAAATGAATGATTAATATACTTACATTACATAATGCTATTTAATACAACTCGCATGATGAAAATAAGAATATTTAACTTACCGAACGCCAAGTGACCCAGTCAGTTGCCGCTGCGTGCACGAAATTGAGTTTACGATCCCAATATACACCCGTCGTACTAAGCATTTTGGCGAAGAACAAAGTATAGCGGGCTTGAAGATGTTTAACTCGTTGATTTACCTCGGCGAACTTAAAATTGCATTGGAATGCAAATTTTAGAACTGCTCTAACCTCCAGAATGGCCACACTATTATTGGTTTCACCAACTACCCAACTGCCTTTACTCTTCTTGTTTAATAATCAATGAGAATGATGTCCATCGACAATGTCCACTTTGTAGTTTTCGCATTATAGAGACTCATCAATAATTGGGAGTTAGCCACGTGGGATGGTAGAGGGGACCAATTGAACTCATCCATTTAAACGTGGAGTGAAAATAAAAATAATATAATTTTTTGGGTCTTTAGAGAGGACCGAGTTCAAGTTGCAATCAAATGAAATTTTTAGCATGTATTTATAGGCGGTGTGAAGTATTCATAATGGCATTTTTGTAAATGTTAAGTTATTCAAACAAGACCCAATAACTAATACAACTATGTTGACAGGATGTATCACTGGATAAAGCTGACATCGGATAAAACCGACATCTGATAAAGATATTGTAGACATCTGAACCAGCTTACCAACATAAGTCCTTGAGTCTGATATTCTTAAAATGATTATTAAAATTAGATGTCACATGCCTCAGGACAAAACCTGTGTACTCCCATAGGTGCTTGAAACTCGGGAACACGTTCAACCGCTTTTATTATACCCGGATGGCGATCTGAAATAAGACACATTCTCTTGGTGCCACGGACCACGTATTTAGCCACCATGTGAAGAAACCAATACCATGACCTAAAATTTTCCTCATCTACAATAGCATATGCTAGAGGTAGCACGTGTTGGTTTGCATCGAGAGTCACAACAATTAACATCTTATGCTTGTATTTAGTATACAAGTGTGTTCCGTCCACACTAATGACCTTGCGGCAATGTCTAAAACCCTCGATGCACGGCCTAAACGCCCAGAAAACGTACCCCAATGTATGCACACCACATTCGTCTATTTCTTTAGGGAACCACTCCACAACTGTTCCCAGATTGTATTTCTGTAGCGCCCCCATATATTTAGGCAAGTATTGACAAGAGCTCTCCCAAGTCCCATACACATTTTCCCTTGTCCGTTTCAAGTTGTGCCAAGATTTATTGTATGATATCTCATATCCATATTTGTCCTTCACTTTTTGCTGAACATACTTGATATCATACATCGGACCACACTGTACAATCTCCATAAGATCCTTAGCGATAATATTTTTACACAAGTTTCTATGATCCTTGGAGACGGTGTTCATAACGCAACTATGGGGCGGTCCCAACTTGGCAATTTGCCAAATTGAACGTCTTTTCACAAAACTCGATCGCAATCACCAATTGCATTGCGTTGTGATGATAAGCCCGATTCAATAGATCTTGATTGATTATGCTTGCAAACAATTTTCCACAATGTCGGTGTAGACTCCACAACCCTATACTCACATCTGTCATGACGCATAGAAAAATCCTTAACTGTGGATTGCATTGTTTTTTATCAACGAATATCATACCGTTTTTCAACTCACCTTTGTCCGAGTCATAATACATATGTTTTAACCAAACATCATCAGAATCGCCATCATGTTCTTCGAATCCAGACTCAAGAAAATATGATCTTGATAAATTAGGATGAGGAGGAACTACCAAAGGAACATGTCGCTGGACAGGATGATCCTCTTCATGTTCATGTACATCATTATTCTCAATATGATCATCACTATCATCACCATGCTCGCTATTATCACTAGGTTCCGAGGGTCCTATTTTATCGGCAAGACAAGAATCACCCCTAACTGTAGGTCACTTCTCAACATGAACAATCAATCAATCCAAATTGCTCTGACTAGGTCTACATGTACTACCCAAACCCATATTTGTCATTCCTTGAGTAATCGAAGGTAATTCAGAATCACCAATAATGTAAGATGCATATTGGTAAAACTCATTTTCCGGTGGAATTGGTGGTGGTACAGTATGGTTCAAAATTTATGATTCAACAAATAGATCTACAGATCTTAAACCAGTTATCGGATCCAAAAAAAATCTAAGTTCTCGATCTCTTTTAATTGGAACCAATCGCGAATTATCATTCTCTTAATATTTAGCAGAAATTGTCAACTTATGGCGGTTTTGATCCAAATCCCTAATTTCATACAAAAGTCCTATTAAGTTTGAATGTTTGATAGGTCGATACTACAGTCAATATGTGTTGCTCCAACAACTTGTCCTTCCAAATGCACAAATACTCCAATTTTGTCTGACATATCTTCAAAAATTATACCAAATTTTTATTTAGAAAATGCCTAAACAATAATCAATTAAAAAAAGCAGACATATTAATTAATTTAAAAAGGCCTACACATTATTTATTACAAGCAATTATAATTATTTTATTCTATTATTTCACTAATTTTTTTTTAAAAAATGCCTACTATATTAGTCAACAATTTTTATTAACAATTGATAAAAATGCCTAAAAGTAAACTAACATTATTATATTTTTACTATATTATTGTACTAACATTTTAAAAATACCTAAGAATTACCAATAAACAATTTATTACTCTACAAATTTCACTAACAATTTTATAAAAGTACCTAAAAATAACAATTAACAAAATAATTCTACCAACAACAATCATTCACAATAAAATAAATAATTAACTAAATAAACTAGAAAAATTAAAAATTGCTCAAAATATTTGAAAATTACTTGAAATTTTCCGAAATGTGTCTCGACTCAACCGCAATGCGCCGCTGCTGTCCACCACCACGCGCCACCAGTCACCACCACCACCACGCGCGCATCTTGTCCACCACCACCACGCGCCCGATCACCACCACCACTCACCACCACACCACCACTCTACACTCACCACCACACAACCACTCAACCTCACCAAGGAAGAAGAATAAGAAGTCTGGGGGGTTATTTTTCGTTTACGGAGGAGGAAGAAGGGAGTGCGCCCTTTATAGAGGGGTAGGCGCCCTCCCTAATGGCGCCACCAACGCGGCAAATGTCGGAGTGGCAGCAGACGCTCTTTTGACCGCGCTGCTAGCTGATTTTTAAAAAATAAAAATAAAAATCTAGGGCGCCACTACCAGGGGACGCCTATATTTAATTTCTCAACACCTCCCATTTTTACCCCAAAAGGAAAATATTTGTGGCATTTGCCACAAACGGAAAAATAACACCAAAAGCTTAAAACCATTGATGAGAGATATACATATACATGGGTTAATCGATCTTTAATTTCAATCTTATACCATTTGGATTAACACATACCCATGTGTGGATGTGTGTGTGTATGTATTAATCTAAGTATGTACCTGCCAGGTTGGATAGGCTAAGTGGGTAGCATCTACTTACCCCATATACATATAGATAGAAACATAATTTCATTTTGAAATACGCAATTTCTAACCTTTGTTTGTTGATATGTCTAATCAAACTTTATTAATAAGTGCCATAAGTTTCGAGGAAAGACAAAGAACGAAAAGGAGTAGATATGAGTGGTGAGCCCCCACCTGTCGATTTTGGGGCACTAATTGTGGCATATTTTTTTCTTTTCTAACTTATCTCACACGGAAGACTTAGGAAAAATGAATATGATACCGTATGTCAATATCTGCAACCAAACGCTATTTCATAATATCTTCTCTCCCTCTCTCTCTCTCTCTCTCTATGTATATATTTATTTATTTATATATATCTTAAATTTTTTATTTTAAATGCAACATCAATATTTTAATTCATATCAACTGATAAATTATTTATTTGATCTTTTACAAATTATATTTAAATTATTACAGGGATAATTACAAAACCCTCCCAAGGTCCAACTAATTATAGAAAACCTATGAGATTTTCGAAAATTACAAAAACCCATTTAGATTTGATTTGTCTTATATTTTGTCTCTTCATATGCAAAAAATATTTCGAATGCTCCTTTTACATTTATCAAAATATTACAGTTACCCCTTAAATCTAAAACACAATCAAATCTAAGTTTTTTTTATTATTAATCCAAACTTTAGGGGACTTTTTGTAATTATCCCTTTGTATATGATAAAAGAATATACGTCATATCAATTTTCAAATTCAGCATTGCAAAGACTCAAATCCAAACCTCTTTACTCAATAGTAATATACGTCATATCAAGCCCCTATCTCTTTCCCTCACACACACACTTCATATGTACATATATAGACTTAAACGCGTTGAAAAGGTACATAGTAATATGGTATGGCATATAGCCTTACCTATATATGCATTGTAACCTCTCTCTCTCTCTCTCTCTTTATTTGTTTATAATAGAGATTAGAGGATGGGAAGTAATAATGGTGAAGAAGAAGGTGCACCATCACTAGTGGGTGGCCCTGAATGTTGTATGTGTGGAGATTATGGCCTTTCTTCTCAGCTCTTCAAATGTACACACTGCGGATTTCGATCCCAGCACAAGTAAGTTAAATTGTTCATCCAATTTTGAATCATACCCCTATATATGTTCACATTCAAATTTTCAATTTACTACAAGAAATTGTTACACCTCAAAGTTTTATGTGATGATAATTCATACAGGGTCGGAGCCAAGGGGCGGCACCAATTTTTTTCATAATTAGTATAACTTTTCATATATAAATTTACTAAAAACTAACTATTTATTTATTTTCTGACTCTGTCCCTACATTCGTAAGATGATATATTGTTAAAATCATAAAATTTATCATAACAACAAATTAATTCAAGCTATTTAATGTAAATTGATATAATTATTGCAGATATTGCAGCAATATGTATCCAGAAGCAGAGTCGTGTCAAATTTGCAATTGGTGCCTTAGCCAAAAAGAAGACAAAACAGGAAAAAGGAATGCAAAAACATCTCCTAAATTATCTCACAAAACCACAAGTCTTGATCATCATCAAGATGACATAAAGAAGAACAACAAGAAGAGGGTACTATTATTGGGGGATAATCATGGAGGGCTAAAGGACATGAAAAAAACAAATAGTGACCAAATCAAGAAGCCCGATAAGTTTCGGGCCGATCGACCCGGCCCGTCGGATGGCAGGAAGAGGATCACAACTAATCATGGTGGGATTGATAAGAGGATTATAAGAAGGACAAGATCAGAAGAGATATCCAATAATGGTGGGATTATCATAAAACATGTTTTTAGAAATAAGGTTAGAAGGTATAAGCTTTTGGATGAAGTCTCAAGCTAATAACATATGAACAAAACTAGAATTGTTCAAACCTTTTTGGTCCCACACTAATTTTATAGATTTTTTTTGTTTTCGCATAAAAGAGTGTGAATTTTCCAATTTTCAATATTCAATTGCTTTGTATCAAACACTATAAGGTGTTATTTTGTGAGAGGGAGAAATATTAAACACTATAAGGTGTTATTTTGTGAGAGGGAGAAATATATATTATACTTCTATTTCCTTATACATAACAAGGCCAGTATGAGTTTTTATTTGTGAAACAAGGATGAACTTAATTTATAAATCAATTCAAGTATTTCTTAAAATTTGAAATACCCTATTAACATTTGTTTTCATTTTTTAAATCGCAATGCTGCGGGAATTTTAACATAAAGAAAACCCCAAATAGTATTTGTAATTTTAAGTTATTACTTTTTAATTATAGCAAAAACTTGTGTAAGATGGTCGCACGATGCGGGTGATATACATTGTCTAAATACAATAAAATCAAGTGTATTCAGATAAAATATCACTTTTTACACTAAAAGTATCACATTTTATACTAAAAGAATCACTTTTTACTAAGTGCAATCCGTCGCACCGTGCGGCCGTCTTATAAGAGACATACTCTTTAATTATTGTAAACCTCAATAATGATTTTTTTACCCTTAATCAAAATTCAAATAATATCTAAAAGTTTTTCTAGCAAATCCACCAATTTTCACCGTTATAAAGTATAATTGTTTTCCTTAGCCTCCATTTTATTCGTATGACAATTTTCCTAATTTTTTTGTTCCTTCATATTCCTATAAAAACGGCCATAAGGCCCGCAATCTTTATGGAGCGAGAATGTTGGGCGACTAAATATGAACACGAACAAAAAATGAGGGTAGCGAGAGATGAGAATCTTTAATATGGATGTGCACACACTGGGACACACTAGATTAGATAGAATAAGAAATGAACACATCCTTTCAAACTGAAAATAAAAAATATTTGGATCGGGGAAGAATACTTCCATGGTGACAATGAAGTTGACAAGAAACCACTAACAACTATTATCATAATTTAGAATATGCCAAAGGGCCACAATAGCTAAATTGTCATCATTTGTAACCCCTTTTCCACACCCCTTTTGTAATCATATTTGACTTTGGATCAATCAAACATTTCGAGCATAACAAAATTGATTTATTCTAGAAACATCCATGTTGTAGGAACTCTTCATGATGGGAGCAATTTGAGCATCTATACCACAAATATAGAGAACTTTTTGTAGCTCACAAAAATTGAGCAAAGAAATGGTCTCTTGTGCATTTTTGTTTATGGTTAAGATGGTAGCCACTCATAGCTATATGTCAATATTTAGAACCGTGTTTATGCTGCTATCAAGAAGTCGTGCTCTAAATTTTATTTTCAATATATGAATGCCACATGCATAAAGATGAGATCTGTTGCATCCATATATCTAGTCTACGGAAATGTAAATAGAACATGACAGACTATTACATTTACATTATGAGGGAAAGAAGACCAAAAGAAAAAGAAAAAAACAACGCTTAGGGCGCAAAAACGAACCGATTGAGCCGAGCTTTTGAGAGTTTGAGCTTAACTCGTTTATTATCGAGTTGAATTCGATCCTGAATTTATTGAATATGTTGATGGCTCACGAACTTTTTCGAGCCTAAACGAACTTAGTAAATATCAATTGTAACTTAAATTATTCTTCAATTTATTACAAAAACAAAATTATACATACCTAAAACGCGTAGTATATCGATTAAAACCTATGATTTTATTCAAATAAGCAAATTTATTTAAATATATTTATATTTATCTTAAGTAAATGTATAAAGTTAAAATTAAAGCCAAAATATTAGCTTAATTCATACGAGCCTGCTGACGAGCTTACTAATGGATCTGCTCACGGACTAACGAACTGAATATCTCAAAATTTGAGTTTGGTTCATTTATCTTAACGAGCATTATTAAACGAATTTAAACGACCTTCTATCGAGTTGAGCTCCAAATAGCTCACAACGACTTTGGTTCTTTTGCAGATCCACACTTATCTCATTTTCTTATAAATAATTTTTTTTTCTAGTTTGGCAAGCAGTGAGATTGAGATTACACACTACAAGAAAAGGGCAATAGGTTGTGATTGGATGTGAAAAAATTTCACAAAATTTTCCATCAAAAAATATTTTTAACACAAATTGGGATGGGTTGTAAAAAATTTCAAAAAAACACACTATTTACTCATTTCATTTTTCCAATCATCAATCACATCAATTTATTATTTTACTAAAAAACATCCCTATCAACTATCATCATTACACAATTGCATCACAAAACACTATTGACACTCTCTTAATTTTCGAATCACCAATCACGTTCAATCACTATTTTACTAAACAAATCACCACATCAATTATCATCATCATATTTTCATCTTACATCGAATTGCGCTCTAAAAAAAATTCACTACTTTTCATAAACAAATTTCACTTTAAAAATAAAAATGAATGGAATGAAAGCACATCCAATCATATCCTTATATTTTATCCTCTAAGTGGACCTCTTCGGAGATTTGGTCCTCAATTTTTTCTATTTTAACATTTTATCCCTTATGTGAGTTCTTTTTCGACTTTTAGTCCTAAGTTATCACGATCGCAAGTATGGTAACCAATTAGTTGATGTGTAAATTTTAAAAATAATTTTTTTAAAAAAACTTTTAGTCCTTTAAGTGGACCAACTAGGAGATTCAATCGTTATTTTTTTCAAATTTTGAGTTTAGTCCTTTAAATGAAAACAATTCAAAGATTCAACCAACTTATACATATAATTTCACTTTTTAAAACTTAAGAGTTAAGTATAGTTCAACCATAATATAATATATAGAAATATAAAATTAATTTACAATTTTAAATAAAAAGGAATGTTTATAAAAACTAGAAAAACACAATTATTGTTGGTGAATATTTACCAACAAAATCAAACTCGTTGATAAATAACTACAATATTTTTGTCGGTAAACTTAATAATTGTTCTTTGATTTGTCGGTAAATTTTGGGAGAAAATAATACTTTTTATTCTGCGGGTAACTAAAAAATTTAGTGACAAAATTATATTTGTTAGTAAATTCTATAGGTAGTTTGATTTTTTTTGTAGCGTCAATGTACGAAATAAATTAATCTAACTTGTAAAATCAAAATAAAAAAATATTTTTTTCCTTCTTTACTATTATTTCATAACTGGTTTGTATATCCATTTATTCATTATTTAAATAGAATATATATATTTTCAAATTCTTATTAAATTATATTCAAAGTGTATGTATATAAAGTATTTATTTGTATTTTTTATAAGACTCTTACTTTCATTTGGCATGGCCCGAGAAGTGAGGGTGACCCTAGCCCGAACCCTTATGCCCATTTTTAGAATGAAGAATGAAACCACAATGCATAAACGGAGAAAAATTTACTTTTGGTCCCATAAGACTGAACACTGGGTGATTTAGTCTCATGGCTTGATAATAGTCTCATATGATTGTTCTTATTTCACAAATGGTCCCATCATTAGTCAATTTGATCAAACTGTCAAATTGATAGTCAAACTATGATTTTAGTCTCATGACTTGAAAATAGTCACATAAGATTGTTTTTGTTACAAAACTAAATATATCTAATATCTATTTTAAAAACAAATATTATCATTAAAGTTGCTATTTTTATTTATTTTAATTAAAAATTAACAAGTAAATTAAATGATAAAATTTAAAATTCAATTTATAAAAAATATTTTTTCTGGAAAATAATATTTAAAAGTAGATGTTAATTTCTTTTTTGAATGTGTAATACAAAAAAATATCAAATACATGCATCATTTATTTTAATTAGAAAATCATCAAAGTAAATTAAATGATAAAATTTATAACTCAAGTTATAAATGATTAATTGTTTGGAAAATATTTTTAAAATTAGATGTTAATTAATGTTTTTGTGTGAATGTGTAATAAAAAAATAGATCAGATACATGTAGCATTTATTTTAATTAAAACATTAACAAAGTAATCGAATTATAAAAATTGTAATTCAAATTATAGAAAATAAATTTTGGAAAATAATTTTTAAAAGTAGATATTAATTAATTGTTTTGTGTGAATGTGTAATACGAAAAAAATTTTAAATATATGCATATATATATATATATATATATTATTTTCTTATCAGTGTACTAGGCTCATATAACACAGTGAATGTATGTTTATATGTAAAATTTGATTTCAAAACATAAAAAATAAAAATATAATATTTGAAAATAAAAAAAATAAAAGAAAATGTGGGCGAGATTAACTGTCTTTTTATGTCAATTATGAATTTGCTAATATTTATCTATTTATGATTTTACTATACTAAAATATTTTTAATAGTATTTTTCTAATTTTTAAAAATAATTCCTATATTTAAAAATTATGAAATTATTTAATATTGTAAACTTCTTAGTTGGTCTAATCCCCTACGGAGTTCTACCAGCATTCTCAATGACAGGAACATCCACCAAGCTCGACCAAGATCTTTAAAGCTCTTCTCTGCTTTGATCCACTCCCCAAACTGTCCCTCGTTCAATTTATCACCTGAGACATCCTATTTCCTCTTTTCACAAAGCCTTTCAAATGTCATATTTGAAGTCAACCCAAACAATATTACTACCAAGTTTAATTTTAGTCCCTCTAAGAAGAGCATGATTAAGATAAATAGCAATCAACAGATTTGTGTGTCTCTTAAATTACCCATATAAGGGACTATAATATTTTTGATTTTCGAAAACATCTTCCCACCTTAAGACCGACTTGAGCATAACCATTTAATAGGAATATTCCAAACATGCACCCTCAAATCCAGTTGACTAAATAGTGGATTGTCAATCGCAACACCTTCTTCCATCCTCTCAAAATCAAATCGCTATCAAAAATTCCACTGTTTTCCCTTCATACACTCTTTTCTTATCCTCAATAGAGGTACAAATGAACTGAAAGATATTAAAATCCAACTCCTTAGTCGCAAAAGGTTCGACAACTCGCCAAATTAATGAAAGGCTTTTTCTCAATCCACCAAAATTCACTCTTTTGGCCCCCACTATTTTCTTGAATAGACTCTTGTTACAAACATCCTCACTAGCCGCTATATCTTCCGCATCAAGAAAAATTTCCACATTTTCTACCTCGGGCAACTTAAACTGGCTCATTTTTCTCATAACCTCCTCTACCATTGAATAAGTCCCACACTCGGAAGCTAAAGATAACATATACTCCCTTGTAGAAAAGAACCCCGAGATGAAGAAAGTACCACCGCAAGACAAACAAGAAAAAAAGGCAAATAAAGGATAACTAATGTAAGAAAAATGCACGAGAAGAAAGGGAAATAGGACACAAAAGTAAGTAATTTTAACAGACAACGATCACAAATTTAATGCATTAATAACTATTAATTTCACACAACCACCAACTTCTGCATGACAAACCCCCTTCCCCCCCAAAAAAAAAGCACTAGAAAGAAGACTAGATTTGAAAATTTGAAAAAACTTTGAAAAGAAACTCTCCCTCCAAGAGAGGACACACAACTCCCAAGAAAGAGAAAAGTACCCCCAAGAGAGAGAGAAAAAAAGAGTATACAAATTTTTTTGTTGGAATGGTAACTTAACTTGAGGTTAGTGGAATGAGTTCAAATCCAAATATATTTATGTATTTTTTTAAGAAATAATTATAAAAATATCCCGAGGTTTGGGCTAATTACAAAAAAAAAAAAATGAAATGTTTGAAAATTACAAAAAAACCTTGAGGTTTGATTTTACCTTAAATTTAAGGGGTTAATTGTAAAATTTTGATAAAATTCAGGGAGGTTTTTGAAATATTTTTGGTTATGAAGAAAAAAAGTATAAGATGAAATAAAAAATCAAAGGGGTTTTTTTTGTAATTTTCAAAAATTCTAGTTTTTTTTTTTTGTAATGATCCCTTTTTAAGAAATTGTGTTAATCTTTTGAAAATTACATTTTAGATAGGGATAATTACAAACATCATTGAGATTTTGGCTAATTACAAAATAATCCATAGATGTTTCGAAATTATAAAAAACTCTCTCAGATTTGATTATGCCCTAAATGTAAGGGGGTAATGGTAATATTTTTCTAAATATCCGGGTTTTTTTGAAATGGTTTAATCTTATGATGGGGGAAAATGTAAAACATATCAAACTTTAAGGATTTTTTTTTTTTTTTGATAACTCAGTTTGCAGGTTTACGTCTTGCTGCCGCTAAGGTAAACAACTAAACTGCGGGATGACACACACTGACCAGAAACCCCCCAATCTAATAATAATGATCTCTCCCCGAATCGAACCATATGCCCTGAGGAGCAATTTGATGGAGTAGGGATTTGAATCCCTAATCTCCACCCCACAATTGCTTATGGTGGCCAGGTTGGCTAAGCCCTAGTTAAGGGATTTTGTTTTTGTAATTATTCTAGCGGCTCGTTTGTTTTTCATGATGGGATTAGACTAAGTTTGTGATAGGATTGGATAGATTGTAGCATCATAAAACAATCTCGTGTTTGTTATCCATGATTCCGTTTTTTTAAAACATTGGATTGTATCTTAATCCTCTGTTTGTTATTTAAGATTAGTTCGGATAAGCGTGTTAAATGACCAAAAAACCACCCCTATTATTTTTCTTATATCTGAATCAAAACATAAAACACTTCATACAAAAACGTGAGACCTCTTTCTCAAAAAAAAAACGTGAGACCTTCTCTAGGGTTTCCAAACCCAAGGAATCGCGACCGAGCGATCCCAAAAAAAAAAACGTGAGACCTTCTCTAGGGTTTCCAAAACGTGAGACCTTCTCTTGTGTACCAGTTGCATCTTGTAAGTTATCCCCTTAATTTCTTGATGTTTAATTGATGAATGATTTCAGATTTTAGTAAATATCATTTTATATGTTTTTATGTGAGTTTAGGTATGGATTATATGTTTTTGCTTTCGTAGATTCGTTTTTGTTTCAAATTCCTTTAAAAACATGTTAAAGATATGTACTATTAGTACGCGATTTCGGTGAACAATATTTCGACATTATCTGAGTTAATACGGTTTCAATGCTATCTTTGCGATATATTTTTTTCTGATGAAGCTATTGGCCGTTCATTCCAAATTTTACATTCTGTGTATTTAAAGTGGAAAGTGGAATCAAAAATTCGGAGAATATTATTGATAGATTAATTTCGAATGAAAACCTTTTGCTCTGCTTTGAATTATTGTAGAATTAGATTTAATGCTAAATGTAAAATTTTTATTGTATTGTTGTTCAAGAAGAAAAATCGTTTAAATCCAGGATGACCGTGTGCCTAAAAATGATTGTATAAATTGTATTCAACTATGTAGATCGAACTCTTTGGAGTAATGGTAATGGAAAATTGTGACGATTTGTGTATCCGAGTTTTTTTTTTTTTTGATTTGGTAAGTGCTTTATACTAGTGAATTTAAATGTGGATCTTTTAAGGACTAGTCTATGTAACTATGATCTTCATTGATAATGATGAAAACATTGTAACTACAATTTGTATTCAATATCGCTTATAAGAATGAGTAATACCAATACCGATCCATTCTCGATGTGAAGCGGTGAGACATCGAACTATAAAACTGTTCTTGTGATGGTCTGTGCGATGCCACTGTGGATTTTTGTTAAAGGTTCAGACTCAAAACCAAATCCAATCCTGGTAGATTGTTTATGTCATGTCCTGAAAGAGGGTAAGGCATTGGTAATACATACATGGATCATTCATTTTTGTGTTCCATTTATTGCTTTCCATTTTTCTCAATTGGCAAAGAACCCAATAACAAAATACATTGTAGCGTAACAAGTGTGGATTCTTTAAATGGTGCTCTCATCCTATATGCGATCGTTCTAAAGTCATCGTTCTTTGATTTGTACAAAAGCAAAACGTGTAAAGTTGAATTGGCGTAGGAAAAGTATGTGAGAAGCGTTTGTTGCGGTTTTGCTTGGTGTCTTGATAATCCTACTTGCCACCCTTTTTTTCAAGATATGTGCACCACAAAGTGTTTCGCATAGCCTTCAACCGATGTCTACAATTTTATGTATGGATTTGTAGGACTTTTAAGTAGTAATTTCGTACTTTGTAATTAAGGATCAAAGACTTGGGTTACTTGAATGTTATTGCTCTTGACAAATTTTGGACGGCAAAAACTCGTAATCATTGTATCTCGTTATTAAACTGGTAACAATGGAGTGATGTTTGAGCAAACAATGGGTATCGATTCACTTTGCAATAGTTCTTGTAATATACATTTGTAATTGATGTTTACATTTTGAACCAAGTATTTTGTATTGTATTTCTCAATTATGAGGAGATTGAAAATTAGATGAGTAGTGGTTATTATCTTTGGATGCCGACCATACATTTTCAAATATGATGCTAAAGAAAGTTCAAAATATAAACCATGCAATTGAACTACAAAAATGCAAACAAGAGACTAATTAAGTCAATGGTGAATAATGTTTGATATGCCTATTTTGTACATTTTAAAATACAACCCACTTGTGGATACAATGATATACAATCTTAAGAATCGACATGCGGGATATGGGTTCTATGCAATACACATGAAGAATCTCAATTTGCCGATTCAATTTTTGCCTTTTTCATCTCTTTTTGTCATGTCATAAACTTTGGGGTGATCCATTAGATGCAGGATATGGGTTCTATGCAATTCACATAAGAATCTCAATTTGCGGACTCATTTTTTCATTTTTCATTTCGTTTTGTCATGTCATAAACTTGGGGTGATACTTTCATGAAATCTCATCATCACAAGCTTTTTTAGATAGACCACATCAATCAAATTTTTTTCTTCACACAACTAAATAATATTTCAAAAATAGCAAATGTTTCTACCACTTTAATCATTGAACCATTGAAAATGATCAGCCGCATCTAAGGAATTGGGTATGTACAACCACCACTTCCCTCTATAAATCTTTGAAGGGGAAATCAAATATTTCTTACTACTCTCATAGCTTGACCCCATTAAAACAGTTTACAAGGGATAAAAAAACTACAAAATGGCGCCTAGGTATCCTGTGAGGCAAGAAGATTTCTCTATGATTTGCGTGACCGGATGAAGCTATGGACAAATTGTTCATAGAAGTTTTACTCGACCAACAAGCTATAGGCAATTTCATTATGGGAGAACTTAACGAAAGTGCAATACATATTTGTATGCATGTTATTAACAAGACTTTCAACAAAACATTCTCTTACCGTTATTGCCTTGGTAGGCTTGCGATGCTCGAAAAATGCTATCGTGTTTTCTATTGGCTAAAACGGAAGCATGGTGTGAAATACAATGAAGAAACCAACACTGTAACGGCTCCTGAAAATGTTTGGGACGAAATCTTCCAGGTAGTCAGAACTTATTTTTTTCTTTTTTATTTTTTTTTAAAAACGATTCTTATTTTTTTTTAAATTCAAAGTGTATGTTACTCAGTTCGATTCCTAATTATATCACCGCAATTTATTGGCCTATTTATCGATTGAATGAATTTAGCATTGCGTATCAAGAATTTGGCGAACCGCGATGGAATGATCTGAATGTGCTTTTGATGGATGAACTATGAAACCAAAAATGTGAAGCCAGAAGTGATCGACATATCGGATGACAGCGACACAAATGACATCGGCAATGTTGATGCTTTGCCCAAACCTTCAAGCCAAAAAATCATAAATATTTCTTCTTCGCAATCAAGTGGTGCACGGTCGTTTTGGAAGTACTTGGAACAAATCGATCCCGAAAATTTTGAATCCGTCTCAATCATCTCGTTAATCAATCCCCTCACTCAATGCCATCAAGAACCGTCCCTCCACTTGATAAAATAAAAATACCAGTTTGTTTGCCACGCCTCCCGACGACCTTATTTTCCATCTCCTTGTAAGAGTAATCGGAGTGCGGACACAAGTGGTAGTTGTGCTCCACCGTGACAAAAATTGTTATGGTGTTTTGCGTGTGAAGGGTTGTGAAAATCCTTATATGTGTGTCTATTTTCCATATCCGGTACACCTTCCGACAACAAATTTGATCTATATTTGTGTGTCCTTTGATATTCTGTCTTTTATGTTTTGTCAGTTTGATGATGTAGCTTTGCATTAGATAGCATGTTGTCCTTTTGAATGGCCCATTCAAAAGTATTTTGGATTTAGTTGTTGTGAAGGGATGAATGTTAACGTATTTGTATGTTTTTATGGTATTTGTCATGAATATTTAAGTTTGTGTGCAATACTAGTTCTCTTGACCATTTTAAATGCATCTTGGTTCGAATTACACATTAATCGTGACTATTAACATATCACAAAAATAATAATCACAAAAGTTTAGAATGACCATAAATTTTTATATCATAATATCGAAAATTTGGACAAGTTGCATGACCTTAAAACATAGCTAACTACACATTACCTTCATACTTAACAACCACCTACATGCCTAATAATATAACGATAACATTAACATCCGAAATTCCCTAGCCAAAACATTCACAAGAGCACCATATTTTCTTACTTAGAGTCAACATCGATTTGAGATCATCTTGACCTCATTTGCATCGGTTCACGAACCTCAAGAATCTCCGGTCACCGGGATTCTCTCGACCATTCCTTCACTTTGTCATCATTGTACCAAGGGTTATCGAGTCATACTCATCCGAAGACGAAGTCTTCAACAACCGATGGTTCATCCAGGTAATATCCACGCCGCTTCACCGAAGTCAATTCGTCTTTGCACATTTGGTCTCGAAAATGTCCTTGAATTCGTGAAACGCAGCAAAGATATTAGTGTGATGGAAGTGCTGCATGTTGCTCTCCTATTCGTAAATCACCAACAATAAATGAGCAAAATATTTAGTATTTGTTTAACGGAATTTATATAAACAAAACGTATGGATTTTTTGAATTTGACAATATTACCTTTTCAACAATGTTCCAATATAGCGGTGCAACCGTGATAGTTCCGTCAGCCTCATTCAACTCCACTCCGGCAATTTCAGTGAAGTCCACAAATGCATTGTAATGAGTTCGAAGCCTGTGAATCTTCGCCTTAACCTTATCGATGGAATACTCTTTACCTAGCCTATCGGTCAACCTCCTTGCTAATTCTGGGGAAATGTCGTTAAACACACGAAAATCATCCAGGTTGTTCCTACCACGACACAAATCCTTGAATATTTCATAGCAGTGGGCTTCCTCGACTTCAGTCCACTCCACTCCTCGCCAGTGCCGAATAGCAATCTGATTCCTGGTTCGTACCATAGTTCTATGACAGATGAAGAATACAGTTAATATTTTAACTTAAACTGAAAATAACAAACATAAAAAATGTGCATTTTAGGAAAGAAATATTAAGAGGCTGACTTTTTTGGGTTACCTCAAATCTACCTTCAAATGGAAGATGCTTTGCCTTGTTTACAATATGGCCGGTTTAAAAGTGTGGTGCAAAAAACGTTTCATATGTGCACCTATATAGAGGGAAACGGTCACAATACCTATTAAAGGGTAATAAATTGCCTCATTGAATTTTTGATAGACATTTAACTTACAACCAACCACATTTAAATTGATAGACGTCTGAACTTTGTGTTGCCGTGTAGGAGTAGGTCTTCACACAATTAAGATGGATTTTTGATTATATGTTTCAAAATTAATTGATGCAATGGTGTTAGTTGGCATAATCATCACTCATAACTGGTATTGGGTAGGTTCCAATACACAATTAATTGGACACAATGAATCAATTTCATGCATATTACATCCGGAATATTAGGAATGTAATTATATTGAAATTCAAATATCATATAATTCCAATATTTACACTTAAATACGGATATAACTTCAACTTAATAATTAACTTCAAATCATTTGTTACATTGAATATCGAATCCAAATAATATTTCCACTTCATTGAACAGGTTCGTGGAATAATACCAAAAATAGCCTAATACACCAAACCAAATTAAAGTGCTTACATCTTAAATCATAATCATACCCAAAATAGAAATTACATTCAATGATGTTGAGAATTATTCCTTCGAATCATTAAAGCCTTCATTCGATCATCATTTTAACCATCACAGGTTTCAAGTCATCGATAAAAGGTGAAAAATAGATCCAGATCTTTGTTGTTGTTGCAAAGTTGTTTTGCAACAACAAGTTTCTCCTCCACCGTCAAGAGATTCATTTCTTTTAGGGCGTCAAATCTGACTTGTCGTTTCTTTGATTCGTCTTGGTCAAACCCAATTCTATTAGTTGCCCAAGTTGCCTATTAGTCTCCTCACAAAATGCTTTCATTACATCAATAAACCTCCCTTCTAGTTCATCATCGGTCTTCTCTTTTTGGACTTTTTTTATTCTTCTCGGGTCGAACTACTCTCACCTCGACATGCGTAATTAGTGTCCCCATTTCTTGGTTTAGAGATCCGAATTAGAGGAGTTTGCTCACGTGTGTAATTTTGAGGATTCGATGGGGCACCACTGACCGCCCACCACTAAAAACTTAGGAACAACATCCGCAAATACTTGCGCATTCTCTCCGGGTTGCGCGGTCTTTGCCAAATATCTCACTCCAATCTTTGAAGAGAGGCCATGATTTGTATCTCATGGTCTTGGCATTTGATCCGTCTAAACCAAGAAAGCCAAAAACAGTGAATTACATATATGTTAAGTAAACAGTAAACAATAATATGTATTATATAATGTCACTGATTATTAATTGTGCAATTAATATTACCTTTACATAATCATTCCATTGCTCGTTGGTGTCAACTATGATTGTGTTAGTGGTGTCATTCCATCCAAATCTAGAAGACCATAACATCATAGCCGCGAACCATAGTTTTTTTTTCCAAACATGTATTTTTGAGGCAATATGTGGTTCGGCCTTTAAATCGAGTTCCTGGTAAAGCCTTATGAACAGATTTTTCCAAAAAAATTGGTATCCATTTTTAAACCCGTTGTCACATTTCCATCCGTTGCTACCAGCTCCTTCAAAGCATTCAACAACATTTGCTCCTCTTGAGGAGTCCAAGATCTTCGCAAGTTGGGACCCGTGGACTTACCAACACTAGCCGATGATTCCATGTTTCCTATTAAAATGAGAATGAAAAAAGCAGAGAGAAAGCCACAAGTTGAGTAAAGCAACATCTATGATTTCAAAGATTTATATCTTCACAAGTGTCATATAATTTGGGAATAATCACACAGTAAGGTACAAAATGTTATGAATTTCTCATAAAATGCAATAAATGAAATTAGACAAATTCAAAACATCTCAACTGAATATTGGAAACATGCCATGAAATTAAACACAACCTTAAATTACTACCTTAAAAATAATTGTCATTGACTGGAAAATAAAGAAGCCAGTACAGAAATCAACTTATAAGTTCAACAACAGATCCATGTGTCCCACATTGCTAATGCCAACAACAGTTGTCAAATTGAAAAAAAAAAACATACAAATAGAATAAGTTTGGTCTAAACAAATGTTTAATTTCTTCAATCCCACAGTCAAATAGAATTTAACGATTTCCCCGCCATTTATTGAACATTTCCATGGCCATTGTTTCGCGCCAATTTGTCCATACTTGTGAGGTCTGAACTTGGTCTACGTAGTCAGGATCGGGTTGTGCTTCTTGTGCTTCACCACCTCCTACCAAGTATTCTGGAACTTCATCCTCTGAGGGTCATCATAGGCCATTGTTGTGCGAATGAAATTATGAAGTAGGCAACAAGCCATTATTATACGATTGTGAGTCTTAATTGGATATCATGAGTTACTCCTTAAAATCATCCATCTATACTTCAACAAGGCAAATGACCGCTCAATAATATTTCTAGCCTTAACATGTCTTAAGTTGAAGGTTCCTATAGCCGCGTGGTGTCTTCTTTGTTCGATAGAGAATTCGTCTAAGTGATATCTAACACCTCTATATGCAGAAGAAATCCTGGACCATTTGTGTATCCACAATCACACAAGTAATAATTACGAAATGTAATCCAAGATTGGGTGTAAATATTTTGAGTTAGAATGAAATATATGTCAAACAATTTGAATTTTATTGAATTAATAATATATGTTTTAAAATTTTAAATCAATTTTGTGATGGTTTTCATTTTGCATGTTTTTGTGTGTGTTTTGTGTGATGATTTATACATATTTTTGGCGTATTTTATTTGCATTTGCATGTTTTAGTGTTATGTTGTGTTATTTTATTTATTTTTAGGTTTTGGTGGAAAAAACAAGTTTTGGAGCAAAAACGTTAAAAAGTCATTTCGCGCAAGAAATAGCGATCATCGTATTTTGACGTAACGTTCACATCCGAAGTCCAATTGACATGATTCATATACCATTGGAAAGCTAAGACAAAGTTCTACAATGTCTATTTTCTGCTACAAAATGCAAATGAAGACGTTTGGATGGGTTAAAATCATGTGCAAGTAGAAATAATATGTTGAAAATGCAAATGAAGACGTTAGGACTCTAGGCTTATAAATAGGACTTGGGGAGCTCCTATTTTCGACACACCATCATTCATAGAACTTTTAGACTTTAGTTTTTGGTATTTTTCTCTTCCATTCAACATTGGGATTGCTTGGATTCTTCCCTTGAAGTTATTTTGCTTCTTAATCAAAAAGTAAGATTTCTTCATCTCTTTTGTCTGATTTCAATTGTTGGGTGATTATTATTGTTGCATGATCATGTTTATGATTGTTTTCTTTTCTACAATTGAGATTATGATCCCATCCCCAAGCATGAACTAATTTCCTTGTTCTAGGATTATGATGATTTGATTCAAACAAACAAGCATGAGTATTGATTAATTGATCTGCTTTCCTGGATAAATTGTTTTACTTGTTGATTCATGATTGATTGTTTGGCCAACTCTTGATTGTTTGAGGGGATAATTGAGATCGATCGAAGATATTATCCCTGGATTAAATTTATTCAGGGGGTTAGATATGAATCAGAAATGTATTATCTAACCCTAAGGTTTAATGAAAATAGCAAATTATGTTGGGATAGCCATAATCTGTGAATACGAGAGTTATCAGATTTAGACCTAGTCTTTCCATGATTGTTATTTTTGTTAACCGCATGATCAATTAATTGATATTCTGCTTGCAAGTTTGATGAGATGAATCCATAATCCTGACTTTCTCCCATATCTTTTTCTCCAAGTTTAATCCTCGCTTAGTTTTAATTTGTCTTTTTAATTATTTTCTTTTAGTTTAAATAAATCCAACAAATCTGGTTAGAGTGTTTATGTTTTATTTTCTCACAATTGTGATACATAATAATTATTTAGGCTAAGTCTTCCTTGAGAGACGACTTGTGGTTAACTTGCTACCCTACAATTGATCTCGTTCTCTTTGCGAGGATTGCTAGATTTATTTTAGGTGTTAGCGGTCGAAACAGTTTCATACCGGTTGGAACCTCAAACCATTTGGCCTTGTAATCGCATCTCTAAGGACACGACTATCGCCAGCAGACTTTCTTCCTAACCACTTAACAAATGAATAATTCATTGATCGATCACAAACGACAAGCACATTTATCGATACTTCACCTTTTCGATTTCTATATCGCGCTTTCACATTTAGAGGAACTCGAACTTCAATGTGCATGCCTAATGCGCCTAGACAACCCTAATATAATTTGAAAAGAATGTGTAAGTTCAATAGTGTGTTTTTAGTTCATTTTATTATCAATTAATAGGAATGTCATTTGAAAGATTGTTAACTAGAGATTGTGTTATTTTTACCTTGAACCATTTCCATTGAGAATCAGGCAATTTTCATCAACAGGTTGTGGATCAACCAACATCAAAGTATGGAGCCTAAGGGATGACTTCAAGGACTACATTGAAGTGTTTGCTTATTGTGTGCCAGACCTTTCAAAATCGAACTTCACAACCCGATTTTTTTTGTGATGAGCTAAAACAGTCAAGAATATGGCTACTTGTTCACTTATTGCACATTTCTTGTTCGAACAGGACCATCAACATTCTCCAAAAGGAAACATAATCTACCAAATGCATTTCTATCCATTCGGAGTTGGTCAAGACAATCGTGTCACTTACTTCAATTAAATCACGCATATGCTTAATTTGTGAAGGCAATCTATCAACAAGTCTATACATTGCTCTATTTAACTGTGGTCTACGTCGCCGACCGTTTCGTCTACCGTTAAACATTGTTTGATATGCCCAAACAAACATGAAGAAGCACTTCATTATTGAAATAACCTCCTCTACAATCACAACGACGTTAACATTCTCCGAAGGCATCTATAATAAGAGTTCAAATTAACCAAAATTCAGGATAATCCACATTATCAACGTGTTTACAATCAAATTAAATACATAAAAAAGGAGCTACACAATAGTAGTTGGTGGTGGTCTGCAAAAATTTTGGAAATTTACTTTGCATCTAAGATACCACTGTAAATTTTTCCTATGGAAAACTCTGCCAGATACAGGGATAAACAACAACTTGTTGCTCAAAATGTAAGAACTAAAAAAGAAAACAGGTAAGCTTCAAGCACTACATATAAGACCATAAACTTTGCAATGCTGTTTAGTTACAATTTAATCACATTCATACATTTGATAATTTCCTAAATTATGCTCTGTTTTTTGACGAGATAACAAATTCTATTGTTATTAACACTTAATTAATGTAATTATTTGAAAAACATTAACAAGTGCTTTAGAAAATTTCTATACAATCATAAACAAACATAATCCTAAACCAAATTTGCGGTGCAAGATATTTGTGCAAAATTGAACATATTGTGACTATCTATATCGAAAAATTGTTAACATACGACCCAACGAAAAAAACAAGAATGAAAGTTTATGTGCATACATACCTTATAGGATTTACGGTTTTTCAAGAACTACCGACTACCGATTTAGTACCTTCGAAAACAAAAATCACCAACGAGTTAACAACTCGTAAAAGCGCCGATTAATAAATAAATCCATAATAACTATTTAAAAATACGAACGAAATTAATGTTGATATGGTATAAATCGAGACTTGTACATATGGATTTGTCTACCAAACCATTACCTCAGAATTTTTGCTTCCGATCTAGGGTTTCTTAGGAGAGAGAAAGAGACGGGTATTTAAATGGGGGTGGTAAGTAAATTGGATGAAATATAAGGCAAACAAAGTAATTGGCAAGTGAATTTCAAGGGCACAAATGTAAAAGCACATTGGCCATAAAACTGGATTAATTTATCGGGGTGGGAGGTAGGATGAATAGTCAAGCATATGAGGGATCGCTCATGGGCCGACCATTTTGTCATGGGCCGTAATCCATTGTACCAAAAATGGATTATAAATGATATCTCATCCAATCACATGTTATCATGAAAAACAAACGCGCTGTAGGGGTTGTTAATATCCCTTTTTTTTTTTTTTTTTTTGTAATTACTCGATCGGCTTCCTCTGAAGAGTTTTAATCAATTTGAACAATTGGAGTTTTCATCCGTTTCTAATTTTTTTTTTTTTTTTTTTTTTTTTTTTTTTTGAGGGAACATCCGTTTCTAATTTTAACAAAGCTATATATACGGTTTCCCATGTCGAGTATGAATAACAAACATCAAATTGTGTTTCTTGCAACAGAATCAGAAACCCTCAAATCATCAATGGCGAAATACAACGAAATTTCAGTCCCTTTTTCAAATCTCCTGAAGATATCATCACAGAAATCCTGTCAAGGCTCCCTGTGAAAACCCTTTTGAAATTCAGGTGCGTTTGAAATCTTGGCTTAATTTGATCTCCAGCCCTCAATTTGTGAACGCCCATCTCAAGAATTCGACTAAGAACAATATGGGTTTCCATAGTAGACTCGTTTTCCATTTACGCTACAGCCCTAGCCCCAAGGTTTTTCACACATTTTCACTTCACCCTAAGATAGATGACTATGAGAGTTTATCTGTGGATAAGTTGGTGTTGAGTTGTCGCCCTTGTTATGCAATTGAGATCGTGGGTTCATGTAATGGTTTGGTTTGTGTAGTTTTGGATTACAATAGTGTTGTTTTGTGGAATCCAGCTACTAGAAAATCGAAAAAGGTTACCCGTTTCTGATAGCAGTTTAGATTTAAGTAAACACGGATTCGGTTATGATGCGGCTAATGATGATTATAAAGTTGTGGAATTTGGTTGTAATTATGATGCATTTGGGTATAAAAAAGTACCAAACGAAATATTTATAGTTCAAGAGTTGATTCGTGGAGAACTATGGAGTGGCCGTGTAGTGATATAATTGATGGCCCGAGTGTGTTTGTGAATGGAGTCATCCATTGGAAAGTGTGTGATGAGAAATACCAGAGGTTTTGGGCTGTAATTGCGCAGAATGTGACGACCGAGACTTGGCAAGTGATGATGCTGATAAGGTTTCGTTGGGGGTCTTCGGAGGATGTCTTTCTGCATCGTTCTATTGTCATAATTATATGGATGTTTGGGTTCTGAAAGAGTATGGTGATAGAGAATCTTGGACTAAATTAGTTCGCTTCAATTATCCTTCCGTTGAGAACCGTTTTGTTCTTAAGAGACCAAAACTTTTGTTTGTGTCGAAAGATGGAGGGATTTTACTGAAAATTTTTGGGGATTTGATAATGTATAGACCATCTCAGATCGTGTGATTCATCATCCGAGCAACCCTTTTGTGCTTGAAGCTGCTACCTATAGCGAAAGCCTTATTTCCCGATTTTAAAAGGTTAGAGGAAATTCGTGTAAAGAATATATTTATTTTTATCTATATATTAGAAACAAACAATTATTTGGTGATGCATGTTTAGTTTTATCGATGACTACAATGTTGGAAATATTTAATTTGGACTAACATATGTTAATTAAATGTGCATAGTGTCTTACGGTTTAATCCAATTAAAGTGATCTAATAAGGTTTTAATTTTGGATTAAAAGGGTATTAAATTGTTATGGGATTAAATGTGTAGATACTATTAGGTGATTTTCTATTTGTTGAGGGACCAAATAGAAAATAAAGGGATACTTATCCAAAACGGTTATGGTCCCCCGGCGATCGGTTCTTAAATAAGAGAAACGCCTGTTTCTCCTTCAATGCATTTAATGTCTGAACAATACGAACTCTCAAGAGGAACCGCATGCGGAAGGCCAAAAACCAAATCCCAAGACCGGATCCGCATTTCTCACAAACCCTAATGGATTGATGCACGCTTAGTGTTTAAGATTAATTTCTTCTCTTTCTCGGATTATCATGGTAGATCGGTCAAGCATGCTTTTGGATTTTGTGAATTAAAGCATGCCCTTTGTGATTACGATTTCTAACAAGTGGTATCAGAGTCACTCTACTCATGATTCTCTGAGAATTGCGAAGATTTTCGGGATTATTATACGGTTCTTCGTGAAAATAATATTAGGGTTTTCTGTTTTGTTTGGATTCAGTTTTGGGCCTTTTGGGTCTTACGGTTTGAGATTCAGAAAATTTGGTAGATTCGATTATGTAATTTCTGAATTTCATGATATGTTCACATCGAATTCACGGTTTCTGTATTGAATGTCGAACCAGTTTCGGAAATTATTTTCTAACTTTCGGAATCTGTATTGCGTTAGGTGATCATTTGAAATACAGATTGTTATTAAGCTGTTGATTAAAATATTCTGGGAATAAACTCCATCATGCCATGTCTTGGATTAAGTTTCATATTATTATGGTTTGCTCTTTTGCCTAATGCAATTGTGATTGTGAATATGGATTCAAAGAATTGAAATCCAAGTATGTATTATTGTGATGGGTTTCAAAAATTTTGTGATTTTGGGGCTGATATGTAGTTTTCAAATTATGGGTTTCATTGTTACTATTTCATTGGTACCCCTCTTTAGTTTATAATATTTACTAATTGGCCCCAATAAATAAGGAATATATGTCTTTGTGTGCATATATATGTTCGATCACTTAATTTTAAATTTGTTTGGTGCATCTCATGTCCTGACTTGGTTTGTCTAATATTTAAAATGAATTTATCGAAACAAGAAGTCGCCAAAGTGACCTCTCTTGTGTAGATTTATTCATTGAGAATATTAGATGTTTGTGTTTGTGTATATTCATGCGGGTATTAGCCGGCCCCAAGGAAGGTTAATACTTGGCCCGAAATGCACAAACACCGTGGTGATAAATACGTGGCAATTATAAGGTTATCCATGTAAGTGATTTGTCGCCCAAAGGAAGACAATATTGCTTGACAGATTTATTGTCAGTGTTTGATCGCTACAAAGAGGTAGCCACTTACAAGTTAATATTACTGTCCAAAGACTTGATATTAATGTTGTGCTAGGTGCCTCGAGATGTTACCAACTTATTTAAATTTAATGATTGATTATTCGGTTTAATGTGAGCAAGACAGTTAATTTTGGTTTTGTTCTCTGTTCAGCTATGATGTCTGCTACTTCTATTTCTGCTAACACCAACAACATTCCCATGCTCAATGGGTCGAACTTTAAGGATTGGAAAGAAAACATTCTGATCATTTTGGGCTGCATGGATCCGGACTATGCGCGAGGTTGAGCAACCCTTCTTTCTTATGGATGCAAGTTCGCAGAGGAAAAGCGGAACATTGAGAAGTGGGAGCGCTCAAATCGCGTTAGTCTGATGATCATTAAGCGCGGAATTCCAGAAGCCTTTCGAGGCACAGCTTCTGAGGAAATTACTACGGCTAGTGAGTACCTTGCGGAAATTGAAAAGCGTTTTGTTAAAAACGATAAGGCCGAGACAAGTACGCTTTTGGCTAACTTGATCTCACTAAAGTATAAGGAGTACATCATGGAGATGTCTCATCTTGCTTCAAAGTTAAGGGCACTAAAGCTCGAGGTGTCGATGACTTACTCGTGCATTTAGTGTTAATATCGCTTCTGCACAATTCAGTCGGTTTAAGGTCGATTTAAATCGTCAAAGGGAGAAGTGGACTCTTAATGAGCTTATTTCATATTGTGTGCAAGAGGAAGAAAGGTTGAAGCGAGAAAGAGCGAGATTGCTCAATCGCCAAGATTTCCAAGGATAAGGGCAAAAGGAAAAATGATGTTGAGAAAGTGCTAATGATAAGGGTCCAACACAAAAGAAACGAGAAAAGGTGAAACTCGGGATGGTTGTTTCTTTTGTGGCAAACTGGACACAAAAAGAAGGATTGTACCAAGTATCGCTTGGCGTGTGAAGAAAGGTACATTTCTTGCTTTGGTCTAATGAAGTTAATTTAGCTTGATGACTAAACACTTGGTGGTTAGATTCTCGGTGATACTACTCACATAAGTGTTTCAATGCGGGGTCGAGCTACCGAAAGCCAAATCGATGGTGAAAGATACATCTTTGTGGGTGATGGCAAATCGGTGGAAGTGGAGGCAATAGGGCATTTTAGATTGTTATTAGGAACTGGTTTTTTCTTGGATTTGAAAGACACTTTTGTTGTACCGTCGTTTAGACGGAATTTGGTTTCTATTTCCTTACTGGACAAATACGGTTTTTCTTGTTCATTTGGAAATTGTCAGTTTAGTCTTTCATTCAATTCCAATATTGTTGGTACCGGTTCGTTAAGTGCTTATGACAATCTATATATGCTTGATACTATTGTTTCGTATAATGAATCCCTGCATGTTGAATCAAGAGGTACTAAGCGAAAATTAAATAAAGAAAATTCGGCTAAATTATGGCACAAACGTTTAGGCCATATCTCAAAAACCAGAATTGAGAGACTTATGTCAGACGGTATTTTAGATGCACTTGACTTTTCGGATCTTGATGTTTGTGTTGAGTGTATTAAAGGAAAACAGACCAAAATAAAGAGATCGGTGCCAACAGAAGAACTCGAGACGTCTTAGAATTGATACATACGGACATTTGTGGGCCATTTCCTAAGGCTTCTTGGAATGGTCAACAATATTTCGTATCATTCATAGACGACTACTCACGCTATGGGTACCTATATCTAATTCATGAAAAATCAGAGGCACTGGACATGTTCAAGGTTTTTAAGGCTGAAGTTGAGAATCAACTCAGCAAAAGAATTAAAGCTGTCAGATCTGACCGTGGAGGTGAGTACTACGGCAGATATGATGGTTCAGGAGAACAACGTCCAGGGCCTTTTGCTATCTTCCTAGAGCAATGTGGAATCGTCCCACAATACACCATGCCGGGGATGCCTAGCATGAATGGTGTTGCTGAAAGACGAAACAGGACTCTAAAGGATATGGTACGGAGTATGATTAGTCATTCCTCTTTGCCAGAATCACTCTGGGGAGATGCACTAAAGACTGCAGCTTATATTCTCAACAGAGTACCAACTAAAGCAGCTGCTAAAACACCTTTTGAGCTTTGGACTGGGCGAAAGCCGAGTCTAAACCACTTTCACATATGGGGATGTCCAGCTGAAGCTAGGCCTTATAGGCCAAATGAAAAGAAATTGGACTCCAAAACAGTTTAGCGCCTACTTTATTGGTTACTCAGAAAAATCAAGGGGTTTTAAGTTTTATGATCCCACTAGAAGGTCTATTTTTGAGACGGGAAATGCAGTATTCTTTGAGGATGTTGAGTTTGGGGGGAGAAATAAGGTTAGAGACATTACCTTTGAGGAGGAGTCGATCTCGACACCTACTACTGCTTCGAAATTGTTCGAGGTTTCTATTCTGTCATTAGCCGAGAAGTAGATCCAGAACCTCAACGGGATAATGTTGAAGAACTCCCCACTCAGGTTGAAACTATTCAGGAAGAACAAACTCAACAACCTCAAGAACTAGTGCCATTAAGGAGGTCCACTAGAGAGAAGAGAAATGCTATTAGGATGATTATGTGGTATTTCTCCAAGAAAATGAGGATAATAATGGATTGATGGAAAATGATCCTATCAATTTCCGTCAAGCCATGCAGGATCCAAACTCTCAAAAGTGGATTGATGCCATGAATGAAGAGTATAAGTCAATGCAAGACAATCAAGTTTGGGATCTTGTCCCATTACCTGAAGGTGCGAAACCTATTGGTTGCAAATGGATTTTTAAGACCAAAAGGGATTCGAAGGGTAATGTGGAAAGATATAAGGCTCGTCTTGTAGCTAAAGGCTTTACTCAGAAAGAAGACATTGATTTTAAAGAGACTTTCTCTCCGGTTTCCACGAAAGACTCTTTCAGGATAATTATGGCATTAGTTGCTCATTTTGACCTTGAGTTACATAAGATGGATGTAAAGACGGCGTTTCTCAACGGAGACATTGATGAGACGATATATATGGTGTGTAAAACTTTGTGTCCGGAGACCCAAAGTCTATGGTTTGCAAATTAAAGAAATCCATCTATGGGCTCAAGCAAGCTTCTCGTCAGTGGTATCACAAGTTTCATCAAGTAGTAGTCTCGTTCGGTTTTGAGACTAATGCTGTTGATGATTGTGTGTATCACAAGTTCAGTGGGAGTAAGTGTATATTTCTGGTCTTGTATGTGGATGACATTCTGCTTGCCACTAATGACTCAGGATTGCTACACGATACCAATAAATTTTTATCAAAGAAATTTGAGATGAAAGATCTTGGGAAGCTTCTTTTTTCGGGAATCCGGATACACCGTGATCGTTCTCGGGTATTCTTGGATTATCACAAAAGAGCTACATAGAGAAAGTGTTGCAAAGATTTGGCATGCGTAATCGCAAACCAGGAGACACCCTATAGCTAAAGGAGACAAGTTTAGTCTCGAACAATGCCCTAAAGGAAATCTAGAAATTAAGGAAATGCGAGAAGATTCCCTATGCTTGGTATTGGGAGTCTAATGTATGCTCAGTCTGATCTGAGACCCGATATAGCATTTGTTGTTGGTATGTTCATGATATTTAAGTAACCCTGGTATGGATCATTGGAAAGCGACCAAACGGGTGATGAGGTATTTACAGAGAACAAAAGATTACATGCTCACATACAAAAAATCGATCGAGTTGGAGATCATAGGTATTATTCGATTGATTTTGCGGGATGCCAATACAAAGATAGGAGATCCACTTGGGCTACATTTTCTTATTGGTTGGGGAGCCATTTCATGGAGAAGTGCTAAGCGCAACACTTGTAGCATCTTCTACCATGGCGGTGAATTTGTAGCATGCTATGAGGCATCCAATCATGGAATATGGCTGCGAAATTTTGTCACTGGTCTGCGCATTATTGGGAATATAGAAAGACCACTAAAGTTGTATTGTGACAATAATTCGGCGGTGCTATATTCTAATAATAGGGGAGCTCTACTAAGTCAAAACACATTGACATAAAGTTCTGGTTGTGAAGGAAAGGGCAGAATGGTCGAGATAACTATAGAGCATATCGGGACGGACTCAATAATTGCGGATCCGCTTACTAAAGGATTAACACCGTGGTCTTTCACGAGCACACTTTGCTCGTATGGGTGTAATACTGATTTGAGATACTTTGGTTTAGTGGGAGTCCTGTAATTTTATTGCTCTATACATTATTTTGGACACATTTTGTGTATTTGGATATTTCTGTACAGATATAAAGTATTCAGTTTATTACACTCTGTCATTTTGGTTATGATTGATCTCACTAAGGAATAAGGTGGACCAGTTGGAAATAGACATGTTAGATCACATTACATGTAATTTTCATGCTACGCACCCATGATTGATCTATGTCATTTGGTTGTCTTTGGTATATGTGATTATTGATGGGTTTATTCACGCATAAAGTGATGAAAGCCTCTCTAGTCCTATATTAGTACAATCAATGGACGAGATTGTTAAGGGATACTCTTATATGTGACAGCAAGGTTTGAGCTCATAAGGTATTGCACATTTGTTTGGTAACATATGTAGTCCAAGTGGGAGATTGTTGGAAATATTTAATTTGGACTTACATATGTTAATTAAATGTGCATAGTCGTTTTACGGTTTAATCCAATTAAAGTGATCTAATAAGGTTTTAATTTTGGATTAAAAGGGTATCAAATTGTTATGGGATTAAATGTGTAGATACTATTAGGTGATTTTCTATTTGTTGAGGACCAAATAGAAAATAAAGGGATACTTATCCAAAACGGTTATGGTCCCGGCGACGGTTCTTAAATAAGAGAAACGCCTGCTCTCCTTCAACAGACGTAATACGTAACAAGCTCCTAATTCCCACAATGTTCTTAATTTCATCAATAAGTATGCGGAATGGTATTATGAGGATTCGGGAATGGGAGGAAAATCTATTGCTCGGACTAAAATGTGTCGTTTTAGTTCATTTACAAATGAGTATCCTACTATTAGAGGATTTTTTGAGGAGCAAGGTTGGATGTATCTATGGGAGCATGCTTATGTTTTGTATGGTGATGATATTATCCAACATTTTTATGCTAATATGTGGGTGCAATATGATAATGAAAGGAAGCCGATTGTCGTTAATTGCTTGTAAAGGGTCGTCATTTTAGATGGACTCCCAATGATATTTGCCGGCTTTTACATGTTAGAGAAGGTGGTTGGGATTATTTCTCTTGTGGGACTTGGAATGATGAAATGTTGGGGGTGTCGATGAAAGAAGTTAAAGACGATTTGGGAGTATGGCCAAAGTATTCTTTGTTGGCAATGACACTTGAGCATCGTATTTTTCGGTCATTGTCGATATTGCATTTGTGGTAAGTCGGGAAAGATGCCTAGCAACATGGATTACTTTTGACTTATAAGATTGCTAGGAGGGAACCACTTAACTTTGGTGCCATACTTATTCAATGTCTAATTGAGTCCATCACTCGAGGTAATAAGAAGTTGGTTATGGGAAATTGGATTTGTAAACTTCTTATTCAATCGGGACTACCTTCGTCGGAGTGTAACTCGGAGGTATTTCAAAATGACTTCGACATTGATAACATCTCCCAAATGGTCACGATCGCAAGAATATGGACATCCCACCAACTAAAATGGCTAGAGGAAGAGGTCAAGAGTCCCCGATCCTAATGACTTCTTTGATGACGCCGAGGCCGCAAGATTGGCGGAAGAGGGCGAACCGAGCAATCCGGAGGGTAATGCCGGTGCTCAACCGCCAGAGGTATACTCAAGCCGAATTTGATGAGATGAGGGCTTTTCATGAGACGAGGTATGAGGCTTTGGAGCAAAAGACCTCCAAAATGCAAAAGTCTATCGGCAAGTTGAAGAAATTCATCAAGGATTTTATTCCCGAATCTTGCTTCTCCTCGGATGAGGAATGATGTCCCCACCCCTTTACTTTCTAAAGCATTTTCGTTGCTTTGTATTTTTATGAACTTTTGTAAAACTCTCTCGTACTTAATAAAATTTGCTTGTCTCATTGAAATGGTAAAAATTACAAGTTGATAATGACTTGTGGGTGATCATGGTATTGGTGGAGTATTTGATGGAAAAAAATACTCTAATTTAGCATATTGTTTGATAATTGGTATGAAGTACTTGATGGTAAAAGTGCTTCTTTTAATGCTTTGATCATTATGCTTAGTTGGATATGTTGGGACATTTGATATATCATACATGTATTGTTTAGGCATGACTTGTATTACTTGATGGATGCTCTAGTTTTTGGCATTTGTAATGCCTTGATCCTTCTTAGCTTATATTATCTCAATTGGGTTGAACCCTTGAGAATCTACTTTGTTTGAGCCTCTTATTTGATGGACTAATGTTGCATATTTTGCATATGATATTGTTGAGCTTTGAAATGAGGATGATTGATGATGATATGGAAATTTTTGGTTTTAACCATTTACAAAGGTTATATACAACCTCTTTTATTTTTCACGCACACATAGTGTTCGATGAAATGTCGCAATGAATATTTCAACTTCTACATGATTCTCTTGCTTCCTAATGTCTTAAAATCATTGAGATCATGTTTTTGGCTAACAAATGAGCTTATGGATTTCTTATGATATATTTCTCCATTTTGTTTTTTGGAGTTTTTAAGCTTAAATTGCTCAACGGTTAATAAACCGTCCCTTTGGCGCATATTGGATCATTAGCTCAAAGAAGCTAATAAAAGCTTGTCATAAAAGCTATAAGCTATGGCTCATAAAAGCCATAAGTTATGATTCATTTTTAGTCCAATTATTGCTTGATGGACTTATATATTGTTTAATGATGTTTTGTGACAGGGGGGAGCTTATAAGCTCTTGAACATATTGTAAAAGCTAAATCTTTTAGCTTATGGAAAATTGCTTTTATATTATTCTTGATATTCTTGTTGATAGGGGAGCTTGTGCTTATTATTGAAAATATTTACTCCCTACTTGGTTGCTTTAATATTTTTGGAAATTTTGGTTGCTTCCAAACGGTCAAATGTTTTTACCTAGGAAACTCATTTCTAAAATTGTTCTCCTATTTTGTGTAAAAATTGTTTTGGTTTGTAATCATCAAAAAGGGGAGATTGTTTGATACATGTTTTTATCTTAATTTTGATGATTTTATTTTATCACCAAAACAATGCTTTTAAAGGTTGTCCAAATACTCCTAAATGATTTAAAATGGTTTTAATATTTTTAGGAGTATTTCCTCAAGTTTATTTTTGATAATATTGGACAACACTTTTAATGATTTTATGTCAATGAGTTTTTACGTCTAAACAAGGTTCCTAAATGTTGTCTAAATACTCCCGATTGGTTTAAAATGTTTTTACTAAATTTTCGGAGTATTTCTTGAGTTTTATTTTCAACAAAAATTGGACAACATTTTTGTCTCGTGGTCGAAGTCGCTCTATAGGGCAACCCGCATCAAGAGTACGTTTGAAACGAGAAAAATGAACCTGAAGTAGAATTGGGCGGAGTCGACCGGCCGAGAAGTCGGGGTCGACAGGTGCCGTCGACGGTCGCTCGCCCCCCCGTGCGGCCAGTACACACTGCAAGTTCGTGTCGAAATAGAACTTAAGACCTTGCATTTTTGAGTTAGGGGACCGGTTGAGATAGGGGGTCGACCGGTCGGGCTATGTCGACCGGGCCGCCTGTTGTAATTTCAAAGTGTTATTCAATTCTCTTATTTCGTGCGGTCGCCTGCGGCATTGACAAAGACAAAAATATGACCGTTTGACAAACAGACACATTTCCTTAAATTGTGGGATTGATTTCTAACAGCTATATTCTTGATTTTAATTGTATTTTTCTGTAGATTTTCAATCCCGAAGAGGAGCCTATGCTTGATCAATCATCTCCTATAAATAGAGGAAGTTTTGGAGCAACCAACACAACAATTGAGATACAACACAACAAGATACACTTCAAGCAAATACTTGGTCACTCATTGTTATTATTCTTGTTGTAAATTTGCCTAGCTTATCACTTTCACATCCTTGAGGTCTAGGCTATTCTTGATTACACTTTGCACTCAAATTGTATTATTCATTATTGAGTTGTAATCTTGATTTTTGGTTAACATTCAACACAAGATATCCTTGTGAGTGTTCTTGTGGTAAGAACACACTTGGATGATCTAGGTGATAGGTGCAAGAAGATTGTGGTGATCTTCTTATTGAGGTGTTGAAGAATTTGGTATTCTTCAAGGTTGAAGATTGTGGTAATCTTCACAAGGTGTCGTTGAAGGAAGATTGTGGTGATCTTCAAAGGGAGATTGTGGTAATCTCCAAAGGTGTTGTTGAAGAAGAGTGTGGTGCTCTTCAAGGTGTTGTAAGTTGAATTTGTATTAATTTTGGTAATTAATAAAATTCTTTTTCTTTTTGAAATCCATCCGGATATCTTTGGGGTGGTAGAGGATTAGGCCCTAGGTGGGTTGAACCTCTTTAAATCGACGTGTGTTGTTTGCATTCCGCACCTTTATTATTGTGTTTGAGCATTCGGTTATAAAAAGAGGCGAAATAGAAAAGATGGAGATAATCTATTCACCCCTCTAGATTATCGTAGCCGCTTGGACTTACTGATTATGAATTGACGAAAAAACTCACAAGTGAGGGGGACATGTTGAAATATTTCACTTGTGAATTGTGAGTTGTCCCGCATTGATTGATTAGGGGTAGAAGCCTTGTTCAAAATTGAAGTGAGCTACTCCTCATATCACCAATTGGTTTAGGATGGAACCTCACTTGGTGGGCTTGAGCTCTCCTCTCGTATTAGGTATGCTTCATATGTGGGATCGTACTAAGTCCCCAAAAAAATGGTGTCTCGTAATAGAAAAAGATAGACATGGAGGATGAGCCTCAAAAATTTAGTGGAGAATTTTGACTGAATCAAGCTACAATTTTCAAACAATAATTCCTTTAGCTAAAACTATTATTACAAAATCTTGGCAAAACGAGAAAAGTTGCGCTTACAATTGTTTTATGTACAATAATTTTGAGAGATGTGGATTGGTTCAAAATAGTTCAATGGTTGGTTGTTTAGATTAATACTAGATCGGGGCGGTCAATCTATGAAAAATACACATGAAATGACCCGGTTAACTTGATTTTCGACCACATAGGTGCAATCTTTTCGAGCCTCCAAAATTACAACCCGATCCCTGGGCCGAGCCATTTGACACCTCTAATAATTAGATATTTGTATTCATATTAATCCATACTTAATAGCCCTGTAATATTGGTGGTTCCACAAAAAGTTGCATCATTAATAATGGATAAGTTATATAGATGGTGGGTGAAGGATTATTTCCATATATATATAGATTTAAATATAACATAAATATTGGACACATTAAGATATACCGACTCATATAGATATATAGATATTATAATACAATCAAAATATATAATTTTTAAATATAATAACTCATTAATATACTTTATATATCAGCACACTCCGTACATATTTTTTCCAGTTTGAAATAACATTATATTCTTTTTCATCATTTATTATGAATAAAATATTATCAAATTGATAGTTTGAAAACAAAAGATATAAATTGTATAGTACAACTACGAAGATCGAGTCAGTAGTGCAGATTCGTTTCGTATTTTTGTTTAGATCTTTTGGAATAAATTTAATACAATATTTAATACTGATAAATCATATATAAATTAGATTGTTAATGCATAACAAAATTAAAATGGACAAAAGCAATATAAATTACAACAATATCGGTCAACAAACTATTTTTTCTTTTTTTTTATTTTTTTTTTCCAAATCTAGATGTACAATATTAACTGTATAATATTTAATACTAATTAGACATACCTAAATTAAAATGTCATGCATACCATAATTAAGATAAACAAAATTAATGATATAATTACAAAGATATTGGACATATATGTCTATTTTGTTTTTTGTTTTCCATTAAAAAATATCTAATTTCGTTTTTAGCAAGTGTAAAAAGGCGGGAAAACAAATTTGGAAACATGTTTGTTATTATATATACTAGTGCTTTGCCCGTGCGATGCACGAGGTGTGTTGTGTCGGATAATATGAAATGGGTTGTGTTGGACCATATTAGGTTTGTTGTGTCGAACTATACATATTTTATGTAAATAAAAATTATTTTTTGAGATATTATTAATAACTATTTGTGATATTACCGGTCGAGTAATCTCGGAATTTTCTTTTGGTGAGCCTTGCAAATCATT
Source organism: Rehmannia glutinosa (assembly GCA_016081115.2). NCBI lineage: Eukaryota > Viridiplantae > Streptophyta > Magnoliopsida > Lamiales > Orobanchaceae > Rehmannia > Rehmannia glutinosa. The sequence goes on from JABTTQ020002635.1 coordinate 423,955, forward strand.
TTTGCATCTAAATTCGACATGTTATTTCCGTGGGATTCAAATTTTCAGTAAATATTTGAATTAAATAAGATATAAATAAATAAATAAAATGGATCTAATAACCTTGAATCTCGTTTACTTCCAAATAGATATAAAGTATGTTCGCTTTAAAGATCAAAATACTTATATAATAAAAAAATCATATGATTTTTAATTCAAGTTTATAACATATGTATATAAACTGAAAAATTAAAATTGTTATGTGAATAATGTGAAAAATGGGTTCATTATCTTTGATATAATGAAATAACCCAGGTTGATATTTTATATTAAAACTATTAGTAACAACACATTTATATTGTTATAAAAAATATAAATGATATAGAAAATAAAATAAATCTTACAACGCTATCGTGAAAAACACATTCTAGATTCAACACTTGATTTTTGTGATTTTCTAGATTTAACACTTGATTTTTGTTATTGTATAATGACCTTTCATATATGCGGACCAACCTAAGTTTCATAGTCACATAGTTTTCCTCGTGTTTAAATTGTGCATGAGTGTAATAAATGAAATGAAGCCATATACATTTTTTTTGTGGTTGATTTCAAAGAAAGCAAGAGAGAATTTACAATCTGAATTTGCTTGTAATGACATCTCACAATTGTCAACTATTTATAAGGGTGTAGGAACAACTCTGAAGGAAATTACCATCATATATATGTTATAATATAATACCATTCAATTCGAATATTTAATATATGGTAATAATTGGATATGGTTCATGAATTGTTATATATGGATTAGATGTTTTAAAATTCGATTATTTTGGAATATTTTCGATGCAAAAAAAAAGAGACGTTATCAATTTATATGATTTGGTCAATTCTGCATGGCACTACTGATTGATTTTATACCAATTTGAATCGTTTGAACATTTAATTGCAATTACTATAAATAAACTCAATACAGTCTACATTTATGGAAAACTACATATTATAAATTGTAATTACATATTTTAATAATATTTTTATAGTAACATTATAAATTTGATCCATATTTATCTGATTATTTAAACATTTTTGATTTTGAATCATGCTTTATAGAAAAATATGCAACATTTATTCTTGATTGCAATCAAGATTTGGCCTTACTTTCGATTTCTATAAGTTTTTTATGGTAGCCATATAACCAATTTAAACCATATTTAACTAAATTGAATAAGATATATCGGATATCCAAATTAAACTTCCCTACATGTTTTCTCTTTAATTTTGGTATGCCTACGAAAATTAAAAAGTCAACCATATTAATTTTGATTCTAAAAATTAATTTATCTCACAAAAATAGCCATTAACTTAATAAATTACAATTGTATTATAAGGAGAAAATAAAAAAATATGAAAACAATTTTTAAAAAGTGTCTTACGAGTTTTAGAAATGGATTTGTTATTTTGATAATTTTTTATAGTAATATTATAAATTGTGAATGCAATTTTTATAGTAATATTATAAATTCGATCCATATATATCCAAATATTTACACATTTCCGATTTTATATCATGCTCTATAGAAAGAGATTCAATATTTATTGCGATTGCAATCAAGATTCAGCTTTAATTTCGGTTCATAAGTCTATTTTGACAATTATTTAGTTAATTTAAACCATATTTAACTAAATTGAAGAGGATATATTATTGAATTGGATACCAAAATTAAGCTTCCCTATATGTTTTCTCCTTAATTTTAGTATGTATACCAAAATTAAAAAGTCAACCACATTAATTTATATTCAAAAAACGTAAAAAATAAAATAAAAATATTCAGAATTTTTTTTAGAAAGTGTCATTTAGGCGGGAAAACATATTTAGAAACCATTTTGCTTATATATATATATATATAGATATTGCATTTAAATTGATTAAATCCAATTAAAAATACTTATTTTAATTGAAGAAAATATCTCAAAATATATATTCAAATATTATATATTGCATATATTCATACATAACATTATATATTTACGTTTAAGGCAAATACAAAGTTTTGAATGTATTTTTCATGATTATGAGATATGATATTTTTTCTTTTTTCACTTCATCAATAAAAGATATTATTTATATTTCCCGTCTATTGTCTGGTGCTATTTTAAAATTATTACAATACAAAGAGATATAACAAAATGGAGGCTTAAAATATATATAGTCATTGCATGGGGTCACATCGAGTTGGTTAAAATATGATATATATAAAAGCAAAAGGTGCATTATAATAGTTGTAATCAAAATGACGATTTTACACATGTTTATGATGAATTTTCTTTCCAAAATTGAATATGCTTTTTATTTATTTTTAGCCATAATTACATTTGCAAAAAGTCAATGATTTTCGATTGCCAGCCATATTCATCAATTATCTAAATTTAATTAAGGCTATTGCATTGAATCTTTTTAATTAATGCAATTACAGCGATTAAATTATACTCTCTATTAATAAGACAAAATTGATTTATGTTTTTTAATTAACCAAAAAAATGATTTACGTTTTTAACAAGTGAATATAGGTAGGAAAATATTTTTAGTAACAAGTTTGTTATTATATATATATATATATATATATATATATATATATATATTAGTGTTTTTACCGTGCAATGCACGAGTGTATATTTGTGAGACCTCCATTTTGTATGTTCATTTTCCTAATAATTCTATGTTTATATCTCTTGCATTATATAACTTTGTTATAGCATCAAACAATAGACATGAAATATTATCTAATGTTTTTTATTGATGAAGTCAAAAAAAGAAAAAAATATCATACTTCATAATTATAAATAATACATTCAAGGTTGTGTATTTGTTTTTGTTGGGAAGTTTATTGTTTAGATTTTGATGAATGCCATGTAAAACTTAGAATAGGAAGTTGGCACCCGATTTTTGTTGTAACTCGCATTGTAATAAATAGGCTGGTGGTCAGTGAGTTAAGTCACTATGCCCAAATATGCAAGAAGACAACTGGTGACTAGAAGGAAGACTCATTTGCAAGACATTGAGTATGGCAAAGAAGAGAAGAAGGAACTCTACTGAAGGAGCGGTTGAGATGCGGTGAGTGGAGTATCGGTCAAGTCAACTCAAGAAAAGCCAAGTCTCAAGTTGAAGTGAGAAGAGCCATCCATGATTGGAAGTCGACTCTAAGTCACCTGGGGAAAGCAAGGAAATGCGGTCAAGTCGAGATAATCGAAAAAGATCCGTTTGCTGTACGTAAATCAAGAGAATTACCTAAACAAGTAATATCTCCATGCTACCTTTCTCAAGTGCTCACCCCGGAAGCGTGCAAAAGGAATAAACCAATGGGAAGCACTACACCGTGTCGAACTCGAAAAAGGTGAAGAACAATTCATACGAGGAAATGGCAATTCCAAGGATCTGCAACAAGACAAGCCAACGACCACAAGTGACTTTAAAAAATAAGCTATCTCTTCAACGGGCAGATTTTTGAAAGATCACTATAAAAGGCCGAGGAATGACTACGAGAGGAGGTGACGAGAACCACAAACATTCAAGCAATTATTAGAATCGTAACCTGGAATATTCTCAAGTTGTTAAACGCTCAATCCTCAAGCCTACACTACGAAGAACATCAATCCAACACTCACCTTTGTGAAGGAAAGATAACTTCAATCGGTTGAAGAGGAAATTATCAAGAATCAAGGGATCTACATTCCACGAAGGATTGTAGGAAGGTTCAAGGTCGAACCAAGTCTTGAGCTTTTGGAGGGCTTCGTGATCAAATCCAAAGAGCTTGAGCAAGTGGGTTGTAGTAGCAAGGCAACCGCCACAATGAAGAAGTCGCAGTCGACGAAGCCACGAATTTGAGTGATCAAGGCATCTCGCACCGAGTCCCAAAGGATCAAGTCATTTGTGTGATCAAGACTTGTATCCGGACATTACCACTTTGTATCTTGATCAATACCTAGTGGATTCCTCCAAGAGTTGGAGAAGAGAGGAGTAGAAGAATTACCCCATCTTCGAACCTCTATAAAAACCTTATTGTGTCATTTACATTTCAAAGACTTTAATTCTTGCATCATATTTGTTTAATTTCACGACATATTTGCTATCCATTAGATAATCTCTAAGTACTAAATCAAGCTCTAAATCTCTACTTAACTAAACTTAAGGGTGTTAAGTCTTCCTCAAAAAACAAACCACAGTTGAGTTAATTTAGACTTAACATTTGAGTTATTCCATCAACAACTCAGTTGAGTCTGTTGAGAGACTAACTCTCTTGATTAACTAAATTGGTTGTCCACCAAGGACAATTTTGTGTAGTATCAACTCGAATTTTTAAAAGGACTAAATCAAAAATTTGGTAAGGTTTATTCAACCCCCCTTCTAAACCTTACACTTACACCCCTTGGGACCTACAAGTGGTATCGGAGCGGTTGGTTCATTGAGCCTTCCGCACCGGTTCTTGAACTAGATCTCTAAACTTTTCAAAGTCTGTTTTAGTACTTAAACTTTCAAAACTCTTTTTATCATTAAAATTTATTATCATGGAAGCAAATTTGACACGCATCCCTATGTTCACAATTGAAGAATTTGATGATTGAAAAATTCGTATGCGTGCTCATCTATCAAGCATTACATGATGAGATGTGGATAGTGATAGAGGATGGGCCACCGCAATTCTTAAAGGTGAACACAAATGTAAGAAGAAGAGCTGCGGCTGAAGGTGAAGAGGATGTTGCTCCCGCACCACCATGGTTGAAAAACCAAGAACTCGAATGGACAAATGATGACGGGGAAAAGATACAACCTGGACAATGTAGCCAAGGACATCCTTTACAAAACCTTGGACAAAACCATGTTCAATAAAGTCAAATCATGCAAAACGGCTAAAGAAATCGGGACAAGCTAACATTGATTTGTGAAGGCTCGGAGCAAATCAAAGAAAACAAATTATCCCGGGTACATGTACGAGAAATTTGAGAACTTCAAAATGATCTCGGAGAGAACCTGGATCAACTGGATGCTCGGTTCACGTAAATCACCAACGAGCTATTCGCGACTTGGAAAGGAATATACACGAAGGAAATGTGTATGAAGATCCTAAAAAGTCTTCCGGTGAATGGGAAATGAACGTCATGGCACTAAGACATTCCATGGATCTATCAAAGACATCCAACCATGAACTATTCTCGGACTCAAAGCCTACGAGTTTGAGCCGAGAAGAAAAGACCGAGGAAGAGACGGTTGTACCCAAAACAATTTTGCTCTAATTGTTAAAGATGGGAAGAGAGCCGAGGTCAAAGAAGTCATTGACCCGGAAGAAATAGCCCTACTAGTAAAAAAGGTTCAACAAGTTTTTCAATAAGAACTACAAGAGAGGCAAGGGCGAATCCTCCGAGAAGACACTCGGCTCCCTCCAAATCAAGGGAAGATAGGCCAACCAAGAGAACAGATCATCAAAAAGTGAATATCAAAGGGTGACAATCCAAGAATGGAAAGAGTCGATCAAAAGGTTGAATATCTATCTTGAATCAGTAGGCAACCAGTGTCACTATGCCATTGATGCCCATATCCTCAGAAGTCAACAAATACGGGAATGAAGAAGAAAGAAAGGTCTTGAGAAAGAAGACAAGAAAAGAAAAAGGCAATGTTGTTTTGAGAAAATGCCGAGTCAAAAGACGCGGTGATTGAGCAGATGAAGCCGACTACTCAAGTGACTCACGAAGAAGAAGCCCTGATTTGTTTGATGGCCAAGAACAAGATCAACCTGACCAAGAAGATGAGGTAAACTCCAACTCATCAAACTCGGATTCTAGTGATAGTGATCGTGACACACACACACCTCATCACCCATCGATCTTTATGACTCATTAGGCAAAATGATGAAAGATTTTGAACACATTAAATCCTCACACACACTACTAAATGAGGAAAACAGACCTACTCAAGAGCCAAAACTCACGGTGACAAAGGAGCCGAGTACTCTAAGTCAAATAGCCGATGAGAATGAAAGTTTAAAAATTTGAAAAAGCCAAGCTAATAAGCGTAAATTGCCGCCATAGAAAAGAGGGAGAATGACCTCAAAATGTTATGCCTCATTCACTAAGGCATATAAATCATTGGATGATCTTATTATGAGTCAAAGAGAATGTGGAGACAAGACAAAGCCTAGGATTTAACTCCTCTGTGATATGTCAAACTTCAAAAGTAATTTTGGAAAAAGGATCTTCAAGCAATGAAGAGTCTAAAAATCCAAAACTCTAAATGTTGCACACACATTCACTCCAAAGCACAATTACAAGCAAGCGGCCTTGGTTATAAAGGAAAAGGAAAACAGCCAGTTGAGTGCTACTTGAAAAGGCGGTGAGAAGAGATTGATCGAGTTCTCGGCAAACTCCAAACGTAAAATACTCGTAAAGAAGAAGCGAGCTACCAAAACCCCTTAAAATCTATAAAAGAAATACATATGATGGGAATGGTAGAAAATATCCAAGCCAAGTCGATTGGAATGATGTGAAGTATCGCATAGACTTATGGAATATAAGCCCAAATGGCAACGGCCTAGAACTCGGCAAAGGCCATTCCAAAAGTATAAGAGCTTTCATCAAAGACACATATGCACCTAGGCACTACACTCGAGACACCACAATTACCCAAAGAAGGTGATTGCCAAAACACATATACATGCATACGGACAAAAGAGACAATTTGTATGAACCTAGAATCCCCAAGCAATTTGCCAAGATTAATTATGATTATGGGATGATAGATGGCAACCCTAAGAGTCAAATCATTTGGCTATAAGTTGGTTGGATCATCTTACAATTCTAACCCCTCGGGACCCGAGACAAATATGGGTACCTAAAACTTAATTTCTTGATTGCGGGTTCAAGGAACAGTGAGTGCAAGGAACCTGGTATATGGATAGTAGCTATTCTAAACATATGACGGGGAAATAAGAAAAATCTGTCAAAATTCAAGGAAGTTAAAGGAGCAAAAGTCATATTTGGAGGAAATGAAGCTCCAGGGTGAAATAAGAGGCATTGGATCCATCAATAGGAATGGATTAGAAATCACATAAGATGTTGCATATGTTGAAGGACTCAACTTCAACTTGCTAAGCATCACCAACTCGTGACAAGGGCTATAATGTTGGATTTAACATGGGTATATGCCAAATCAAGGAGGCTGAATCGAATGAAGTTGTGTTGCAAGGATGCGGAGACAAAAGAACATGTATGTAGTAGATTGGTCAACCGCTACACCCAAAGACTGTCTACTAGCAAAAAGCACTGGTGAATCAAGTTGGTCGTGGCACAAAAAATGAGTCACCGAATTTCAAAACGATTAACAAGCTTGCGAAGTAGTCTTGTGGAAGGACTTCCGGACTCAATATACGAAAGGAGAGTATATGTGACGATGTCGAAGGAAAACAAATCAAATCATCATTCAAAGAAAAGACATGCCCATCTTCAACAAGAATATCGCATCTGCTACATATGGATCTATTTGGCCCAGTGGAACCGGCTAGCATAAGTGGAAAGAAATACACCTTGGTGGTAGTAGATGACTACTCAAGATATACATGGACAATATTCATGTGTAAGAAGAAAAAACTACTAAAACTACCACGGTGATGAAGAGGATTCAAAATGAGAAGAGCCAAACCATTATCAAAATAAGATCGGACAGAGGAACCGAGTTTGTCAATGGAATAATAACTCGTATTGTATTGAAAATGGTATTGGTCATGAACTATTGCGGCAAGAACTCCCTGTGAGAATGGAGTTGCGAAAGAAGGAATAGAACTCTCAAAGAAAAGCTGCAAGGACCATGTTAGGTAGAGCGGGGTTACCAAAAAGATTTTTGGTCAAGCAATCAACACGACTTGCTACACTCAAAACAGATGTATGATGATGTAAAGACAGGCGGTGACAAAGACTCCCTATGAGATTTGGATGGAAGAAAACCAAATGTTGCATATTTTAGAATATTTGGATGTAAATGCTTCATCCACAACAATGGCAAAGACAATCTAAAGGCCTTCGATGCTAAAGGCGATGAAGGTATCTTCTTGGGATACTGGTGAAAGCAAAGCCTCTGAGTACTCAACAAAAGGACTATGGTTGCGGAAGAATCCATTCATGTGGTATTCGATGAGCCAAATGTAAATGGAGAAGACATTGAAGAGTCATAAAGTCAATCATCCAACCATCTGAGAAGAGTCCTATCTTTGTCAAGTTCAAGTGGAATTATAAACTCGAAGAAGATGAGATAGTGAATCTCAAAAACAAATTTGGAAAATTTGCAGCTAAGTGACTACGAGAGAGTCGATCAAAGCAACACAGTGCTAGACGATCAATCCAGCCAACTTACTCCAACGATGTAAGATGGGAGAGACCATCCACGAACTTGTCATTGGAGATATAAGAGAAGGTGTCAAAACAAGATCGAACTCAACAAGAAGCTATGTTCACATGCTTTATCTCAATAAATAGAGCCCAAAGATGTGTTACAAGCATTGGATGACACACATTGGATTCAAGCTATGCAAGAAGAGTCAATCGGTTTGAAAGAAATAAAGTATGGGAATTAGTTCAAAGACCCACCCATCAAAACGTTATTGGTACTAAATGGGTGTTGAAACAAGATGAACGAGGAAGGTTCTGTGGGTAAGAAACAAAGCAAGACTAGTAGCCAAAGGATATTGCCAAGAAGAAGGAATAGATTTTGATGAAACATTTGCACTGTAGCAAGATTGGAAGCTATAAGGATGTTTCTTGCCTATATGACTCACAAGAATTTTTTGTATATCGATCGATGGATGTAAAAAGCGCATTCCTAAATGGTTTATTGGAAGAAGAAGTGTATGTTGAACAACCTCCGGGATTTGAGCGGAAGACTCTTGGAGATAAGGTATACAAACTCAAGAAAGCTCTGTATGGATTGAAACAGGCACCCAGAGCATGATATGACACCTTGTCACAATTCCTAAGCGAGAATGGATTCACAAAAGGAAACGTAGATAGAACACTTTTTAATTCAAGACAAGAAGAGTATATCTTGCTTGTTCAAATATATGTGGATGACATCATTTTTGGATCCACAAACAAAGAGCTATGTGAAAAATTTTCAAACCTCATGCAAAGTAAATTTGAAATGAGCATGATGGGAGAGCGACATTCTTCCTGGACTCAAGTGAAACAAGCGAAGGATGGAACCTTCATAAGTCAAACAAAATACACCAGAGATTTAATGAAGAAATTTGGTATGGAGGAGAAGTCTTCGTGAAAATACCAATGAATACATCGTCAAAATGGACATGGATGAAGATGGCAAGCTGTAGATCAAACAAGATACGAGCACTTATTGGATCATTGCTCTATCTCACAAAGCAGGCCGGACATCATCTTTCTTTAGGTGTATGTGCAAGATTTCAATGCTCCAAAAGAGAGCCATATGACAAAAGCTAAGAGAATATTGAGATATTTTGAAAGGAAGCCAAGAAGTTGGCTTATGGTATCCAAAGGAAGGTGGATTCAAGCTAATTGGCTATTCAGACTCGACTATGCTGGATGCAGAGTTGACGAGGAAGAGCACCTCAGGCACATGTCAAATGCTAGGAAACAGTGATTTCCTGGTTTAGCAAGAAGCAAAATTCAATAGCCACCTCTACAGTGAAGCAGAATACATAGCTACGGCATTTGTTGTGCCCAAATCCTATGGATGAGACAAAGTGAGAGACTATGAAGTTGAGGAAAAGAAATTCCAATCATGTGTGATAACACAAGTGCAATTGCAATCACTCAAAATCTGTGTTGCACTCAAGAACAAAGCATATCGATGTCGAGATATCACTTCATAAGAGATCATGTTGAAAAGAAGGACATCATCCTGGAATATATCTCAACCGATAAACAATTGGCCGACATCTTCACAAAACCATTATGTGAGTCAAGATTTGAAGAACTCAAGCATGAGTTAGGGTTAATTGAGTGAGTGACACTCGGAAGAATCAAAGAAAAGAAATGGAACACAAAAATGGAAAAAGAGCTAAACTCACAAATCGCCTAAGTAAATCGGCCCATCGGAGAGACAACTATACCAAGTCGGTGACAATTTGAGTCACAAAGAGAACGTGAGAAGAAGAGTTAAACTGACTAAGGGTAAAAAGTGAGTCATTTATGAACAAAGTGACAAAAACGCAATCGTTTTGACTAAGCGGGAATGTTTTTAAGAATTACGTCAGCATAATTATGACGTGTACAGGCAAAAGCTGCACACCAAGCTTATGATTGGATATAAATGTTGCCGCATTAAATACGAGACATTAAATGCTACATCGGTGTGCAAAATCTAAGCCGTCGATTTCGATCACGTTTCAAAACCACCCGCACGTCCTTTCATAAACCATACTTAAGCTTTCCTTCTTCTCTCTCATATTACCAAAACCGTTCATTTCTTTCAGAAGCAAAGGCAAAACTCTCTCAAAACCCTATCTATCTTCAAATCAACCTCTAAGTTTTCTTCGGTGAAATCTGAAAAATGGCACCAACCTATGATTTTGTCAAGTTAGGAAAGCAAATCCACACCGGTCTCTTGTGGATTTCGACGGCATGGTGAAACAGGGGTCCGACGACACCTTAGTGAAGAAAATTGCTGAGAAATTGGAAACGTCTAGCCGAAATCGTTTCGACGTTGGAATATCCGATGACCTATGTGGAGGAGGTCGCACGATTCTACGTGAATGCTTTGAGACTCACGATGAAGGGATAAAGTCATCTGCTCACGGAAAGAAGTTCACCATCTCTCGCCAAGGATTTGGCTTAACACGCCACTACCAACGGAAGGAGTATCGAGAAATCAACGATGCTTGATGTAAACCTTTCTTTGCCGCTTGGAAGGAAATTGCCAAGCCCGACTATCTTTGATAAAATAGTTTACACAAAGCAAACAAGAGGTCGCTTTGAAGGAGGATTACCACAAACCGTTGGACATAGTTGCCAAATGCATAGACATCAAATTTGGCAGCTTTGACCAATCACAAAAGCAAAGTTGATCGTAATGGCCTGCGATCATTGACGAAAAAGAAAATAAACGGGTTGAGTTTGTCTCACATGGACTACGCCGAATGTAGGGAACAAATCCTTCAAGGAAGATGGTGCATTTGGAGGATCCCTAGGATATGGCCTGGTGGTTGGCGGTGATGGAGGTGAAAGGAGTCCTCTTAGACATGGAAAGGCGTTCCATGTAAACAAGAGGATGTTCGATCAAACCTCTCTCGGCGCACGAAGAGAGCCCACGCCAAGAGAGCGACATGAGTGAGGGGAAATCGGTGACCAAGAAGATCTGATTGTTTCTCTCCACCAAAGAAAGAAAGTCTGCCCCGCACTGCTAAGAAGATCGTTGCTCCGCAAAGAAAGAAAAACAAACTCCGCTCCCGCCCCTACCGAAGTCACCGCCCGCAGCCGTGTCTCCCTCAGCTGCCCGGCGGCGGTCGAGAAGGACTCTCAAATACCTTCTCCGATCGTCAAAAAGAAGAAGCGATAAGCCAAGACGGCCAGCTCTCTAAGAAAACACCAAAGACGCCCCCGCCAAGACTCGGGATGAAACTCTCTCGAACCAGAAATTCCTCGATACAAACTAGGAGACGAAGAAGAATCATCAAGCACTCCGAGCTTGAGAAACCGGCCGAGTCGCCCACTCATTGGAGCAGAGATCTGGGAGACTCGCTGGAGAAGTAGAGTCCCCGAGATATAATTGATGAAACACTAAGTCTGGCCAAGGCGATCAGAGGCAAATCAAGAGCATTTGTAGTCCGCGCAATCGAGACACAAGAAGAAGCGATAGAGCGATAGTGATGTGATGATCCTATCCCCACCTTACCCGGACATCCAAAATCGTCTGCGTGAGTGGAGGAAGTGGAAATTGAGTCGATCAAGGAAGCAGTTCCAACGCCCGAGTTTATCAAAGAAGAAGAGGAAGGCGCTGAACTTCCTTGGACTAACCTCTCGTGATCTCAAAGATCGATGAAGAAAAATCGCATGAGATATCCTGCAGATTTTCAAGGATAAGGAGAAGGAGAGCGGCGAGGAAGGAGGCAAGAGAGAAGGTCAAGATCTCGCCCCTCTCACCGGAACCACGAGAACATACACATTCTCACTTCGATATTCTATAAGAAAGTGATGAGGATTTGGACCTCTGGCCGCCACGGAGAAGAGTTGCAAATGCAGCAAGCAATGCATGAATCCGAATTCTTCATGAGAAGAGCATGATGGAGGGACCAGGAGAGTCCTCCAAAACACAAATGAAATTGATCCAATGGGAGTGGTTCAAAGCCAAATCGCCACCGTTGTTGCTTTGCCACCACTTCCCGGCTCACTCACTCGGAAGAAGGAATTAAAGGAATCGACGATGGCGGGTTAGTGGGGACCCCGGTTGAGCCAACCCTAATGAAGGTGTCTTACCACCCGCCCCAACGGTGAACACTCGAGAGATACGGTAGGGAGTTTGGAGACGAGTGACCCCATTCCAAGTCACTCACCGGGTGCGCCTTGACTAAGGGAAACTCCTCCACCGCAGCGGCAAGGTCGAGAAAGCGCAGATGACTCCCCTGACGAATCTAGGAGGCGAAGTGGAGAAGGAAGAACCACAAAGTACACAAAGTTGTCATCAACGAAGCTCGGGAGGCAGTTGAGATTGTCTCGGTGAGGTGCCAACTACTCGAAGGCTAATGACTGGCGCCGATGCGGTCGAGGCACATGAAGGAACAGCCTGGGAGTTACCACTGGCGATGAAAGTGCAATCCATGGGGTTGAGACTCCAATGGATGCCGCCACGAAGACCCTAAGACGGTGACACTGCCGAAAGGGAGGTCAAGGCCTCACTGCGATTGAGGCTGTAGGAGGCAATGAAGGCCCACGGGAGGTTGAGACTTCCCGGGGTAAAGAAGTCGAAGTAGAGAACATCCCTCCCGCTATCATTGATCCATCTCGAAAAGGAGATAAAGCGCTTCATGATTCCCAGGATAATCCTCGATGTAACCTTTTGGGATCGAAGCGACGAGAAAGCCGAGTCATCCCCGTGGCCGATCCAAAAGACTCAGTGCGGATGTTCCCGGCAAAGACGAGCAAGTCGATCTCAAGACTACTCGCCAAACTTTCAATTGTGATGATGAGCCACAATGGAAATCTCATCATCGCCTCGATGACGCTCGATAAAGGCCGAGGACCAGTCCACTCAATTGGAGAAACGGTGAGACCAATGAAGCTGTTGAGACAGTGAGATCGCAAGCCGGGTCCACTTCACAAAAGACCCGGTGAAATAGAGTCCACCGCACTGCCTGAGGCTTCTCAAGGCTGCAGGAGTTCGACTCCAAAAGGAACTTCACGCGCACCTCTCATCATTGAACAAATCCCGGTTGGCGTGATGATTATTTTGTAGAATCATTTCCTTTCTCCCTAGAGGTACCCGACCTCTCGAAGAGTCGAGAACGAGCTCGCACGCTCCCGGACCAGCTCACTCTGTCATTCCGTCGGTACCATCGTTCGGTGACTATGACTTTTGACGCAGATGGCCATCACCGCAACGGAAGAAAGCTTGGTGAAGTTCGGGAGGTGTTCAAGGCATTATTTTGAAATTGAACGGATGGAGAGGCACCAGGCCTCTATGGACATGCGATCGGATAATGCAGATGCCAACTTCATGGCGACTTGAGAGGCATAACAGTCGAGATCGAAATGGTGGCAACAAAGAAAACAATGCGTGTGGAACAAGTTCGATACTTCAGGACATTGTTCAACAATTTCGGTATGGAGAGCCGAGAATGCCGATGCAAAACGAAATTGAGAGAACACATTGAGCACATGCATGAAGCTCACACCGCCGAGATAAAGCTGCTGCGTGAGCAAAATAAGAGTGATCTCCAGCGTATGGAAGAAAACATGGATAGAAAATTCAGCCTTCTCATGGTGAGATGAAGCTAATTTGTGAGTCCAACGCTACTCGCTCACGAATTTCGTGCCGCATACACCGCGCAGACTCGGCGAACTCGGCTATCGCCAGCTCGGCGTCCGCTTGATATGTTTCAGAGGTGTTTCTCTCCTTTGATGATGCCAAAAAGGGGGAAGAGGAATACTTTAAAGCGCTAAAGAGATCGAAGGTGAAAAGGAGGAAGCGGTGTAAAGGGAAAAGCAGTGAGAAGTGTCAAAACAAAAGAAAGGAAAGTCCGTTGAGGGGGAAGGATCGAAAGATGTGACCTTGATGATTGCACAAACCCCCAACAAGGTCTTGTCACAAGTGACATTATCGCAAAGACAAACTCCCGATGACTCGCCACTCCAACACTGCTATATCTATGGTGAAAAAGAGAAAGACAATTGAAGCATGGATGGAGGAAGTGGAAGGAAGAATGGATGCCCGAGTTATGAACATCTTGAAACAACATGGAGGCATTCCGGTGAGCGAGAGACACTTATGCCATCTCGGATGTCGGGACCGAACCACGATCGTTGATGAATTTAAAACGCCGCATCTCGAAGGATACTTTGCAAAAATGTCATGGCTCAAGCTTGGGACTTGTCTTGGGAAAAGGGTCTCACGTTATGTGAAGAAGGCGTCGACAGCTGAGACACGGCATCGCTCTGCTGGTCACTCCGCCGGTCACTCAGTGGAAAGAAGAAGACCCCAAGACAATACACGCCCAGAGGTAGAGGAAGAAGCGTGTGGTGGAGGAGGAAGGTTTGGACCCAGGCCTCGCCCAAAAACATTGAGTACGTAGATCCGGCAAGAAAGGAGGGATCTGGGGTGGTCTTGACCAAGTAGCCAATTTGCAAGTGGCTAAAAAGTAATGCCGAGTATGCGAAAAGAATAGAAGAAGAAAATAAGAGACAAACTCAGCTATGGGAGGAAAGACAAGAGAGATTAAGAAGAGATGAAGCGCCAGGAAGGCATATGAAAAGAAGAAGGCGGGCCGACGATGAAAAAGAGAAGAAGAGCGAGAAGATCTTGAACAAGATGAAAGAAGGAGACAATGGCGAAGGAGATGAAGTGTTCTTTGTCCACCCCTTCATGTATTTTACTATGTAAATACATACTATGTAAGTCTTCCGCAATAAAGCTATAAATTCTTTATTTTTTTGTAGACAAATGTTTGCTCGATACACCTTGTAAACTTGATTGTGTAAAAGAACAAGAATGTCATGATCAATAAAAGGATTGATTCTACGCATACATTCTATGTGAATACACTATCTCAGTATGTATCTTTGCTATTTACATTTTTGAATGTTTTAAGTTTTGGCATCATCAAAAAGGGGGAAATTGTTGGAAAATTTATTGTTTAGATTTTGATGAATGCCATGTAAAACTTAGAATAGGAAGTTGGCACCCCAATTTTGTTGTAAACCGCATTGTAATAAATAGGGCTGGTCAAGCCGAGTTAAGTCGCCTATGCCCAAACATGCAAGAAGACAACCGGAGACTAGAAGGAAGACTCATTGCGCAAGACAGTGAGTATGGCAAAGAAGAGAAGACGGGAACTCTATCTTGAAGGAGCGGTGAGATGCGGTGAGTGGAGTATCGATCAAGTCAACTCAAGAAAAGCCAAGTCTCAAGTTGAAGTGACGGAAGAGTCATCCAATGATTGGAAGTCGACTCTAAGTCACCTGGGGAAAGCAAGGAAATGCGGTCAAGTCGAAATAATGAAAAAGATCCGTTGCACGTAAATCAAGAGAATTACCTAAACAAGTAATATCTCCATGCTACCTTTCTCGAAGTGCTCGGTCCCAGCGTGCGAAAGGAATAAACCAATGGGAAGCACTACACCGTGTCGAACGAAAAGGTGAAGAACAATTCATACGAGGAAATGGCAATTCCAAGGATCGCAACAAGACAAGCCAACGACCACAAGTGACTTTCAAAAATAAGTCTATCTCTTCAACGGGCGATTTTTGAAAGATCACTATAAAAGGCCGAGGAATGACTCGAGAGGAGGTGACCGAGAACCACAAACATTCAAGCAATTATTAGAATCGTAACTGAAATATTCTCAAGTTATTAAACGCTCAATCCTCAAGCCTACACTACGAAGAACATTAATCCAACACTCACCTGTGAAGGAAAGATAACTTCAATCGGTTGAAGAGGAAATTATCTTGAAGAATCAAGGGATCTACATTCCACGAAGGATTGTAGGAAGGTTCAAGGTCGAACCAAGTCTTGAGCTTTTGGGGCTTCGTGATCAAATCCAAAGAGCTTGAGCAAGTGGGTTGTAGTAGCAAAAGGCACCGCCTGTGAAGAAGCGAGTCGCACGAGAAGCCGGTGAGTGATCAAGGCATCTCAGATCGAGTCCCAAAGGATCAAGTCACTTTGTGTGATCAAGACTTGTATCTGGATTACCACTTTGTATCTTGATCAATACCTAGTGGATTCCTCCAGAGTTGGAGAAGAGAGGAGTAGAAGAATTACCCCATCTTGAACCTCTATAAAGACCTTATTGTGTCATTTACATTTCAAAGACTTTAATTCTTGCATCATATTTGTTTAATTCTGTGACATATATGCTATCCATTAGAAAATCTCTAAGTACTAAATCAAGCTCTAAATATCTACTTAACCAAACTTAAGGGTGTTAAGTCTTCCAAAAAAAACAAACCACGAGTTGAGTTAATTTAGACTTAACAATTTGAGTTATTCCATCAACGGCTCGGTTGAAACGTTGAGAGACTAACTCTGATTAACTAAATTGGTCGTCACCAAGTTCTGTTGTAGTATCAACTCGAATTTTTAAAAGGACTAAATCAAAAATTTGGTAAGGTTTATTCAACCCCTTCTAAACCTTACACTTACACCCCTTGGGACCTACAATTTTCCATCTTGAAAAATGATGTTTCATGAACCGCACAGCGTACCTCCACGTCACCTATTTCATTTTAGTCATGTCTAGATTTTAGTAAGTGTGAAAATTGGTGTCACATTTTTTTCAAGATTATAGTAGTAAATTCGGATGAAAATTTATTTCCAAAGTTGTTTGTCACATGTTTTGTTTGTTAATAAATGCTTCATATAAATAACTAGTGTCTTTTTTTTTTTTTTTGATAGATTTTCTATTGGAAATTGTAAAAGATGTAATGAACAAGCGAGATGAAGTCGGTTTTGGGACGGACAAACGGAATTTGACAAATCGAGTTAGGATCACAACCAAACATTTTGTTTCATACTTTTGATCAAAATGTTAAATATTGTAGTATTTTATAGCCATTTTAGATATGGTTGGTTTGGACTTTTGTCGTGTAGTTGATATATGAATATTTTTTAGTTAATGTCGTATTTATTTTCATGGTTTTTAGATATCGTAAGCGTAATTGATTGCTTTGTAAGTTAATTCAATTGCTTTGTAAGCAATTATTTTCATGGTTTGATGGTATTGTAAGCATAATTCAATTGCTTTCTAAGCACCTTAACATCATTTCACAAGTAATACTCTACGCACAAATAAGCAATTGAACATATGGGACTGTAGTAACCAAATTTTGCAAGAATGTTGAATTATTGGCTCGAAAAGCACTACATCAGTCACAAATAAGTTGAGTACATAGTAGTAATAAGCATTACAATAACCACACATAGGCAATTTGTAATATGTGAATAAATAGTATTAAACAAATAAATAAGCAAATCACAACATATTCTCGAACATATACTTTTTTTCATTTATTAAGAATTATTTTTAAAATGGTATTCCGTTGTCAATATCATCAAAATTCATTCGTTCTTCCTCGAGTCATATTTTCGTCACATTCGGTATCCGTTTGGAGATGAATTCGATGTTATTTCAATCATTGTTGTGGCACATATGATATCCCAACTGATTCAAACAAAATAAATAATTAAGCAATATTTAGAATATATATAAGCGTATAGTTATGCACATGTAAGCAAACGTCTAGCCATAGCTAAACAAAGTCCGAGTTAGAACAAATGGGGACGTAATCAAAAATTTGAATACATATAAGCAAGTATTCATACATACATAAGCTACATTTTAGTATCACCCAAACAAATTTCTAGGTTGAAAAAACCATCAATGATTGAATGAATAAGAGTCCATATAAGTATAAGTTTTTAAATTTTTGCATAGCATGATAGTTGTTCTCAAACAAACTATTATTAATGTGAAAGTTTAAAACACAGAAAAACTAAGCAACATTTTGCATACGTGTGAGCAAGTGTTTAAGCACATATAAGTAACATTCTGGCCATATCAAGCAATTGTTTTTAAAAAAAAAATGGGAATGACGAAATTTCATGAAATTTTCTAGATTTAAGCACATGGAGTGAAGGAAACATATCATTAAATTTATTTGGAAATCAACTACACGGCGTGGGTTGAATGAAGGATGCCACCAATTGTGGGTAACTCCCCTATTTTCATGGGATTTACTAGATTTAGCCAACCTCCCTATTTTTTATGTGGACTAATTTGTCCATTTGACTTTACCATTTATTTTATTAACATTAATCAGAATTAATAATAGCCATTGAAATAGGTAGATATATGGTCTGAATTTGGTCCTATGTATTCATATAATATGGGGGGTCCTATATAACCCCCTATATATATTGTTCGGTAAAATATATCTGGTGGAAGGTTTTCTGCTTTGGAATATGGTGGAGTTTAGTGTATATGCTTTTAGTCGAGGCCTCGGTGGATCCATCTCTGCAAGACGAAAACGCCCGTATATCGAGTGCTTACGGTTCCGACGCCGCCTCTAAGATACAACGACTTTTTTTAGTTCGGTTAGCAAAGACTGCAAAACCAGGAACAACGAACAACAACAAGATGTTCTTAACTTTCAAGCTTTTGAAGGTATGATGTCAATATGCTCGTATGATACAAATGACATGTTATTATCTTTTTTCGTGTGTTTTCAATCTGCAGGTCGAGTAATTATAGGCCTTAGGTGCCTCGTATAGAAAAGATCGCGTCTTTTGCTCGAAAAGACACATTTGCCCTAAACGCACCTATACAGGGGAGCACGACGACACACACGGGCCGTGCGCCTTCCCGTGCGCTGGTGCTCCAATGTTTAGCATATCACACGACCCAGACGCACGGGCCGTGCGCCTGCCCGTGCGTCCAGACTCAAAATTTCAGCAGGTAGCACGACCCGACCGCACGGGCCGTGCTTCCGCCCGTGCGCGGGGCCAAACCTTTTCCCAATTTGACTCTTTTAATTAATTACGAAAATTAATTAAATGTATTTAATTAATTACAAAAATTAATTAAACATTTAATTTTAAAGATTTTTGGTCCAAAAAGAATAAGGGCCTTGAAGCCCAAGCCCACGACCCACGACCCACGACCGGACCGAGGCCGGAGCCCGAGCGGCCGACGGCGGCGGCACGCGTGTGTGTGCTTTGAACCAAAACCACAAGCATGTAGGTCCTCACCCCTTTAAAAACTTGGGTGCCCCCAAGGGCCCAAACTCATATGTCCAACTTGGGATATATTAAGTGTGCAACTTTATCCTCTTTTTCCAATGTGGGATAGAGCATCTCTCCTTCCCCACATTTTCCATTTTCCATACCATTTATTTGTATTAAGTGGCTAACTTCTAGCATTAATTTCTCATTCACTCGGAATCGGTTTTGAGAAATTCCAAATGCTATTCTCATCTACTCTCTTAGTAGATTTTTTACAAATAATTTAATTCCATTTTTTACAAATGGAAACCACTTAATTATTTGGTCAAAATCGGGTCAACACCCATTTCTCAAGACCAAAATTCCAAAAATCCCCCACATGAATGAAATTAATGCATGCGTGTATGCAGATTCGCTTGAAAGTCTTGGCGAATCGTTATTGCATCAGGAGAGGTAGCTTGTGGCTTTGAACTTTCCTTAGTAAAATACCATCGGATTTATTGGCTGCTTAGTGACGCGATGTCTTGAACTACTCAGCCGTTCGTGTAAACCAAGACAACAATACTTACACAATAACAACTCCAACACTTGTTGTTCTCACGTTGTGTCCATTTCAGCCCTGGACCATATCTTAGATTCATAAGTGTTTCTTTTGAAGCGGCCATTACTTCTCACTTATATAGGTGATCTCCTATTGAAGAGTATCTCGCAATACTCCACCTTTCGGTATAGGAATCATTAAAAGTCTTAAACTTAACCTCACCACATTCAAGCAGGTTTACATACACTTGGATGTATCGAGAATGAGCTAACACATTTTCCAAGTGTTCAATCAACATTCATAACTTAGTTGTCCCATTGAACTAAGGTCTTAGGATCTCCAATTCACAAGGTTGGGTTACCGCTATGAACATTGTTTAAGTTGTGGATTTTAATCCCATTCCCTTAACGAGTTTATACAATTGATCTCGATTTATGCCTTTCGAAAGCGGATCAAGATTTTCCTTTGACTTCACGTAGTCAACCAAAATAACCCCATTCGAAATCAATTGTCTAATGGTATTGTGTCTTCGACGTATATGTCTAGACTTACCATTATACATACTACTTTGTGCCCTTCCGATTCCGATTGACTATCACGCGGTGTATCATAACAAAGAAAGGACTTATTCCAACAAGGAATATCCTCTAAGCGATTTCTAAGCCATTATGCTTCTTCTCCAGCTTTATCTAAAGCAATGAACTCGGATTCCATAGTGGATCGAGCTATTCACGTCTGTTTAGAAGACTTCCACGACACCGTTGCTCCACCTATTGTGAAAACAAATCCACTTGTGGACTTGGAGTCTTTTGTGTCGATATCTAATTGGCATCACAAAGTATCCTTCTAATCTAATTTGGATATCTTGTATAAAGTATTCCATAGTTCATGGTATACTTTAAATATCTAAGTACCCTTGTCACGGCTTTCGGTGATCCGCACTCGGGTTACTTGTGAACCTACTTAGTTTACTCACCTTGAATATGCAATGTCCGGGCGTGTACAATTCATTAAGTACATCGATCGCCAATTACCCAGTATTAAATTTGAGTGCTGATTCGCCTCTATTCTTGGCCAAGTGTAGACTTAGATTTACAGGTGTCTTAGCTTAGGAGGATTATCAAAAGCATTAAACCTTCTAAGTATGCTTTCGACATAATGGGATTATGACAAGATAATTCCATCCGAAGTCCTAGAGATTTTAATCCCTAATATAACATCGATAATCCCATATCCTTCATGTCAAAGTTCTTCTTCAACATGTTCTTAGTATTCACGATTAAATCATGACTACTACCCATGATCAACATATCATCCACATAAAGGCATACTATGATGTAATCATTTGTAGTACCTTTAATGTAGACACACTTTTCACATTCGTTGATCTTTGAAACCGCTTGACTTCATAGTCGAGTCAAACTTTTCATGCCATTGCTTAGGTGCTTGTTTTAGTCCATAAAGTGACTTAACAAGTTTACACACCTTTCGCTCTTGACCGGGTGCAAACCCTTGGGTTGTTCTATATAAATCTCATCTTCAAGCTCACCATTCAAGAAGCGGTCTTAACGTCCATTTGATGTATCTCAAGGTTATGCAAAGTCGCAATAGCAATGAGTAAACGAATGGACGTAATCCTCGTGACGGAGAATATGTATCGAAGAAGTCATATCCTCCTTCCTGTCTAAACCCTTTAGCTACCAAACGGGCTTTATACTTGTCAATTGATCCATCCGCTTTATACTTCCTTTTAAGGATCCACTTGCATCCCAAAGGTTTGCAACCTTTGGTGGGAGATCAACCAACTCCCAAGTATGATTTTGCATGATGGAATCTATCTCATTATTGATAGTTTTTTTTCGAGAGGAGCTTCGGACTAGACAATGCTTCTTGAATAGTTCGGGGTTCGTTTTCTAACATATAAGTTAGAAAATCGGGACCAAAAGACTTAGTTACTTTTGTCTTTTTATCGTCTTGGTTCCTCTTCATCATCACTTTGAGGTAGCCTTGCGATTTCATAAGTTCGTTTACTTGAACTTTCTTCTTTCCGTTCTTTGTTGGAAAGATATTCTCGAAGAATACAACATTCCTTGATTCAATGATCATACCTTCATTTATATCGGGAATTGTCGACTTGTGCACTAAGAAGCGATATGCACTACTATTGTTAGCATATCAATGGAAGCACAATCGATCGTCTTCGGACCAATTCTAACTTATTTCGGCTTAGTACTTCGACTTTAGCCAAACACCCTCATACTTTGAGGTATTTATATGACGGTTTACGTCCTTTCCATAGCTATTATGGAGTTTCGTTTTTACCTTTGTGTGGGATCTTATTAAGAATGTAGTTTTGCGAGAAAGTATGGCTTCCTCCACAAGTTTTGGGGTAAGCTTTAACTTATCAACATCGCATTCATTATCTCCTTAAGAGTACGATTTTTGCGTTCGCAACTCCATTTGATTGAGGTGGGTAAGGTGCGATCGTTTGATGAATTATACCCGCTTCCGAGCAAAATTCCTCAAACGGAGCAACATACTCTCCGCCTCTATCACTTTGAATCATCTTAATTTTCAACTTCATTCTTATAAGTCTTAAAAGCTACCAAAGCTTCATCTTTGCTTTTCAAGAGATACACATAGCAATATCTTGTGCAATCGTCTATAAACGTAATGAAGTACTTTTTCCCACCTCGAGTTTGCACAAGTTTTAAATCACACACATCTGTATGAATTAACTCGAGTGGTTTGGTACTTCTCGTTACCGAATGAAACGGTGCTTTGGCCAATTTTGCTTCAACACAAATTTCGCATTTGTCTTGTGAATCGGTTTTAAACGTAGGTATTAATTCCAGATTCACTAACCTTTTAATTGTGTTGAAGTTTACGTGTCCTAATCTATCATGCCATAAATTAGAACAATCCAACAAGCAAAAGCAAAATAACGTTTTTATTCTTCGCCTCTTTGCGGAAAACCGACATTACACTCATTTTAAAAGTGCCCTTATCAAGATAGCCTTTTATATAAAAAAGACTATTCTTGGTAATTACAAACTTGTCGAACTCAAACACTAGTCTAAACCCGACCTTGCTAAGCGAAGGACCGGAAACCAAGTTCTTGCGAATGTTTGGGACATGCAACACATCTACACGCGTAAGCTCCTTTCCGGAAGTCATCTTGAGCCTTTCCAAGCCCAACGATGTTGGAAGTCTTCCCCATGAACAACTTCCTTCCATTAATCGGAGTGTAGAAGGAGAACATCTCTTTATCGGCACAAATGTGACGAGTAGCCCCGTATCTATCCACCACTCCCTTGGGTTATCCACCATATTGGCTTCAAATACAACGACGGAGAGATCGTGCTCCGCAAGTCAAGTCAATTGGAACCGACTTGTCCTCCGTCACATTGGTTTCTTTGGTTGCCACCTTGATTGCCCTTCTTTGGGTGTCGGCAATCCTTAGCCATGTGGTTTGGTTTGCCACAGTTGTAGCAATTCCCGTTGAACTTTTTGGCCTTTCCTTTTTCCTTCCCAGAGTGCTTGCATTTCTTGCTAGTGTTCGATTCAGCAAGATTGGACTTAGCCTCCATTCCAGACTTACTGGATTTCACATCTGATTTTCGGTTGTCTTCTCCAATGCGAAGCCGAACAATCAGATCCTCAAGCCCCATCTCTTTGCGCTTGTGCTTGAGGTAGTTTTTGAAATCATTCCACAATGGCGGCAATTTCTCGATTATTGCAGCCACTTGAAAGGATTCATTAAAAATCATCCCTTCAAACACTAAGTCGTGAAATATGATTTGAATCTCCTGAACTTGGCTGATCACCGTCTTGGTGTCAACCATCTTGTACACGAGGAATTTGCCGACAACAAATTTCTTTGTGCCGGCATCTTCCGTTTTGTATTTCTTCTCCAAGGAATCCCAGAATTCCTTGGATGTCTTGAACGTGCTATAGACGTTATAGAGCGTGTCGTCTAGCCCGTTCAAAACATAATTGCGACACAGAAAATCGATGTTATGCCAAGAATCCACAGCGATTCTCCGGTTGTTGTCAACTTCTTCATCGCCTACGGAGGGAGGGGGTCGTCCTTTAGGAAACGAGATAACCCCAAGGTCGCCAGGTAGAACAACATCTTTCTGTTGCCAACGTTTGAAGTTTCCGCGGAAAACTTGGGCGATTTTTCGCCGTGAGCGGGAGCATCGGCTATTGGTGTGAAAGAGATCGAACTTGATGCCATCGTCTTCAACAGAAACAGAAACTTTCCGTCTTGCGATTGTCCGATAAAATATATCTGGTGGAAGGTTTCTATTTTCGGAAAATGGCTGGAGTTTAGTGTATAGGCTTTTAGTCGATGCCTGAATTGGATTCAATCTCCGCAAGACAAAAACGCCCTGTACCGAAGTGCTTACGGTTCGGTGCCTCTCTAAGATACAACGACTTTTTACGATTCGATTAGACGGCAAAACCGAACAACAACGAACAACAAGATGTTCTTAACTTTCAAGCTTTTGAAGGTAGGATGTCAATATGCTCGTATGATGCAAATGACAGGTTATTATCGATTTTCGTGTGTTTTCAATCTGCAGGGGTCGAATAATTATAGGCCTTAGGTGCCTCGTATGGAAAGATTGCGTCTTTTGGCTCGAAAAAGACACATTTGCACTAAACAAACGCACTGCGCATGGGAGCACGACCGACGCAGGCCATGCGCCGCTTTCGTGCGCTGGTGCTCCAACGTTTAGCATAGTACACGACCAAGACATACGGGGGCGTGCCCTGCCGTCTTATTTGGTGCTCCAACATTTAGCATAGTACGACGACCCAGGCGCACGGGGTCGTGCGTCGCCCGTCGCCGGACTCAAAACTTCGGCGGTAAAGACGACCCGTGCTTCCGCCCGTCTTGTGGGCGAACCTTTGCCCAGGTTAATTTAAAGATTTTTGGTCCAAAAGAATAAGCGCGCTTGAAGCCCAAGCCCAAGACGGCCGACGGCGGCGGTGCGTCTTGTGGCGAGTGTGTGCTTTGAACCAAATCCACAAGCATGTAGGTCCTCACCCTTTAAAAACTTGGAATTTGGCCCAAACCCATATGTCCAACTTGGGATATATTAAGTGTGCAACTTTATCTTCTTTTTCCTATGTGAGATGGAGCATCTCTCTTTCCCCACATTTTCCATTTTCCATACCATTTATTTGTATTAAGTGGCTGGCTTCTAGCATTAATTTCTCATTCACTCGGAATCGGTTTGAGAAATTCCAAATGCTATTCTCATCTACTCTCTTAATAGAATTTTTACAAATAATTTAATTTTATTTTTCACAAATGGAAACCACTTAATTATTTGGTCAAAATCGGGTCAACACCCATTTCTCAAGACCAAAATTCCAACATATATATATATATATATGTATATATATAGATTATGATCTATTAGGACATTATCCGAGTGCAACTTATGCCTTTAATATTAATACCATATTTAAATGGTATATTTCATGAATTAAACAATAATATTCGGGAAAAAAATATTCCCGGAAGTAATTTGTTTTATGATAAATGAATTTTCATTCAATTTTGAAGTCTCGCAGAACCCACACAAAAATAATATTTTGGGTATTTTCTAACGATTTAAGTGGTATTTTTAATTTAAAGATTATATCCATAAGTTTTCTACTATTAGAGAATCTCATTGTTAATCAAAGTTTGTTATTAATTTAGTTTAATACCTTAGATTGTAAATTTTGCTTATCAACGTTATCCAAACTAAATAAAAAATTACACGATTAAATCATTTCTTTTTTGGATGTTTCATGCAAAACAAAAATCAATATTCCTTTATAAATATAGTTTTTTAGTATTAAAATATTTGATCGATCTTCTATGTGGTGGTAGCTCGTGCCCGGTTTGCGCTTTTTTGGCCAAATCTCTTGTAGAGAGTGACTTAGTCTCCTCAGGTTGGAATGTTTTAGTTTGGTTGTGATAGTATTTTTAGTTTGGTTGTGTATAGTTCCCTCCTTGGTATTTGTCTTTTTGATTGAATTTCTAATGAAAAGTCTATGGTTTGAAAAAGAAAGAAAATAAGAGTCTATCATCAACAGGCCTCCACTAATCATTTACACCCTACAAAATATATCTGAACCATTCATTTTCTCCTTCATTGTACCACTACTTTTCTTGTGCATGCCATGTAAAGTTACCAGGTAAAATTTACCGGCTATAGGTGGTCACCGAAAGAAAAAGCCTGAACTTTTTCCTCACTTAAGGGACCGAATCCAAAGTTTTTAACAAAAAAGACCAAATCTCCAGATAGGCCTTGCTTAGACGATGACAAAAAAATAATTTTGCCTATTAGCTATATCAAGCAGGCACAAAGCATCACATTAATTAATACATTCATCATTTTATGAACATTCAACACTTTATTAGGATGTTTCAAATATGAGAATTTATCCTTCTCATGGTCTGGGAAAACAGAGACATATTTAGTAATTTTAAGAATGATGTTCAGAACAGCCACATCATAATCCACATAATCAACAAAATTTAGCCTCGATCGATAACATCTGTAATATGCAATAAATCACTAGAGTAGTTTATAAGAATGAAATAAACAACTTTCACCTTATAATACTGCATATTTTGTAAATCATATTTCTCTCCATTTCAATCGAAAGCGAAGTTCTTGTTCTCCGTATAGATTTTTTGATGCTGCATCAGTACGGGCAAACAACGTTGTTCCCGTATACGATGCCATTCTCGTCCGCTCTTGTCAAAACATTCCAAGCTTACTTCCTCCAAGTCTTGTTGCCAAACGTAGTGCCTCCTTTTTCTTCCCCTTAGGAGGTTCTTGCAGAAAAACTCAGTCACTTGCATGTCTTGTCCTCTGAATCCACTGATCTTTGCGTTGGCGTACGAGCACGGGCCTAGGATTCTTGGACGACAAATACGAAACAAACAATTTAAGAAGGCTGGAAATGAAGATGGAAAATATCCCGTTAACTTCAAGTGCTCTACTACCACAACTTCACATAAACCACCATAATTGTCTGCAATGTGCCCATTCCTCCTGCGACCACCGTGATATCGGGAAATATCCAGAGAAATTTCAGATTGATTCAATGCCTTGAGCAGTTTGTTTAGCTTAAAGAACCATGATGATGAAGCATCATCATCAAAACAAACATCATACGATAGGCGTATATCCGACTTCCACTCACTGGAAGTTGTTGCAAAAGCAATGGATGGGGCAATATCACCTACATACTCAAATTTAACTATGTTTGGGGCATCAATAACAACCTTATCGATGGGCTCGTACGAACTTATAACGATCAGGTGCTTAATGGAATTATTTGACAGCTGGAATTCTTTTAAGTCATAACAATACTGAATGGTCAAGCGTTCGAGAGTGGGCATGTAGTTAGACGAAAATATGTCGGACGACCAGCTAGCCAGTCGCACTTCGCTCATATATAAAGACTTCAGATGAGGGAAGTACTTATTATGTTGGTTTCAAATGCCTACAATTTTGATGGTTTCAAGAGTCGGGGCGTTGATTTCAACGATGAGATCTTTCTGAATATTATACATTAGCCAAACAAAATCCTTAAGATTACAACCCTTATTCACCCTAACGGTTTTCAACCCAATGCAGCTATTGAGGTACAGCTTTTCAATCAAAGGGCAGCATGATATTATCTTCTCAAAAGTCTCATCCTCAATATAGACCAAGGTGAGGGTAAGTGTTTGTAGATGCTTAAAAAGTACCTTGTCGAGAGGATTTTGGCTCAACTTGCATCTATGCAGATATAATTTTTGGAGAGATTCGGCTTTAAAGACTACCGAGGGCAGATCAAAGTATTCACATTTGTGTGAAAGCATATAAAGATTGAACGTCTTTACACGCATATTAATTACGACTCTTGAGATCCATTTCTCAAGAAGTGACATTGATTTGGAATGATCCACCCACATGTCCACACGAAATTCTTGTATACAAAGCTTTTGATCATGGTACCCTTGTAAGGTCTTGTCCAGAGTGGACATGAATGTTTCTTTATTTCCATTGAAGCAGTCTTCATGAAACTCAATTTTCGGGCGAGTAGACCAAATGTAACGCCATGATTTGGATAATACACAAGTTTGGACGGCCTCTTTTTGAGAGAGGAAAGAGAGTATATGGTGCAATATGCCTTCTGGCAACTCTGATATTCTGTCCATCGAGTTTGAACCATCATCATCATCGTCGTCTCTTTCTGTTGTATGTATCTCCACACAACGCTTCAATAATTTTTGGAGATAAACCCTAAAAATTCTTTTTTTGTAACAGAATCTTTGATTCTGTCCTTGCTTTTCCATGCCACTTTCACTCATCAACAAATTTTTCTATATGAATCCAAAATAAATTCCAAATCAATTTTACGTAGCAAGAGTACTTTCACTATTTTGTGGTAGAATTCCACTGATTTTATTTTGTTTCCTATCGGGGTTAGTTCCTTCCTTTTAGCATAATTGTTATTGAATTAGAACTTATTGTTCTTTGATTACGATTCTTTTTAGTGTACAGAAACAAAGTGGGAAAGAAAAAGAAGAAAATAAAAAAAAATCATAAAGAAATTAAAATAAATAAATAGTTTATTTTTAATTTTAGATATTTGTCAACTTCTCATCCAGTCAATTACACATGGCAACTTCACCACATTTATCTATGTGGCAATTTTGTGTACAAAATTAAAATATAACAAATTAAAAAGATAATAAATTTAATCAAGATTATGAAAGATAAAATATAATCCAAAAAATAAAGGACTTTTCACAATTAGTATGGAAAATATCAAATCTAGCTATCCGAAGATATATTGTTTTTGAAAAATATTCAATGAGTTCAGAATATATATTTTTGAATTTAAAAGACAACAAATTTAAGAGATGAAAAATAGTCTAAAAGTCAAGATTCTATCTAAACTATCTTTTAGATTTTTTATCTTTTAAATTTGTGACACTAAAATTTTATATTTTGACAAATCTCGTGTAACACACGGATGTTATTCTAGTAAACTAATTAAAAGCAAATTCTTTATTTTTCGGATTGTATTTTATCTTTTAGAATCTTGATTGAAAGTGGAAAGACTTCCCATTATTAATTCAGATGAGATAATATATTTTACGAAAATATAAATTTTAAACTAATAGAATAATATTTAAAAGATAGTGTAGATATAGTACTAATGGGAAATGTTGGAATACTTGATAAATTCATATACACTCAAATTGTCGCGTCGTTAATATAATATAAATTCATGATTGATTTGTATATAACAATTTAAAAGATAGTGCAGATAGAATACTTGTTTTTGGATTTCTTGTTATCTTTTAAATTTATTATCATTTAAATTATTAGATAGGGATTCCCATAGATATATGTTAAGCGCCACGTAGAATTGGGAGGATGAGAAATTGACAAATGTCTAAGATTAATGAGGTGATGACATGTGTCAACTTTATTATTTCTTTTAGTATATAGGATGGATTAGGGATAATTATAAAAGACTCTTGAGGCTTGGGCTATTTACCAAAAAAAATCCAGAGATGT
Organism: Rehmannia glutinosa; assembly: GCA_016081115.2. Lineage (NCBI taxonomy): Eukaryota > Viridiplantae > Streptophyta > Magnoliopsida > Lamiales > Orobanchaceae > Rehmannia > Rehmannia glutinosa. The sequence continues at coordinate 453,512 of JABTTQ020002635.1, forward strand.
TTCAAAATTACAAAAAGCCTCAGATTGTTTAATTATGTCTTAAATATAAAGGGGTAGCTGTAATATTTTTATAAATATCAGGGGGGCTTTTGGAATATTTTTTGTTTGTGAAGGGGGAAAATGTAAGGCGAAATCAAACCTCAAGGTTTTTTTTTAGTAATTTTCAAGAATCACTGGAGTTTTTGTAATTAGCCCGAACCTCAAGGTTTTGTTTTTGCATCCCTTAACTTTATTATAGTTAATAACATACAAATGCTATTGTAAATTTGGAGAATTTATAATCTTTATATTAATATTAAAGATTATACAGGGAATTTTGTTCGGTCGCCAAGTAAATATGATCATATACATCATTAGAACGGGATGAAATCTTTGTTCCACTCCTATTCTATCTATACATTGGATGAATAACGTGTAATCTGACATCATCTTATATCATGTCATTCATGTGATGTAATGGAATAGGAGTTGAATATGAAAAATGGAATAGGAAATCTCAATGGAGATAGAACTCCATTTAAATATCAGATGTCAACGTGCTGTCTGCCCCCACCTCCATACTTTGTCCCAAAATGTTAACTGGATCAATCTCATTGATTTTATGAAAAATGTCATGTGAAAATATCAAATTTATTATTATTGAATAGTGTTTATTTTCCCGCAAATGATAATTAATGATGTAAGTATGCATTCAAATGCATATCTCTGTTTGCCAAGTGGCAACTTGAATAAACTTCTTGTTTAGTGAAAGTTATTATTGTGACAAAATAAAAATTCTTATAACTTAAGTAAATATGCGTATATTAGTATGACTTTCAAATTGTAACTTATCTTGTTGTTAATACTTGCATTTTTTCGAGCAAAGGCCGCATGGCCAATAAATGTTTGTCGAACCGAGACTCTATTCTCTGACAAGTTAAGGGCATCTTTGGTTTCCTTTTTAAAGTAATCTTTTCAATTTTACACTAACAAAAATCTGAAATAATGTTTGTTTTTATAGCATGATAGCTTATTTTATGACGTGATATAACTTATTTTATACCATGAATAAACTCATAACGTGAGAACTGGTTTTAAATTGTAAGAGCTTATTTTATACCGTAAGAACTTATTTCATAATGTGGGAACTTATTTCATAACGTGATATAGCTTATTTTATACCGTGAATAAGCTCATACCGTGAGAAATTATTTTATACCGTGATATAACTTATTGTATAACGTGACAACTTATTTCATAACGTGAGAACTTATTTTATACCGTGATAGCTTATTTTATAACATTATATAACTTATTTGATATCGTTAATAAGCTCATACCGTGAGAACTTATTTCATACCGTGAGAGCTTATTTTATAATGTGAGAACTTATTTCATAACGTGAGAACTTATTTCATAACGTGAGAACTTATTTTATATCGTGATAGCTTATTTATAACGTGATATAGCTTATTTTATATCAAAAATCAGTTCATACTGTGAGAAATTATTTTATACCGTGGGAGCTTATTTCATACCATGAGAACTTATTTTATAACGTGAGAACTTATTTCATAGCGTGAATAAGCTCATACCGTGAGAGCTTATTTCTACTGTGATATATCTTATTTTATAACATGAAAACTTATTTCATACCGTGATAACTTATTTTATACCGTGAGAGCTTATTTCATACCGTAAACCGCTAGGAACAGCTCATTTAACATCTCTACGTACGAGTGTGTGTCTTATCCCTTACTATCTCTATTGTACTAAAAAAATACAATTTTGTTTAAATATTTAGTTGAGGTGGTAAATGTAATATTTATAATTTGGGACTTAAAGTTGACGCGGTTTACGTACATATTGACCTACTATAAATGAACTCAATTTATTTCCCACCTGTGATCACATTCATGAACAAATCTACCCCCTTCACTCACAAATCTTCATCTTTTCACGGGTAACAAAAAAAAAAAACCATCCAGTACTCATTCATTTTAACGCACAGAAAAAGAAGAAAAAAAAAATCCATGTTTCATGGATTTGAGCCTAATACAAACTTGTTCTCTATGCTACTTCAAGCCATTTTCCTCATATGTTCTTGTTTTCTCTTTAAATTCACCACTTCCATTGACACTATAACCATCAACAAACCTGTTAGAGACCAAGAAACAGTACTAATCTCCAATGGGCAAAATTTCAAGCTTGGATTTTTCAGCCCACCAAACAGCACTTATCGATATGTTGGGGTAATGTACAATATCCCAGTGAAGACTGTTATATGGGTGGCTAACAGAGAAAGCCCTTTGAAAGATTGTAATGGAACATTAGAGATATCAAGAGATGGCAATCTTGTAATTCTTGATGGAAAAAAAGGTGTAATTTGGTCAACTAATCTTACAAATCCTGTTTCATTAGACACAAATGTTGCTCATCTCTTGGACACTGGGAATCTTGTCTTGAAAGACAACTCCAACGGTATGATAATATGGGAGAGTTTTTCACATGCTTCGGATTCTTTCGTGCAACGAATGGCGATTACAGCTGATGCAGGCGAAAGCGTGAACAACAATCAGTTGATTTCTTGGAGAAGTATTTCGGATCCGTCTCCCGGAAATTACAAGGCTTCCATTGAGCCTATTGGGATTCCAGAAGTAGTTGTTTGGAGTGGTGGATATCCTTATTGGCGAAGCGGTCAATGGGACGGTCAAACTTTTATTGGTTTACCAGGGATGATCTCGTCGTATCAGAATCGATTCGATCTTGTGAATGATCGTCCTGGATCCGAATCGTTAACCTTCACTTATTCCAATAGCTCTGTTATGCAGTATTTCGTGTTGAATGTTTCGGGGGTTTTGCAAAAGAAGTTTTGGTTTGGTGGTATGGGGCATTGGGAGATAGCATGGTCATCCATTGGCAATGAATGTGATGTTTATGGTAAGTGTGGTCCTTTTGGGATTTGTAATTCTCAGGAGAATCCAATTTGCACTTGCTTGCCAGGGTTTGATCCGAAAAACGGACACGAATGGGATAACGGGGATTGGAGCGGTGGATGTGCTAGAAAAAGTGCGCTTCAGTGTGGGAAGAAGAATAATAATTCTGTCGATGGAGCGGAAAACGGGACGTTTTCTTAGGATGAGTTCGGTGAAGTTACCGTTTCGTGCTGAGTCGTCTCCGGCTAATTCGGAAGGAGTGTGGGAAGATCTGCTTGGATAATTGTTCGTGTATAGCTTATGCTTATTATGATGGGATTGGGTGTATGTTGTGGAATGGGAAAAGCTTGTTTGATATACAGAAGTTCTCCAAAGGTGGTGCAAGGCTATATATTCGACTGGCTTATTCTGAATTAGGTAATATATATACCTCTGCCCCAGTTTGAAAAAACAAGCTTTTTTTTTTTGATCGGTAGTTTGAAAAAACAAGCTTTAGTTCCACTTGTGTTGGTTATAGGAGTATTCTGATCAATGCTGCATGTATTTAGCTTTCAAATATCTCATTTTTTGTTACCAGGACACCATTGAACAACAAGTGCCATTAGGGAGTGTTGAAAAACTTCTGTTTTTAGAAAGAGTGATTTAATGTATCAAAAATAAAAGTAGTTGAAAATTAAAAGTTGATAGTGTTTGTAAATAGAATCAGAAGTTGAGAGTGTTTGGTGCAAATTTTGAATTTTTTTTTCTTAAAGACAAACCAGAAGCAGAATCTCTTTACAAAACTAATGATTATTTTCAGCCAAAAGTAGATAAGCACTTTTTCTAGTGATTGCAAACACTTTCTTACTAAGGCTCCATTTGGGTTGGTGCATTTGAAGCTAAATACATTATAAAAGTCAATTGAACTTATTTGAATGAGCTCATTATACAATAGATTTGAAATTCTTTGAGCTCCTATTTTAAGCTATTTTTTGAGTAATCGTGGTAGATTTAAATCCATCTTATACAATATCATTTGAAATCCTTCGATCCAAGTGCAACTAAAAGATTCTTGAGTTTAGTTAATTTTAGGTATAATTACAAAAACCTCCTTGAGGTTCGGACTAATTACAAAAAAAAATTCCAAAGATTTTTAAAATTGCAAAAATCCCCTTGAATTTTGATTCAATTTACAGTTTCCCACTCAAATTTAAGATAGAATCAAACATGAGGGGTTTTGTAATTTTCAAACATGTCTGGATTTTCTGTAATTAGGCCAAACCTTAAGTCTTTGTAATTATCCCTTAATTTTATGCCCGCGACGGAAGAAAGCCAGCCAGCTTGCTTATGCTTTGTTTGTTCTTAAACTTTTGCAGATAACAAGAAAACCTGGAAAGCAATCATTGCAACAATAGTAGCTCTGGGATTCATCTCTGTTGTCCTCTGCACATACTTTACAAGGAAATGGTTGGTAAAATACAGAGGTACATGTTCATTTTACTATTCTCAACTTTATATACTTAAACTAGTGAATTATAATATTATATAGGGATAATTACTAAACACTCTTGAGGTTTGGGTTAATTATAAAAAAATTCAAAGATGTTTCAAAATTACAAAAAAAAAAAAAAAAAAAAAAAAAACTCCTTCATGTTTGATTCTAACTTAAATTTAATAAATTTAAAAGGTAACTATAATGTTTTCATAAATTTCGGGGGGGTTTGAAATATTTTTCTTATGAAGGAGCAAATGTAAGCATAATTGTACATAAAATCGAGAAATAAAAATCGAATCCCGGATCTTGAACTTCATGATTTTTACAATTAATTCGCAATCGCCGTGAAAGACTCAATCTTAACTCTTGAGCGACCATGTCTTTCTTTGTTGAAGATAGAAGAAACCATTTTCTCTCTCTTGGATTTATACGTTAATCGATAGAGCGTGTAAACGATCTCAAACACGTTCTATCAACGTGGGTAGAGGTGGAACAGAAACCACCTCTTAACGAAAAAATTAAAACTTATCTGATAACTTATTTATTTGAACCACAAAATAAATATTTAAAATTCATTATTTAAATAATTAAATCCTTAATTATTTGCACGTGGGCCACATAGTAATTTTACATTCTCCCACTTGACCAATATGACAAATAAATCTTCATGGTTTAAATATTAAGACGTATACATAAAAGATAAGTCTTACATTTAATTGGTCAGATCATAATGCTATAATAAGTATATTCTAATATGGGTCATGACAGTTATATGTCATTAGCCCGACATAGTTTCTTCCATGCACCACAATATTAGTTTTCTGCTTAAAATAAGTCATAACTAAATTATCAATAATGGTTCACATTAATGTCTAAGTCGAATGATATCCGTTAAAGTAATGTCAGCGTTCATGTATACATCAATGACAAACAGGATATCAATTAATTTGAAACAATACATAAGAGAGCTCAAAGTGTCAAATACATAATGCATATAATTCTTAAGTTACATTAAGAATGCTCATTCCTTCGACATGTCGAATAAATGTCTTTGGAGGCAATCATTTAGTCAACAGATCTGCAATGATGACATCCGTGTTAATATGCTCAATTGACACTTTTTGTTTCTAAACTTCTTCTTTAATGGCAAGGTACTTTAGTTCCATATGTTTAGTACCTGCGGAATACTTGTCGTTTTTTAGAGAAAGAAGACCGTTGCGCAATTATTACGAGTAAATTTTCAGCGGCTTGGCAATATTGTTTGCCTATTCGAAATCGAAATAAAGTTCGCAACCAATTTCCTTGAATTGTGGCCTCAAAGCATGCCACGAATTCTTCCATAGTGGATGCGACAATTACTGATTCATCGCACTTTTCCAAGATATTGTTTTGAGGTTAATAGGAACAAATAACCAAATATGGATTTTCTAGTATCACACATCGGCATAATCCGAATCAGTAAAACCAATCACCTCCGGATGATCGGACCTTTAATAAGTAAGCATATGATCTTTTGTTCTTTGCAAGTACCTCAAGACTTTCTTTGCGGCTTTCCGGTGATTCATTTCTGGATTACTCTAATATCGGCCAAGCATTCCAACAAAGAAACCGATGTACGGCCTCGTACAAGTCTGTGCATACATTAAGCTCCCAACAATTGATGCATAAGGAATATCATTCATTTATTTGTATTCCAATTGGATATTGCATAAGACTGAACTTACCTTCGAATTGGAGCGACACTTGATGAGCATTTTTCTATTCTAAATCTCTCAGAACTTTATTAATGTATGCTTTACGAGACAACCCTAACAATCCTTGTGATCTATCCCGGAATATTTCTATTTTGGTCACATGAGTTGTTTCTCCCATATCCTTCATTCCAAAGTTCTTAGAGAGAAATTTCTCGGTTTCATATAATGCACCAAGATCATTAATTTGCAAGCAAGATATCATCAACGTACATAATCAAAAAGATAAACTTGCACCACTAGCTTTTAGATATATACACCGATCAATGTGTTTTCCTTAAACCAAAAGACGTGATGGTATCATTGAACTTAAGATACCATTGACGGGAAGCTTGTTTAAGTCCGTATATTGATTTCTTAAGTTTACACATCATATGTTATTTTCCTTCTATGGAAAAACCTTCAGGTTGATCCATATAAACATCTTCCAAATTTCCATTCAGAAAGACAGTTTTCACATCTATTTGGTGTAACTCTAAATCATAATGAGCCACCAAAGCCATAATAATCCAAAATGAATCTTTCTTAGAGACTGGCGAAAATGTCTCCTTGTAGTCAATATCATTTTTCTGAATAAAACATTTGGCAACAAGTCTGGCTTTGTATCGTTCGATATTGCTATTTGAGTCGCGTTTGGTCTTTTAAGACCCATTTACACCTGACTCTTTTACAAATTTCAGGCAATTCAACAAGGTCCCAAACTTCATTATGTTCCATAGATTCTCATGGCATCAAACCATTTATTAGAATTAACACTTTCAATGGCATGTGAAAATAAAACTGGTCATCATCAATTCTAAGTCAAATTCGACTCTTGCAAATAAATCACATAATCATCGAGAAATAGCAAACTTTGTTTGTCTTTCAAACCTTCTTTGCTATTTGTTGCGGTTCATTCAGCATGAGTAGGTTCATCAATGTTATCTTCATTGTGGGTGACTTGATCATTAATTTGTTGTTCTTGTCAACATTAGGTTGTTCAACATTCGTAGGAACAACAACTTTAGAAGAAGTTATAGGCAAAGCAATTTGCACCTAACTTCTTGAATGTCCACTTTCGTGATTCTTGACTCCCATCGACTTCATCATTCTCAATGAACCTAGCATTTCGAGTTTCAACAATTCTTGTACTATGGTTAGGACAAAAAAATTTATACCCTTTGGACTTTTAGGATAACCAATGAAGTAACCATTGATTGTTCTATAGTCAATTTCTTTTCTTGTGGATTATACGCTCTTATTTTTGTCGGGCAACCCCGAAACATGCGGATGCCTCAAACTAGGGTTTCATGCAGTCCACAGTTCAAAAAGAGTTTTAAGCTGCGTTACTAGGAACCTATTTAACAAATATATGGCATTTTTAAGTGCATGCATCCACAATGATGTGGGTAATGGAGAATTACTTAACATACTCCTAACCATGTCCGATAGAGTACGATTACGCCTTTACGCTACACCATTTTGTTGTGGTGTACACCATCATCTTGTATTGAGCACATATGCCACGCTTTTCAAGGAGTTCAACAAATGGGCCTGGGCATTGCTCAGTTCATTATATTTTCCATAATATTAACCACATCTATCGATCGATAATTTTCACTTTTCTATCTAGTTGTCTTTCAACCTCATTAACAAATACCTCAAGGGCATTTCTTGAATGAGATTTTCATGTAATAGATAGACATATTCATAATGTGAAAAGTCATCGATGAAAGTGATAAAATATTTTTCTTTTCTAAAAGAGGAAACATCAAAAGGCCCACAAATATCGGTGTGTATTATTTCAAGAAGTTGTGTGCTTGAGTGGCTCATTTCTTTGTATGTTTTGTTTGTTTTCTTTAATAGGTGGATCAACCCTCAAGGAGTTTTTGCAAGTTTCAAAATCTTTTTTTTTTTTTTTTTGTAATTAACGAGTAACCTCGGGGTTTTCGTGAATTATCCCTATTATATATCATCCAACACTTTTTCATGACATTTTTGAATCAGAAATCAGCAAAGAAGTAAATCGTTATCATCAGGAATAATAGGAGAAACAGATCCAGGCTTTTCAAAAGAAACATTGCTCAAATACAATTCGGACAACCTTAAATTTGAAGATTTGACATTGTTTGATTCGAAATGCTCTCAAAAGCAACACAAAACTTCGACTCGATCCATAAGCTTGGACAGGGGGTGGCTTGGTCCGGTCTACAGTATTTCATCTCCTATTCCAGACTTTAGACTTATGAACTTAATAGTAATGTGATCGAATTGATTAAAAAATGTCTTTTGCAGGAAAACTACCAAACGGACAAGAAATCGCAGTAAAAAGGCTTTCAAGATCGTCGTCACCAAGGGGCAGAGGAGTTCATGAATGAAGTTGAGGTTATCTCTAAGCTCCAACACAGAAATCTAGTTAGACTCATTGGTTGTTGTGCGGAGGGTGAAGAAAAAGCGTTGGTTTATGAATACATGTCCAATGGAAGCTTGATTCTTACATTGATGGTGAGTCATTTAAGGTTGTCCAAATTCAGATCTTCCACATTAACAGGGCAGTGTCAAGAAAAACTTAAACAAAGTTTAGTTGAGAGTTATTTTGCTCTTGGGATAATTGCATTTTCCCGCCAAACTATAGCGAGTTTGCCTACTAAACTCCAGAAAATTTTCTTTTGCATGTCTAAATTGAACATTTTCACTGAGCCGATTTGGACCTATTATGAATTGACATACGCCAACTTTGATTGGTTCAAATGCGAAAAGTGTAATGAATCATACTGATTCGACGACAAAATATATATTTTTCAAAGTTCATTGGACAAAGTACAAAAAAAACAATATTTTGGACCACAAAGTGCAATTAGCCCTTCAATTTTAGTACCTAAGCTATTACGCCACTTTCATATAACTTTTGGTACCCCATGTCTTACATTTTAATCACTTTCACCACATTTCATCAAATGTTCGTCAATTTTAGTATACCTATGTTTTTATTTTTTAAACAGGAGATATGTAAAGAAAGTGATTAAAAAGTAAAACATGTGAGTCTTAAGATTAACATATGTTCAACAAAATATGGCGAAAGTTATTAAACAAGAAACACGAGTACCAAAATTGATATGTCTTGAAAATAGGGCATAATTTAGGTAGGTACTAAAACTGAAATTATCGGTTTGCTCTTCTTAGAACTTTTCATGATATTATGTGACAACCCTTTTTCAGATTTAGAAAAAGAGTTTCTTGATTGGCAAAAACGCGTAATCATTATTGAAGGGATTTGTCGAGGGCTCCTTTATCTTCATAGAGACTCGAGGCTGAGAATCATTCATAGAGATCTCAAGGCGGGTAACATCTTGTTGGATGATGAGTTGAATCCAAAAATTTCAGATTTTGGAATGGCAAGGATTTTTGGAGGCAAAAAGACCAAGCTAATACGATAAGGGTTGTTGGGACATAGTGAGTACAGTCTGTCTTATTCAAGAAATACTGTCATGCATCTTTCTACAAATCAAATCTCCTATTCTGTTCGATTTCATCTGGTATTTTAGTGCACGACATCAATGTCGCATGTATATAATGATATCCATATAGTCACCTTGTTATAGGAATGTTTTGCGGTCACCAGGAAAAAAGTGTTTCTCATTCTTTGGCTAAAAATACTTTTAAGTGTTGCATTTCGCTTTATTTAATCGGAATCTAAAAGCAGGGAGATGAGTGCCTTCGGTTGTGCATGGATACTTAAATTTTCATTTTCCTTCCGCTAGAGAAATTTTGTAACTTAAATTGTGATTGCCTACCAAAATACACTATTCACTCACTCTCACTTTTTCTTACATCAATTACATCTACTCCACTTTGTCCAAAAAAATAAAATCATTTCATACGATTTTATAAATTTCATTATTCATCCACTCATATTTTTACCTACCAATCTTTTTTACTTTTTCTATATCACATCATCTTTCATCATTACACTTTCATTTCATATCCATTCACTTCTCTTAAAAAGTTTTTTTCTCCCTCATAGATTTTTCACACTATTCTCTAGCGAAAAAATTTTCCAAATGAAAGTATATCCATTCACAGTTCCTTTTGGCTTCACTTTTACAAACAAATAAGCATTGTTACAACTTTTTCATCAAACACTCTCCACTTCCATTCTTGACTTGATTCATTTGCAAACACTATCACCTTCTCATTCTCAACTACTTTTTAGCATAATAAATCACTTCTTCTAAAAGCGAATCACGTGTGATTTCTCTATACACCAATTTTCCTACTGATTACTTTGCTTATATGTTTAATTCATGTTTGCAGCGGCTACATGGCCCTGAATACGCACTGGAAGGAAGATTCTCAGAAAAATCAGACGTCTACAGTTTTGAGTCCTATTGCTAGAAATTCTGAGTGGAAGGAAGAATTCGAGCTTATCAAAAACGAGCATGGCTTGAGCCTAATATCCTATGTAAAATTGAACGAATTTTTCACTCTCATGTTCGTGCATTTTTAGTTTCAACTACAAAATTTCACTCATTTAATGTCTTGTGGTTGGTTTCAGGCATGGAAACTATGGAACGAAGCGAATATCTTACGTTTAATCGACCCACAAATATACGATCCGATGATGGAAACAGAGATGAAGAGATACTCAAATGTAGGTCTATTATGTGTTCAAGAAAGTGCAAAAGATAGGCCAAATATATCTACTGTTCTCTCTATGCTTTGCAGCGAGATTGCAGAGCTTCCTGATCCTAATCATCCGCCATTTTTTGTGAACCACAAGACTTCTCAGACAGAGTCCTTGAAAAATACTATGTCTGAATGCTCTGTAAACAGTGTAACTGTCACTAATATTCAAGGCAGGTAGGTCTTGAATCTTCTGAGATACATGTAAACATATTAAGCAAGTGTATGAGGTAAATGCAGAGTTTATTTATTTTTCATTTCTTTTATTCCTTAACCACAAGTGTTCAACTCCATATAGCTTTCAGGGAAATAGATTTAAAGAACAATTTAAACAAATTCATTTGGTCTCAGATTTAATAGTTGAACAAAGCAATAAAGGATAGCAGATATAGACACTCTATACCAAAACATATAATACTTGGTGTCTGTTGGGGACAAAAATGTCCTATTATTATTATAATTCAATTTATAATATTTATTTAATCTCATTAATTTTTTATTAATTAGTGGGTTACAATTGGAATAATCCGGCCCACGAGGTCCAGGTCCGGCCCACGAGTTGTTTATCCTACGAGGCCCACTACATAGTATATATAGGTTTCTCCATCTCATTTGTAAGTCATATTCGAATAATCTCTATTATTCTCATAATCTCATAATTCATACTCAATATTCTTTGTACTGTTTAATATCCTCATAAGTTCACCATGTTGATTTGAGCGTTGAAAGGGCCTTCCGGGTGGTCGCTTTGGTCGTGTTGCGAGGCAAGTTCCCATGAAATAAGATATAATCAAATAATCAACACCACATTTATTTGAAACACATGTTATTGTTAAACAAAATGGAATACAAAGTGAAAAAAAAAAATAGGAACAAAAATCGCTTGAACCTCTGGGGTGCGATTGGATATACTTTCATTTTGAAAATTTTCATTTCTTCAGAGAATAGTAGTGAAAAAAAAATTTGGGAGAAAAAAAGATGAATTTTGAGAGTGTGATTGACAAGATGAAAAAGTAATGATGAAAGTTGATTTGATGTGAAAATAGTAAAATAATGATTGGATGTGATTGATAGTTAGAAATGTGTGAGTAATGAATAGTAAAATTTGTGGGATAATGTGTAATAATGATTAGTTTTGTGAAAAAATGTGTAGATGTGATTGGTGAAAGAAAAAAGTGAGAAAAAAGTGAAAGTAAGAGAATAGTATATTTTCTCGAAAATTTTCATAAACAATCGCGTATTTTCGTCAAAAATTTTAAATGAACGAGGAAAATGGATTTCCGTTCACATCCAATCGCATACTAAATAACTTTGTCCAAGATAACTGGATTTTTATAATTAAGCTAAAGCTTAGGGTAGTTTTTGTAATTAATTCTTAATTGTGTAACAAAAGATATTACGGCTTGTGCTAAAGAAAATTCAAGTTGCGCTTTGACGTCTTTCATAAGCAGGAAAACAAATTAATCTACAATAGAATCTCTACTAAAGAGCAAAAGACAAGACTTCACTTTTCTGCATAAATAACCAAAAATCCACATCACCAAAAATCTACAGTTGATACGCTAATGGATTCTCACAGCTACACACCGTATCAGCTCATTCCTTACTTCGATTAGGTAGTGTAGCATGATAGCATTTTCAGTCGCATAATTTTTCAAGGTGACATTCAAAATTTCACCCGACAAAGCTCCAACTCAAATGAATAACAGAAAATGCTATATGCTATAAACTTCTACCTCACTGAAAAAGATGACTTCCACAGAAAGGCAGCTATCTTCTGTCATGCGGTCTTCGAACCAGATAAATGTTTCCAGAATCAACGGAAGTTCTAACTTTTCCTTCTGTAGGCTTCTCTCCTTGATCGTGCGCTTTCTTTTGCTTCCGTAAGATCTCTCAGCGTGTCGACGCCACAAGGACTCTCTTTCTTTTCTCGGCATTTTGTTATATCTAGGATCACTCTTTAGAGTTGTTTGGCTGTCGACCAAGATGTGATTATGGTTTTACCGTCTTCTGTTTCTTGGGCTGAAGCTTCGCAGTTATGACCTCTGTCAATAGAGCTCTAAACTCCAGCACACATCTCTACAAGCATCAAGGAATTCAGTAATTAGGCTACAAAGACGACTTGTGAAAAGACACTACAGCAAAGAGTTGCTTGTGCTCCATTAAACGTAAGTATAATTCATTGGAGGAAGAAAACAAGAATGGCAGACATAAGTTTGTGCATATCTAATCGTAATATGCAAGAATTCGATAAAGCACTCTTAACAGTAAACTCATAGAAGAATTAAACTAAATTGTGATTGGATAAAGTATTACAAACAAAGAGACAAGGATTTAGCACAGAGAAATCTCTAGCTACTTTTTCCTCTCGCAGCGACTGATAATGCACTCTCTCTTTCCTGGATTACGACATTACTAAGGACCTCATTGAGAAGATAAAATAGTGTAACAGCCAAACCATGTTTGATAAATCAATAACCTCACTTAAATAATAAAAACTATTGATTACAACCAGGCCAAATGTACTAAATTAATAATCTACTTAATATGCATAAAATATTCATTTTTTGCCCTCATCCTTTAGGGCTCGACAAAAATATTATTTAGTTGACAGAAGAACATTTGAATATCAAAATAATAAACAGTTTTCTTTATAGACAACTACTATTATCTTGATTCATGTCAAATCTTTTCATTTTTCTTTGTACCTAAATTGAACAATAATTATGCATCAAACTCTTTCTGTTCCAACCCTTTTACAAAATATGCAAATAATTACATCGATTTTGTGCTTCTATACATGTGCATAATCAATAATTGAAAAATGTGAGTTCCTATGTGCACATATTAAATTTTGACCACATATCATTATATTTTTTATTTATAACTAGAGCATGAAGTTTGGTAGAAGATGAAGTGTATGTACATAACCATAAAACTTCTCATAAATTAGTAAATTAATTAAATATCGATAAAGAAATAACCTTTAAAACAATACTTTTTCTAGTTCCAACAATATTTATTAATAG